>CP139503.1:20536579-21136579 GCA_021014915.2 Artemisia tridentata subsp. tridentata | reverse complement strand
CCCATTCCTGATATTATTGGTGACCTCAGTCACCACTCGCGGAAGAGCAGCAGCCACAGCAGCGGCTATCATCTCTTCAAAATTGGGGCCATCATCCCCATTAGAGTACTGAGTAAAGCGAGTGTTCACCATCTGAACGATTACAAAAAGGATTAGCAACAACAATAAGGGAAATAAGCACGAAATGGAAGACGAAGCAGAAACTTATGCCTACCCAAAACCTCACCTGTCAAAACTTTAAAACTTAAGGGTCAAATCCTATGGTCCACATGTTTCACAGGCCAAAGCTTATGTACGACAGGTCGCAACCTGGGCTCTGATACCATAATTGTAACACCCCAACCCAGCAAGGGTAGAAGCATCACATTATGGTGACAAATCAAAGCATACATACATAATCACAGCGGAAGCCAATAAACATAATCATTAAATAATCCAAGTCAACATGACTGGAATTCAATACATAAGTCTCAAATGAAAGAAAGAAATAATCCCAAGGAAATACATAACGAAATAGATCCAATATCAAAATACTGAAATAAATGGTAAGACTAGGGTAGGACATCATCTAAGGCAAAAGCTCCCACTAACTCTCATCCCAAGCATAAACCATCTCCCAGCTAGATACCTGCCGCACACGGAAAAGAAAACGTGCGGCTGAGCTTACAAAGCTCAGTGAACAGATACATAATAACAAGCAAAGATAACGAAGCAGAAATATAATGAAGCAAAGGGGAATGTCATAAGGTATAATCAATGCAAGAAGAAATAGAAGATATATAGGATAGTCATCCACCACGAGCCCATACTCAAAGTCATATCTCAACATCATAATACTCAAAGTCAAGATCTCACAATCAGAGGGGATACCTCTCAGGCAACCAGATAATATGAGGGGTGTCCTCATGTATCAAAAGGGGTGGAGTGATCAGCTCCCATAAATGTGAAAGGCGTGTATAGCACACATGCACCAGTCACCTCAAAGTCATACTCAAAGTCATAGTTAAATCCACTAAACATACATGCCTAGGATTGCAATCCATACGCCCCCACTCAAAGTCATCTCAAAATCATAATCTCAGAATCATAATGGCCATATCATAATATAAAAGGGGACGGCGTGAGAAATCACTCCCCCACACAGGAGTCATGCCAGTGGTGCATCACAGACATGGCCAGGTTACCTTCCTGGCTAGGAACAAAAGGTGGCTCGGGTATCAAACTAAGAGTCAGGTCTCAAAGTCATGCAAACGGGTTCATCTCAAAGTCATATCAAAGCATATCTCAAGGTCATGTCAAAAGTGAATCTCAAAGTCATATGAAAAGGTTCATATCAAAAAGGTTCATAGAAAAAGGGTCATAGCAAAGGTTCATAACTCAACATCGAAGCATAGGTGATAAGACACCCTTTCTTAAAAGGGTAGAGTATCCGTACCTTATGTCGAAAGCAAAATAGAAACAAGCACAGAAATGGGGGAAAGCTCAAAGTCTCTCCTTCTTCACACCTAGAGGAGTAGAAGGGGATTACAAATCATTCTTAATTAATCATCTTTCCATTTTAAGTAACTTTCCCTTTTTAGTAAGTTTCCACTTTTAGAAAGTTTCCATAATTAGAAGGTTTCCACTTTTAGAAATATTTAGTACATAGCTTAATTAGGTCAATATTTGCTGGAAATAAAGTATTTTTATCATAGTTACACCTTTGGTCCTCAGGTTTTCACAATTTACATTTTATACCCCTGAACTTCCAAAATTTACATTTTAAACCTTCAAACATGCATAATTACACATTAAACCCTTGGTTTATCAAATTTACCTCATGAGTACTTATTTTAGTGAGTTATACAATCAGACCTTTAATTATTCCATATTTACACATTAGGTCCCTCCACTTAATAAAGTTACATATTAAGTCCTTAGAATTTACATTTAAATCATTAATTAATAATAATTACATATTAGTCCAATAAATATCCAAATTTTCACATTAGCCCCTGAATATCATTTATAACACAAATCGACCTCCACTTTTCAGAAATTACATGTTTAGTCCCTGTATTTAATAAATTTCCAATTCGAACTCACAATTACAACT
The DNA here is from genome assembly GCA_021014915.2 of Artemisia tridentata subsp. tridentata. NCBI lineage: Eukaryota > Viridiplantae > Streptophyta > Magnoliopsida > Asterales > Asteraceae > Artemisia > Artemisia tridentata. Next base: position 21,134,484 of record CP139503.1, on the reverse strand, counting down.
TAATTCATTTTCTCCCAAATTTTATATATAGGCCCTTCATTTTATAATTTTTACAAGTCACACATGATTTATAGAACACGACAAAAATAGTCCATGAGTTTTATTATTGGCAAAATACCCCCTTTCATATTTATTTACAAATCGGTAAACACCATTTTTAACCAAATAAAACCCTAATCGAATCCCATCATTATGCAATCATTTCAACATCATTAATATTCACTATTAATCAGATCTAACCCTTTTTGAACCCTAGTTTCCACGCTAGGTATTTTGCTCTTATTTTTCCCTTTTTGCCGATTAATACATAATTCACCAAAAATAGTTTTGAGCCTCAATAAATCAAATAAGCATTTTTCTAGTGTTATATTATGATCATAGAGCCCACGAAAATTATTCACTAGGCCTGGAAAAATCGCATGCATGATTTCTTGAATTATTTCGATTCTAGGGTTTAATAACACATGAATTACCATACGAATTATATACAATGCATGGATCATTTTTATTATTTTTCTCATGATATATACGATCAATAGAAGCTAGGAAAAATACCAGAAGGTTTTTAGAACGAGTGAATAAGGCCACACGATTTATTTCTTCTCGGATGGATAATCGACAAGGGAAGAATTCACCACGACTCCAAATGGGATCAAATCACCTTGTACACATTTTTCGCAGATCACATATGATATAAGAACTCCAGGAAAAATGAGAATCGAATTTTACAAAGCTTGGTTGAATTTTAAACGAAATTACCTTAAAAGTGAGTTAGCGATGGAAATAATTCCACCACCAATGAATCGGGCAACAAATGCACTCAACACTATTTTTCTAGGACTCCTTGAATTGTGTTTGAACTCAGAAAAATGCCTTGGTAATTTTTGTGGTTCGAATGGAGGCTATGGAAATTCTTTATGTGTTTTCTTTCTACTCGGAAATTAGGGTTAGAGATAAATGAGATGTGGATTGACTTTAAACATGGAATACCGAGTCCTAGGGGTGGGCTTGGACCAGAAATTTCGGATTATAGGTTGGCCATATTAATTTGATTGATTATTTCCTCATTTACATAAGTTAATGTGTTTTAAAATCATAATATAGTTAATTAAAAATCATTCGGCAATACTAGGGGTATTTTGGTAATTTTACTACTTGTGTAAATGTTAAATGATGTTGTGAAAATTATTTGGGATGATAACATGTGCATTGCCAGAAGTTTGGAATTTATTTGATACATTATAAGCTTTTAATTAAATTCTAAACTAGCAGGGGCATTTTGGTCTTTTTGCTCATTTTAGGTTTTAGGGTTTTACACTTTCAATGTCTTCAATCCTAATGTGGGTTTGAGTATGGCCTCTACCTAAACAGCGGGTTCTGGCATCCAAGTTTCTAAGTTCTTGTTCGTAATTGTCCTTCATGTTACCAATATTCACTCCTAAACCAAACACTTCTCGTCTCTCAGCATCTGTTCTCTTGAATAGAGTGTCAATGTTACGATCATACCATTCGAATCGTAATGGTTGTAACTCTTTTAGCTGTTCAGAGTGAGCGTTTAGTATGCTGGTGAGTTGGTGAAGGCGAATCCATATAGAGTCATGGGTGTCTACATCGTAGTCAGGAGGTTTGGGTGAGGATGCATTGTTTGGAGCATCTGGCATGGAGAAATCTGAGGTATTGGGTAGGGGAGAATTTAGGTTAACATTCTTCCAAGTCATTTCTTGTTGTGAACTCTGTCCATATTCGAATGTTGGTTGACCACCAATCGGATCTTCACCTGAATAGGATTCGGTTGCTCTCCTAAGTTTCTGACGTGGAGGTGATTGAGTAGGTGATGACGGAGGTGATTTCTGAGTGAGTTCTATGTCGGCTGGGGTTGTGACACTTGTACATATGGATCTTCAGTATTTGGTGTAATATGATAGCTAGGTGATACATGGGTAGTAGGAGGAGTAGTCTTAGCGATATCGTTTAGTTTAGAAGACATGTTACTGTAGCAATCGAAAATAGTAATTATGAGTATTTATACGTTCAAGATGTAACGTTGAGTGCGAAATAATGCAGTGTGTAATGTGTGAAGAGTATACATTAAGCATGTAAAGATTAGTACAAAACAATCTTAATAGATAATGTATTGAGCACGACAGTCTGCAGACACGGAAGGCATAAGATGATAAGGTGTAAAATCATTTATTTTGAAAGTGTGGTTATAGTTCGATGTTTGAAAACATTTGGTTCTCTATAACCATAAGCTCTGATACCAAACTGTAACACCCACTAATTTGGTTTGTGGCAGCGGAAAAGTAATTAGGGTGTTACAGTGAGGATCGAGGTTTATTTTTCAGAAAACGGCCCGGAAGGGGCGTTTTGAAAGTTATATGTCATTCAAAAGAATATTTTTGATATAAAAGTGAATTATTCGATTTGAAAATCCCATGAGAAAATATGATAATTTGGAAAGAATGACATATTTGATTTTACACCAGTTTATCTATCAGAGTATAAGATGCCCGCTCCGTGTCTTGTCCTGCTCCATTAATTACCTGAGATAAACATGCTTAAAAACGTCAACACAATGGTTGGTGAGTTCGTGGAGTTTGATAGAAAATAACTTTCTTTCAATGAATTTAAAAGGTGTATAGTGATTGTCGAAGTAAATAATAATTCTTCATGAAATAATAATAAGTTGTGTTGTATAAAAATCCACAAGCAAATCATGTATGATCTCCAAAATCATAAGTTTCAAGTCATAAATGCAGATGAGCTACGTTGTTATACGCTCGATATAGACTGTTGAGTCAGCTTTTAAATGTAACGATATACCAAGCATTTTGGGTTGTCTTTTGTAGAATTCTCATTTAAGTCACATATGATAACAGTTAAAATTCAGGTACAGGATCCATAATCATAACACATAGTGAAATTAATAATCTAGAGTCTGAAATCTATCAGTGTAAAGTGGTGGTCTACTAAATACAGCTGTATCCTAGGATATATATGAAACATTCATATATTCATAAAGTTATATTGCCCTAAGCCTCATGACACACAAAACGTTAACAATTTTCGTAAAACGGCGGTGTCCCACCAGGGTTACTGATGGGTGTTTAAGCCCTCATGTAATAGGTGATTTGCCAATTCCTATTTTTCTCAAATATAGTGTATCACGACTAAATACGACTAACCATAAGGCATTCCGTCAAAGTATTTAGTGGGATAGGTCGTCAGCCTCTAACAGGTTTCGAAGCTGTTCACTATATTCGCGCTCACCGCAGTGATTAATGGCTCATGATCGAGGGACTTTATGGCAATAAAGTAAACTTAGGCAATATAGGGTTCAGGGGTTCATAAAACATACGTATTCTGGTCTTGGCAATTATTTCCAGTGAAATGTAGAAATATCATAATAAAGTAACAGTACATTCATTTGTTATATGAATGCATACAAAGAATATCAGTGTCAAGTTACATCAAGTAATTTGAAAATATTATCTTTCCAATTCAGTGTTTAAGCTAAGCAAGCAACTTGCACATATAACGAACATATATTTCTCTCAAGGGTGATTCAAACATGTAAAGCATAGTGGATGATCTTGAGTAACCATGAGAGTTTTATATAAGTAACTTAAAACATTTAAAGCATGTATCTCCCCCAAAAGTGTTATTAAAACAAGTATTAAAGGTAGGGGCCACGACTCACCTGGAGCGTATTTGACAAGACGAAACTATAAGATCAAGTAAACGATCACGAAAACTTCTTCAATACGAGACCTGAATATAAGCGAAGTCTAAGAGTCTAACTTACTACTAATAACGAATGTGGAAATGAGAAATCGTATAACGATTTGATCGGTGATGTGAGTGTGATATGCTTAAAATGCCTCAAGTTAAAAATATGATATATCTATAATATTATGTTGATTCTTACATTAATCGACTCAAAATATTACTTTATCAAAATATGCGGAAATGATATGCAAAGTGATGTTGCTAATATTTCTAATAACGAAACTTTAAATAATGCATAACTTAAAATGTAAAATGCATATGAAGTGAAGGGTGCAAAATGAAAAATGAACTAAGAATGTCAAGTGAAATTAAATAGGTCCTTTTCCTTTTCATATTTTATACTTTTTACTCTAACTGAGCTTGCGTTACATCGTTAGTCCTCGGTTAAGTCAAAAGTCCAATAATAGTCCAAATCTTGTCCACATGTCCACATAAGGCTTGGAGTTCAATGATATGTCAATTTAAGTCCTCTAAAACTGTTTTCACAGCTTCAGTCCCTAATTTTCACAGTTGGCAGTTTTAGTCCTTCAAGTCAAAGCGCGTTACATTTTTAGTCCTTTTTGCATAAAAATAACGGGAAAAATATTCTGAAAATTTCTATATCTTTATTAAGTTCATTTTAACTTATTCCAAGTGCTTATTCCAGAAAAGAGCTTATTTTTGTATCTATGGGCCAATTAACGATTTATCTTAAGGCCCATTAAGAAATTTAGAGGCGAGGGCGTGAAAATAGTTTTGGGTTTGAATTTGGGCTATTTTTGGGATCCTGAAAATATATCACATGGGCCTAGTGGGCTGTTCTAACGCCAAAGCTTAATGGGCTTTAGCTTAGTCCATTATCGAAAATGATTTTTGGGTTATATTTTCTAAAAACGATTTAGTGCTTCTGTGACTATCTTGGCTGGTTTTAAATGGTTGTAACTTGCTTGTTTTTACAAGGTGTTTAAACAAAAGTGTAGTCAGTTACGTGGTGAAATGGGTCATGAAAAAATAGAGCGTGGTCGTTTAGTTAGATCGCGAGATATAGACTTGTTTTCTAGCTTACTTGAACTGTTTTATACGCACACCCACTTAGCGTATTTTAGCCTTTAGTTTGTACGTGGGATGAGGAGTTAGCATGCAATGTAAGTTTTAAACATGAGAATAATGTGAGGTGATTATTAATATTCCACAAAGTGAGTGTTCGACATTTTACTTAATTCAACATAGACTGCTGGGTTTTCAATAAAATATTATACGTTCGAGTGGGAAACAGAATAATGCATGGCGTGGTATCTTAGTTGTGAAAGTGAGTTGAGAGAGAAGTAGTGCTCGTTATTACAGAACGATTATAGCAAATAGTTTATATATATATATATATATATATATATATATATATATATATATATATATACGTTCGAATAAATAAGAAAGGATGCATGCATGGATTTTTAATGCGAATGTGGAGTGGGATATGGCTATTTTTATGTATCCGAAACATGTAGAATATATCTAAGAGTTTCCTCCCATGTTTCTATATGTGAGTATGAGGTTGATATGTGTTCGATTGAAATAAAAAATGGTGCATGCATGGGATGACATTATTAACGTGTTCTAGGGTGTGAGTAGTCTTTAATCCGTCCAAAGTGAGGGTTGTGGATCTCATGCAGTCTACTTAGTTAACATAAATATATTAGGTATCATGATGCTTTCGAATGTAAAGGAATAAAACATGCATGCAGGTGTGAGTTGTATTCGTGAGAGGTGGAGTGTGAGACATGATGATAAAAGAGATGAAGAACACTTACTACACCTCTTAAAGGTGGTGAAGAACGCGAGAATGAGGCAGTCCACTTAGACGAGCTAGGATACTTTCTTACGTGTTGGGTTGTTTTTATTCGTTTGCTTTTCAAGGGACGTATGAACTTCTGGACTTCTAAGGGTATTGGAGGGAATGACAAGAATGAAAAAGTAAGTTGGGTTCGAAGGATCACAACAAAGTAAAGAAGGCAGTAGGCTCTTAGTGAACTCGATACGTTTTTACATGTTTAGTTCTTATCCGATTTGCTTTTCTAAAGTGTGATATACATTTCTGGGTTTGTGAAGTGTCTTGTGAGAGTGAAATGAGTGAATGTTAGGTAGTGTAATGTAGTTAGAAAGTGTAGGATTTATAGAGGGAATTTACACGTTTTCTATTGACTCTTGACTTCAATCCAATTATTGGTAGCTACTGTAGCCGAAGGGACACCTAGGCTATTATCTCTGACAGTAGAAGATATTTAGTAGAGAAGGTAACATGGGAAATCTTATCCTTTGCTTTGGTAGTGTATATGTATTTACATTTTCTTTCATACGAGTTTCTAAAATGAAGATAGCAAACTATACAAATCCTCTGTGATCCTAGCCAACTTCTGGTCGTCCTTTTTTGTTGAGAGTATCATTAGGAGTACGTAGGAAAAAGCGGGGAATGATTTGGTGGAGTTTCGATAGGTTACGTATGTCAGATTGGTTTAAAATGGGACAACTAATTGAGTCTTGGAAATCTTAGCAATGTTCGACTTCAAATTCTGGAATTTGGCACATGCAAAGTCTAGTGGGTCGGCATCGAGGAGGTGCAAAAATATTCAAGGGTCGCGTTTAGTATTCGAGAGATTGCGAGTCATTTTTGAGGGTGTTGGGTTGTCGAGTACATGAAATAACAAAAGAGAAAGATTGGTTTTGGTTTGGGCTGAGAACGTGGGTAAGTTGAGGTGATGATTGGGCTGAGGGTCCAGTTGGGTGTAGCTTGATTTGTTTAGTGCAAAAAGTAAAATATGTTTAGAGTAAATTTTTGTGTAGTGAAATTTTAGTTAGTGTAATCTTTATAATTAGAGTAAATTGTAAACAAGTAGAAAATAGTTAAAGTAAATGGTGATTTGTGAAATATTAATCCTTGTGAAGTGATTGCGTTTCGTAATATAAGTCGTGGTCTAGTGTTGACATTCGGTAATTGTTGTGATATCGCGACGTTGTGAAAATAATATAACCAGAAAAATTTTAAATTTCCCCGTAAAATGGGTCTTGTTGAATGGTAACTCGAGGTTATTATTAATTAATGAGGTTTATCATAACGGATTTTCGTGGGATCCTACACTATCCCTCATTCTGTAATCTCATTAAGGCGGTTATCACATCTGCTTTTGTATAAAACCAGGTGAAGAAAGGAGGTGAGAACACGTCTTCCCATATATATTGTATAATATAGTAAATTTATGGGCAGGCGTTGATCCATATATTGAGAAGAATGGCTACTCACGAGATCTTGCATTTTATTCCTGTAGAAGGCCATCTTTTCTCTAGAATCCAAAATTTCCTTCTTATCTTCAACCTTTTAACACCAATGGAAACCAATCGATAGTGAGCATTCTAAAGAGGATAAAAAATGTCGCATTGATAAGTTGATAGTATATGCGTAATTAAATTCCAAATCTATCAGAAACAAATAAAACTTTACCACTTTTTATGCTTGGGTTGTCTCTAGAGCAACTGAACGAGAAGTATTTTGATCACCATTACTGAGCTGATGTGCATGAGAGTTATCCATGGAGGGCATCGGTCCTTTCGGCTGATTATATTGTATTGGTTGGGCACCAGGCATGGGAGGCCTCATATTAGCATGCAACATTTGTTGGGCGGATGCCTGCTGGGGTGCAGAACCTGAAGACAAAAGGTTCGATAACATTCAGAACAGGTTGTCTTCATCAATTTTTATTTTCTCAACTATCTGAGGGACCCTTACTAAAATTAACATATTTCAACCCAGCCCGTTTTGGCACGTCTCAAGCCACCCGACTCCCCATTTTGCAACTATAAATATATGTCTACATGATGTATAGAGGTATACCAGGATTAGCTCCCCAACCAGCAGGTCTATAAGAAGGATTGGGTGGGCCCGTGAGAGACAGCAGAGTTTCATCAAGCAGGACATTACTAGGAAGTGTTGGTGGAAGATTCTGGCCTTCTCTGTATCGCTCCATCAGATAGAGAGCGACACAGAACTCCCTCACCAAAAGCATGCTGTCATTATCTTGATCAGACAAGTCCCACACCTGTTTCAGAATTTCTGTAGAAGAACAATGAGAACATTACAGCTTGGCGTGTTTATAGGAAATCTATTATGGAAAGCCATTTCACTAGAGAGTAAACCATTTTACAAGAAAGAGTTGAATAAGGCATTAATCATCTATTAAATTAAGCTACGAGTATTTACCTCTTGGTAGTCTCCAACTTAAAAACAAGCTGCGAGCCTGATCACCAGTGATTTTCCCATCTCTGTTAGAGTCGACTTCCATGAACACTTTCATATACATGTTAATACCAGCCCGCGTCATTTTTGGCCATTGAGGTAACGATGGCCCACCTGACCGTAGTGGAGCATTTTGAGTCGGGGCCTGTTGATTTGTTCTTGGTAGAGATGGCCCCGCTGACTGTACTGGAGCACCTGTGGGTTGCCTTGTAAAAGCATTCAATGCACCCAGTGGGTCTATCTTGGCTGGAGTCTGGGGCTCACAAGAAGTTACAGGAGCAATTGCAGAAGAAACGGGTGGAATGCTTGCATTTTGTGTTGGCATTGAGGATGATGACGGTTTGGATATAGATTGGGAAGCAGAAAACAAGTCACCTCCAAACATAGCGGCAGAAGTAATTGCATTTCCTCCAACAGATGGTCTAGGAGCTGTGAAAGATGAGGATGATAGTGGCTCTTGGGTTTTCGGTACAGTAGCCCCAACACCTCTGCCCCCAAGCCAATCACCCGAGACATTAGAGTTTGTAAGACCAGTACCGGCCAGACCGCCACCTGCCGGAAAACTAGGACCACCAACACTCGGTGATGGAAGAGGCCCGCTCTGAGGTGGTGGCTGCCTCATTGACTGATTTCCTTGAGGTGCAAAATACTGTGCAGAAGGTGGAGCAACTGAAGGAGGAGCCATTGAATTAGGAGGCCCCTGTGATCTTATGCCGAAAGTTTGAGTTTGCATTGAATTAACAACCCCGGGCTGTTGCGTGGGAGGGCGTGGGGCCATTGAATTGACAATCCCAGGCTGCTGTGTAGGAGGACGTGGTCCCATTGCATTTAGCTGAGCCGGAGGCAGAGCTGCAAGATTAATCTGTGGAGCAGGGATTTTAGATGAAGCAGGTCCATATAATGCCGCCTTTACTATATCTGGTGTTTGTTCTCTTTTACTTTGTGCAACAGTTACAAGCTTAAGAGCGTTATAGAATTCCTGACGGCCAAGGAAGCCAGTGCGGTTCTGATCAGCGTGTTGCCATATCTGCAATCAAATACAGTAATATATCATCATATGAAACATGACCCAGATGCATGGTTAAACTGTTTATTTTTGTCAAAGTATAGTCCTATAATGACCATGGGCAGAAGTATTAACATGACCATATAAGAAGTCCAACTCACTTTTCTCGGGTTACTATAAGTATTAACATGACCATGGGCAGAAGTCAAAAGATCCAAAAAAGTTCAAATAACTGAAGATACGGAACTATGATGTTTGTTAAAACATATAAGAAGCATCTCTCCTATTCAAATGAGAGTGGGTTTGGGTAAATTAGTAACCTGAGCGATCAGTTGTAACTACTTTTGGAAATTCACAGTTTCAAATGAGATAGAAGTAGAAGTCTAACTCTTTACACTTAGACAAGCAAGCACTCATATATCACAAGTAAAACCACATGGTCTAAGTATGACACAAGTGTCAACTAAAGTAGTTAACCAAAGTGGGAAGTTGCCCATAGTAGAAAACTGAGGAATTATAAAGAGTAACTCAAGTTTTACTCCGTATTTGATCGGCCAAAAGTAGCTACAACTCACACGGCTTACTATATAAACTCACTTTCTTTTTAACACCACATATTCCATTCTACAAACGCATAAAAAAAAAAAAAAAAAAAAAAAAAAAAAAAAAAAAAAAAAAAAAAAAAAACTGGACCGTATTTGATACTAGCATTTTTTATTTTTATTTTTTTGGTTCTAAAATCACACAAGCAAAGTACCCTTTACCTAGAGAATGTCCTAGGAAGTTTCAACATAAGTAAACTTGTATATTGATGATTATATACACTAAATAAATGGATGATAAGCAATTCTACAGGATAAAAGGTGTATCGAAGTAACTAGTATGTATATAACAATCTATGATTTCGATTGAATTACTCGTAAGTATCCTAACAACAGATGAAAATTCAGTTGTGAGATAAATAAAAATAAATTATTGAATGAATAAAATGAAAAGAGTAGTAAGTGACCTGAGCGAGAGTCGGTTTGATGATCCTGGCAGCCTCATAATAATAATTCCTTTCTTTGTTGATTCAGGGTGTGTTTGTTTAAAAAAAAAAAAAAAGTTGATTGTTTTTTTTTCTTTCAACTCAGTTTCATACAGTAACGAGTGGGACGACCCCCGCGTTGCGGGGGGAGGGGGTGGGGGTGTTCCCCAACTTTTTTTTGTTGGAAAAATTATTTCGTTAATAATGGCGCAAGTTTCATAATTTTTCGAGGTCGTTTGGTACGAAAAATAATAAAAACAAAAACAAAGAAAAATATATTGATTTCGAGAAAGTATTGCATATTTATACTCGTTTTTGTTGGAAAAATTATTTCGTTAATAATGGCGCAAGTTTCATAATTTTTCGAGCCCGTTTGGTACGAAAAATTAAAAAAAAAAAAAAAAAAAAAAAAAAAAAAAAAAAAAAAAAAAAAGGTTCGGCTACTGTAGCATGAACAGTAAAAAATAATATATATTTTTTTTTGCAGAGTTGGGTTTTAATATATAGATATAATATAATATATTTGGTTTATTAACTATGTTAAATTTGTGATAAAAAGTCTTGTTTCATATTTACATAAGTTACTTAAATAAATTGCAGAAACGAGCACTTAAATCATTCGGACAATATAAAAAAAAAACAAACAACATTATTTCGTTCTGATTTAAACTTTCTAGCCACCTCTTACTGGTAAGATGTGTTAGTCAGATTCAGACCTAAAACTTCTTAATGAAACAAACACACCCTCAGTCCATAGCTCAATTTTACATTTACAATCAGATCGATCCAACACATACATACAAACCAACCGTATTTTTTTTTCTTTTCTTTTAACTATTACACACCCATCTACTATCTACTGTAATGCGTGTTCGGTCAATTTTCAAGATTTTTAGGTTTACCATTTCACTTTTTACATTCACACACCAAAATACCTTTTGATTTATTACTTGAGCCAAAGCTGTCAAGATCGCGATCCCACGTAAGATCGTTTTTGTCTTTGCAAGATCGAGATCGTAGGATCGGATTGATATCCTACGATCCTACCAATTTGTCATATTTTGTAAACAAAGGATAAACGATTCAAACTGATTTACATTTCTACTCCACGTGAAAGATAAATTGAACTATTAAACACTTCTATACTTTTAGTTTTAAACTTTTACTATATCAAGTAACTATCAAAGGATTCAAGGCTCTTGTAATTGTAACAATGAAAAGGTTTACATTAAAGATTTAAAGTATCAAGAAAAAACAACAATTACGTAAGAAAATCTTTGCTTCGCTGATTAGATCATGAGAAAAAGACAAGTAGTTTGTTAATTGGAAATTTGATTTAGGGAAAGTAGAAAATTATGTATAAAGTATGAGCTATTTAGAAAATGATCGTCAGTGGTTTACTTATTAGACATTAGTAAAACTTGTTTGTTTGTTTTTTTTTTGTTTTTGCCTAAGCAAGTGAGATCGACTAAAAAAAACTACTCTTTGTGTGTTCTCGAGATGTGAGACCTAAAATTCATGCTCCTTGTGCTATATTTGTTGACCTTAGGGATTCTAAAGAGGAGATAATGGGTGTATTGTTCCAAAAAAACAACTACTCTTTGTGTTCAAGACCCTTTGAAAAATGATGGTTGTAGGACGATTCCTGAGATGACATGTTCTAACACATTAGCAGATGGAAATCAGAATGTGAATCCAGTGGATGGATGCAAAGGGGAACTGCAAATGAAACGGAAAGCTCTTAAAGAAATATCTGAATCTATAAATGGGAAGCTCGGAAATTTTGTAAGCATATTTCGGCTTGGTGAAACTCCTCCGCCAATAGTAACTGTCAATTTACTATGACTAAATCACTAAACTAGGCATTTACATGAGTACATAACTATCACGGGAAAACAAACCCGCACACTGTGTCACATAGTAACTCACCAAAACTATTAAATCTCACCAGGAATAGTGAATTTTTCACATTCTCACATTTACAAACTATAATGTAGTAAAAACGGGAGGTTATCTCACTTTTACTCAAAAACGGAAACACACGCATACCGACATCACATCTGTAACAACTTAAAACTCAGAATTTATTTTGAGTCAACCAACTCTAAATCCATTTAAGTTTTATAAAAAACGTCCCTAAAAATTTATTTTCCATATTCATGTGAGTGCTGGAAAACCTAAATTCAACACAACTCAGCAGGACACAGGGTATAATTTAACTACCCTTCAAATAAAACCAACTAGTAAAATACATAATTTATACCTCTACTCACACATTCCCCCACCCTCTTTATCGTTTTCTCCTTTCTTGTCCGCCGCTCCACAACCCTAGAAGAAATCCAGTGAACCATCCCCATCTTCCTTCGCTGTATATCTCACCTCTTCGATCTAGGTGCTAGCAGTCATCCTCAATGGATCGTTTCCCCAAAGTCAAACCATAGGAAACTGTATAAGATGAAGAAATTTTACCCGAATGGATGATTTTCAAACCCCAAATCCGAAAGTAAAGATGGAGCTACTCCAAAGTTCTCTCTTTTTAAGCTACTATCCCAGGCACAATCGACCACACCATCGCTTACAACCACTCAAAATTTTGAGAAGACAAGGGTTTTCGAAGGAAAACAAGTGACTTAACGTGGTTTTGGCTGGGGTTTGATTGGGATAGCTAGGGTTTCGGATTTGGATCTTGACGAGTTCTTCTGAGTACAAAGCCTCTCATTCGAATCATCGTAAGGGTATAAACACTTTGTATTCGACTCTTTTCATATTCATTCCTATCATTCGAAACATTTTAAATCGATTTTGTTGGTTTGAGATCGAATAGTAATTTATTTAAGTTTTCTGATTTAAGTTGTTATCAAATTTTTGTTGTTGATGTTGTTGTGGCATAAGTTGAGAAATCTAGAAATGGTCAATAAGTTAGGTTATCGAAATCACTGTGGTTGTTAAATCCGTATTTTTAGGTCGAATGACTCAAAAGGGTCCTTAGGTTGATGTATCAGATTAAGCCGAAGGATGGTTTTGTTGAGAATTAGTGTTAAAACCCCTTTCGAATGACCAACCATTTAAGCTAGAAACTCTTGTCTCAGCCAAGGGAAATTTAGTCACCTTGACTTGAATAGAAATCACCCAAATAGGGTGTGTTGTGGTGACCTACGGCTGAGGGAAAACCACCCCAACAGGGGAGGATTATGGCCAAATTTCCTTGCCAATCCAACCCACACCAGGCAGCCACCATGGTGGGTGTGCTAGCCATGGTTTAGACCTCATACGAGCACATAGATCAGCCCCTCAACTCACTCAATTTGCTACATAAGTTATTGTTCAAGGTGTGTTGGGAAAGAATGGTCAATACATTTTAGTTCAAACCTAGAAACTACTTTGGTTTAACTCAAAGTCGAACCCCAAATGGGGTGAAATCTTACTCATTTGACTAAAACCCACAATGAGTGTCGCATATGATCCTCCACACAAACACCAATAGAAGTACCTTTGGCTACCTAGTATTCGGCCAAAGATGTGTTAAGTAAATATATTGTTCCTACTCGTCCTAAGGGCGATTCCCACCCCTATATTCGATCATTCATGTCGAATGTGATGACGAATTGTGTCAAACCAAAAGCATCACAAACATTGAGACCCTCATGATGAGGAGTCGAGTAGTACTCGACCTCGATGTGGGGAATAACTCGGTATTACAAGCTCTTAAGTGTCGAATGCATATCTTCGAAGTTCCAGTAACCACATAACAATTTCTGAGCTTGTGCACTCCTTCGTATAGCACCAGAGTCCAACCCATTGCATTTGAAACGCCCAATCGAATTCACACCTTAGTCCAGCCCATGTAGGATATTTAAATAGTAACCATTCTGAGCCCACCAGGCCCAATGCAGCTTTCGGTGGTAAAATTCTCAGTCCAGCCCAAAACTAAGATCCCCTCCTTTGACTCAGTTGGGCCGCAACCCAACAATATGTTGACCGTATAAAAAAAATTGATGTGTGTATATGCATATTAGCCGCGAATCAAATTGTTAAAAAAAAGTACACAAGAAAATCATATATCGAATGCGATTGTGTAAGATTTTTGTTGACATAATTTCAAAATCCGACTGCCATATAATTAGAGCTTGATTTATAACTCGTCACAAAGCATTATCGTAGCACGCTAACTTTCGACGTTAAAGATGTGAACATATATACAAGCACACATCGCCAATATATAGAACTCGTTATACTAATGACCAATCAATCGCTATTGAGTATAAAATGAAACACATATAAATAGATACACGCCTTATCATTTATACACTTTGTTTTGAAATTAGACCAATAGATACCCATGTCGTTAACAAAGATTAGAAAATGAAATTTTAGCAAAACTTTACTTGAACTATTATAATAAGATCAAATGTTTTCTAAACATATTATCGTGAACCCAATTTACAAACACGCGTCGTAAGTAGTCTTTATAAATTTGATGAACTTAGTTGATTTTAATTAAACAAGGTAACCAAAACCTTTATTATACAAATATTATACAACATTTTTTTTCACGAGTCAATAAACATTTAAATACTAAATGTCACTTACACGTAATCATATTACATTTCAAGAATCTATATAACTAATCATATATTTTTACAACAAAACCACACATCTTTAATATTCCATATCTCAATAATATCTATTCGTGCTTTCACATCATTCATTTCATCGTTTTCCGAATTCTGTCGCTCAAAATCCTATAAGACTCTCATTACCTCATTGGCCGTACATTTAAGCACTTCGTAGAGCAATACCTACAATTCCCTAGAAATCTATTCATAACCTCACTTGCTGCCACACAAGCGACAACAACATAAACACTTTAAAAACATTTGAATTAAATTCTGTAAAGACTTAATTTAGTACTTGAAACTAAAACATGATTTATTAATCTAGGTTGCGTGTTGGTGCCGTACATTTCCTAAATTCACAGCATTCACTGTTCAGACTGTTAAAGGTGAGTTTATAGCCCCACTTTACTTATACTTATTTTACAAATATGGGGTGAGAAACATGCAAAATATTTTATGGACCACAATACTATTAAATTTTCTCAAAACTATTGCGTAGTTAGCCTAAGCCCTAGAACCCACTGTCATGCCAATTTTCATGAGTCGTTAGTTCTCTTTGGGAAGCGCAATTGCTTAAGATAGATCTATTGGGGTGACTCCCCCGTTCGGTTGGCCAGACAGGTCAATGCGGGCGTATAGCAAGTAGGACTACGAGTGTATTGGGTTAAACACTCGCTAAGGGCCCCTTGACTATTATTTATCTACTATAGATTAGCGCACTAAACTGTCGAGTTTCGGTTGCATGAACTTAGAGCTAGCGCGATAGACTATTTTGTATGACATTATATGCGTTGTAATGATCGTACACAAAACTATTGGTCCAAATTTTATTATTTACTGCTTTAACTTAAACCTATGAACTCACCAGCTCTTTGCTGACTTTTAGCATGCTTTTCTCAGGTGTGTAATTTGATTGTTTATGGCAAGGATTCGGCAAGGCAAGAGTCATAGCCCTTTTTTAGGAGAATTGGCAGACATAATTATGTTAGCCTTAAAGTTATGTCATAGTTGGGAATTGCATTTCGTTATATGTATAAGGGCTAGTTTAGACAAAGTGGTGGGCTTTGGGACTAGAATAGATAAGTATGCTTGTATTGTCTAAATTGTTAGAGTTTATGTATATTTATTAATATGTGTATGTCCGGTTTCGAACCCGAGACTTCGGGATTGCACACATTACGTATGAGTCTCAATGTATTAATAATTAATATAATGATTTATGATTAATTATTAAATCACAAATATTCATATGGTCGAACAAGGAAAGTTGAGGGGGTTGAATGTCGTCGAATTTGGAACTTGAGGTGGTATTGGACTCAAACTTGGAGAGCAAGTTTGGAGTGTATATAAACACCTCAAATTGCTCCATATGATCGAGAATAAGATTAATCCCTAAAACGATTGACTTTTCAATCGACATTATTTTCCTAACCTACTGACAATCACAAACAGAAAAGAAGTCAATAAATGCATGTGCATGTCCATGTCCTATTATTAAAACATGTACTGTGCATTCATATATATATATATATATATATATATATATATATATATATATATATATATATATATATATATATATATATATATATATATATATATATGCGCATGAATATAAGATCACTCTTTTATATTCATGTTATACGAACTGTGATGTGTCTCGATTCGATCATGTATTATTTAGAACATCAAACCCTAGTTGTTGTGATGTTTTATTTGTGATACATGAACCTAGCTTTTCACATTGAGACGCTAGTAATACGTGTGTACAAGAACGGAGTACAAGCTTCCTTTAGCTTGTTGTTACTTACCCTATTCGACTAAGGTGTAGTCGATCCACATAAACCCTAATTAGGGTTTATACCTTGTTCTTGATAGTGCACAAAAGGTACGCATCTATTTATTATTTAGTTAATTAATTTACATGTTATTGTAGATCTTTCCGCTGCGCATACTTGTGATGTTTATGTGTTTATAGTATTTGTATGATTCACATATTCCAACAGTGGCATCATGAGCCGCGTTTTTAACATGTAATTGATTACATAAAACCTTAAAAATTGAATCTTTAATTAGATACATGCAATTTATAAATCTAGGGTTTATTTTTTTGTAAACCTAATATTAGGTCGACACCTAAATTAAAAGATTTAGGGTTTTTGGTTTTTGTAGAAAACTTGTAGAAAAACCCTAGGATTGCATGCAATTTTTAGGGATTAATTAATGAGTACCTTATGTGACGTCGTTAATTAATTAATTAGATTGCGTACAGGATATATTGACATGATAATATGTGTTAACACGATTATATGTGCAATATGGGATCCATGACAAAATCTTGCATATTTTTTCATGGAATGTTTGTTGATTTATTTGCCACATGATTTTTAAGATAGATCTTAAATTAGGGAAGACCCTAATATATTAATTAAAATTGGTTATGTGCAATGTGGTATCTAATTGATCAAAACTTACGCGGCCAAATTTATTTGGCGTCTGTGGTCCATTGGGTACAATGAGCTCGAAAACCAATGGGAGTTTTATTGAATAGATACATGAAAATTCACATAGATAATTAATAGGATTTATCAAAAAGGTTTGCATGTGGCTATATGATATTGTTAATGATCATATACATGTTATTAAGTGTTTATTTGTTTTTTGAATTACTTGTTCTTTGTATGTTTAATTATGATGGATTGTAACTACAAAGAGGGTAATTTTTCAAATAAAAAATAAATGAACCTAATAACTATGAAACCTTTGTAGTAAACCAATTAATTGCCAAGTCTTATGTGCCGACAGTGGTTCGCTTCGCACGGTAATTTGCTCCCAGGCGAGACTAGCAATTAATAAATTTACTACATAAATTGTTTTAGCAAGAAAATCATATGTTTTAGTTGATTGATTGCGACTGTACTAAGTGGTCGAAGCGGCGGACCTAAAATTGACAAACTAAAAAGTGGGTATAAGGAGGCTTGACATTAAATTGTCATCCGAAAGGGGCGCGTTTTTAATCACCCTAAAGTGAACGTTTGCTCCTCCGCTCGCCTGTGCGTCAACTTTAGACTTACCAAGTACACCATGATAAATACGAAGCATCTTAAGGCAAAGCTGTAAGTTTCTCAGCGCCTCAATTAAAAACTTTGATGATTTGAGCTATAAATGAGTAAACAGTATTGTTTTTGAAAACATATATGATACAAAGATGAATGCATGACATCTTTGTACATATTTTTTGATTTTACACATCAAATTTAATACCCTTAAAATTTAAGTAATATGCCATCCAACTACAAAAAGGAACACCTAAGGTCTCATCCTACATCACTAGCAGCCAAAGCTGAATGTTGATGTTCAAAGGATTGTTGTCTAAGGGTAAATTGAGTACTTTCGTTGCTAGCAGCCAAAGCTGAATGCAATGAAACGACGTCAATTTACAGTTTCTTAAGTTGGTGAACTTAATTGGGCACTTTCATTACTAGCAGCCAAAGCTGATGTAATGGGACGGCGCCAAGGCATAAAGATTTGGGGATGAAACATGTTTACATTTTGCAACTGATGTTGGCAATATAATGTAAGTCCCATGATTCTAGGAATTGCAATTGTATATTGGCAATTGAGTGTAGCTCTACCTTATTGAGTACTTTCATTGCTAGCAGCCAAATCTGATGTGATGAAACGACGTCAATTTGGATCCTAATTTTCAATGAAAATTAAATGGTGAAATTTTATTTACCGTGGGTGTTTAATTTTCTTGAAAAGTTATTATCAAAAAATACTAAATTGAATTTTGAAAATTCTTTTAATGTATTTAATGCAACGTTAAAACCGTAAACATGGGATATTCTTTTAGTAGTAAATTGATCTACACCCGTAGGGGTTTTGGATAGAGTCAATTTTTTCTGAAAAGAATAAACCGAGTCCACTTTCCGTGTGAAGAGTAAGACTTAATCCTATTCCTTTTCATGAGTGAGAAAGGTATAATAGGATAATAAGAATTGTCTAAATTCTAAGAAATAACTCATGGCGAATTTCTTAAGAAATTGCATGGTTAGGAGTTATTAAATTAGAAACTAGACTAATTACCGCAAAAGTGGTAAAAGGCAAACTAGAATGTTTGATCTAGTTATTATGCTTTAACCATTTAAAGATGCTACATACCATGATGGGGATGGTAGACCTAACTAAGGAAGAAATTGCATACCCAATTCTTTCAAGTTAATTGCATTGATGGATATTCCATCATTCACAAAGTAGAATACATTCTTTGAAGTACCTTAGTAACGTTACGTAAGGGATTCATCAAAGGTGTAGGAAAGTAAACAGCACGCTATTTGCTTTTACTGGTAATGCAACACTTACAATGTTGTCAAACCCAGTGGGAGCATTGTGTTGTAATTACTGAATAATGAGTTCATGTAGTGATCTTAAATTCAGTGGGAGCTACAAGTCTTGGTAGTTACCCGGATTATCTCTAGAATTTCTTGAGATAAAATACTTTCCAATTATAGACACTTGTGGTATTAAGGATAGTCGTGTACGTTTTCCTTACTAGACGAGGTGATTCTATATCTACTTATATCTATGACACAATCATATTGATCAAATAAGCAAACTATTGACGTTTTGTTTATATGATACGTGATGTTGTTCCATGCACAAGTGGGAGAAATCTTATTGTGTGCAAGCAACAACATAAAGGAATATGATTTAAAGGGATCTCTTGACTGCAAGGTCAGAGATTGATGTTCTAATGTGTTTTATACACATTCTAATTTGTAGAACACTTGAAGTTAATATCTACTTTCATTACTAGATATTAATGACAAGGTAAATTACATACTTTCATTTTATCAGCTTCAGCTGATGTGATTAAACTATGTTAATTTACAAGTTTCTAAAATTAGATAATTATTAGAACAAGTGTCGATATGATAATAAGACTACTTCAAAAGCAAATATTTATGTATTGTTGTAATAACATAAATAAATAAAGTAATCTTATACTACTTCATATTTAGATGTTTATGTATTCTTGGAATGACATAAATATATGAAGTAAATAAATTAACTTGAAATACTATTGAAACCAAGTTGTGGGTTTCATAATTACTTTAGTTATGCATATTTGTATTTTGTATAAAGATATAAATATGAAGTCTTTAATTATAAGACTTATAATAAAGTAAGACGTTATCTTGTTATGTACTTTTTTAAGACATATACAAGAAGTCATTGAGTTGATCAATGATTTATAACGTAGATTGGGATTATAACAGTTTATGTCTTTTTGGTAAGACATAGATATTAAGTGGCTTGGACAATAAGGCACTTATGTTATAAATTATGCAATTAGCTTGGAAATCTATTGTACCATTAAATTGACTTAGTTGGTAAATAGGTAAGCCAAAACGAAATATATTTATCTTACATATTGTAAGATTAACTTACAATATTAATCCTAATGAAATACATATGTTTATGGTATGTTCAGTTAGAAAAAATCAAACTCTTGAAAAATTGTTTGATTAAAGATAATTATATCTTCTAATCTTCCTAAAAGATATCAAGGTTAGAAAATTGAGTATGGATTGGATATACTCAATTAGACTCCAACCTAGAAGATTAATAAGACACCATTGATTGTGGAATGTGTTGAATCACATTAAGTCTTAAAATTGAAGTTCAGAATTTGTTAAACCACTTGTTGGGTAGGTTATTAACAAATTAAGGTTAGGAACTGTCAATATGTATTTGTAAAGTCCCAAAAGAGAACAATGTTGTGTTGCTCTATTGGCCAAGTATTTATAGATATTCTATAAATTGCTAATGGCAAGTGGGAGTTTTATCTTGATAAGACAAAATTACAGATACATGATCTTCTAAATACGCTAGCAAAATCATAATGAGGATTTAACATGTTAGTGTTAAATCTCAAGATGATGGAATTCTTATTCATAGATCCGCAAGGATATCTCAAATATTTGCAGAATATGTTGAGGGTTATGAGTTACAGGATCGTGATATGCCTGTTAATAAATTGCAAATGTTTATTTGGCAAATTACTCATACTATGAATAATTAAATGCAGTCCAAAAAGATAACTAGTTTGGAAACGTAGTTAATCTTAAACTCTATAGTAACACTATAGAATGGAAATGAATTTCTACAAAGGAAATGAAAATCCTAGAGATTTAAATTCTTGTGTAGAAATCATAATGGACAAATTTGTATACATATTTAATGTGTGAAAAGATTATCAATCACTCTTAAGCAATTAAATGTGATTGAAATCCTTTCTAAGCACATTAAATATATAAAGATTATGATTGGCATTATTAGTTTCTTTTCTATGAAATTAATAATGGAATATCAAAACTCTTTCTTGGATAATTACTTGAGCGAGGACGAAAAGTAATTGAAAGGAGTGTTTGAATTCAAATAATCTTTAATAGTATACAAAAGTGCAAATCATTTGTAAATGGATTAATGCATGCATCTAGAAGATATACTTATTTTTAGTTATTAAATCTAGTTTGATTTATAATTAAAATTAAGATATTTCTTAACATTCCTGAAAGCTAGTGGGAGTGATGCATTTATTTTCTTATTTCATATATGTTGTATAACATATGGGAAGTAACATTCCATTGACTTTAACATTAAATGTTAAGTCTTAGTTATGAATGAAACTTCACATTGAAAATAAAACCTTGAAGTATATGTTTATTTGATCATAAACATAAGCGGTAGATAATTGATTCTAAAAGAACATGATGATCTATTAGCATGGCTAGATAGAAACATATCTTTGGAAAGATATGACATGAACAAAAATCTAAGTCTGACACAAGGATTTTTCATGTACATCATGTTGCTTGTTGTATCATGCTTGAATGCAAGATGATTGACAACATTAGTATCTAATTGAAAATTATTAGATAGCTAAGTGTAATGGATATGGTTTAGAATTTACATACTCAACCTGGATTTGCTCCAAAATTCTAAATACGAACCATATGGCAAGTTATTGCTTGATTGATATTGTGGTCAAATCTTGAAGGATTTGAAGATATCAAACATTACACGATGGATATTAAAGTTTACGGAACTTTTAAAAGAGCATATTGTTGTTGGATACAATGATGCTAGTAAGATTGAGATGACACTCAATACTAGTCATGGTGGGAGCTCATCCTTATTAGGAGACCATGTATACTAGTTATGCTCAATATGAGCATGGTTGCATTATACATAAAGAATTAGAATACTTTAACTACAAGGTTTGGTAGTTTAATTGTCATAAATTCGTGCATGAGGATGTCACGCATTTTATGAAGTATGTGGCAATATCTAGATAGATGAATGCACACATACAAGAATTTCATTATTGAAATAAGTATTCTCAAAATTCCGATAGATCAAAATTAGTTGATTTATGCCTTGTCAACAAGTATGTGAAACATGACTTGTGACATAATTCACTAATGAGAATTGTCATGCATTGATCTAGTTAGTATTTGGATAAGGGATGTTAAACAATATTATTTTAATGAAATAAAGTGCGGATAACGTTTATTATCATTTGTTAATATTGTATCCTATATTTGCATGTTTAAATCCATGAATAACTAATGTTATTCTAAATAGTCCGTTGTCGATCAATAATATGAGAGTATTATTGAATTAAGACAAATGTGAGGATTGGTAGAATGTACTGTAAGGTTGAGACACCAATGTCACATGATATTCAATATTGGATAAATTGAATATAGGACTTATCCCAACCACATGATTATACTTTATGGATCGTCTTCATTAAGTAAATCATGAATATTTATCCTCAGACTTGAGATACCAGGTGACTGCCGAGGATGTAGCTCATTTTCTGTGAGATAGTCTAACGCTATCCGTAACAGGTAGTTATAAGGGCTATTTTCAGAGGTGATGCAAAGTTCAAGGGTCACGCTCGTAGTCAATAAAGGATTTGTTCCTTCAACTATGTGTTGAAGTTTAATACTGCTCGGCCACTCGTAGGATTGACAAGATGTTTGCGTGGCCACGCCCAAAGTCTATCTGGAAGACGTTCAGATGTTTTGGTAATCTTGATCAATTAAGTATAAACGAGAAACTATTGTTAATTATGGAATGACCAAGATCCATATCCATATTAACGCGGTATTAGCAACAAAAGGATAAGTATGATGATTAAATTCATCACGTGGTTTTTCCAGGAAAACCATACTCGGATCGAGCTGGGGGCATTGGGATCTGTTAAGCTAGACTAGCCCATGTCATTACGATATTAATGAATATCCAAGTGGGAGCTGTTAGATGTATATTTATTAATATGTGTATGTCCGGTTTCGAACCCGAGACTTCGGGATTGCACACATTACGTATGAGTCTCAATGTATTAATAATTAATATAATGATTTATGATTAATTATTAAATAACAAATATTCATATGGTCGAACAAGGAAAGTTGAGGGGGTTGAATGTCGTCGAATTTGGAACTTGAGGTGGTATTGGACTCAAACTTGGAGAGCAAGTTTGGAGTGTATATAAACACCTCAAATGGCTCCATATGATCGACAATAAGATTAATCCCTAAAACGATTGACTTTTCAATCGACATTATTTTCCTTACCTACTGACAATCACAAACAGAAAAGAAGTCAATATATGCATGTGCATGTCCATGTCCTATTATTAAAACATGTACTGTGCATTCATATATATATATATATATATATATATATATATATATATATATATATATATATATATATATATATATATATATATATATATATATGCGCATGAATATAAGATCACTCTTTTATATTCATGTTATACGAACTGTGATGTGTCTCGATTCGATCATGTATTATTTAGAACATCAAACCCTAGTTGTTGTGATGTTTTATTTGTGATACATGAACCTAGCTTTTCACATTGAGATGCTAGTAATACGTGTGTACAAGAACAGAGTACAAGCTTCCTTTAGCTTGTTGTTACTTACCCTATTCGACTAAGGTGTAGTCGATCCACATAAACCCTAATTAGGGTTTATACCTTGTTCTTGATAGTGCACAAAAGGTACGCATCTATTTATTATTTAGTTAATTAATTTACATGTTATTGTAGATCTTTCCGCTGCGCATACTTGTGATGTTTATGTGTTTATAGTATTTGTATGATTCACATATTCCAACATAAATGACTAATGTAAAGTCCATGAGCCAAAAGCCCAACCGAAATCCCATAGAAGCATTAGGGCGTCACCCCTTTGCTATAAATACCTTCCTTGTTTCAACAAGGAAGGTTGGAACGTCTCATGTAATAAGATGTGTGTTTGTTTTTCTTCTTTCTCTCTCTAGAAAACACACACACCTCCCCCATTCTTTAATCTAATTCTACCATGTTTAACCTTTATTTCGAGCTTCCCCGACCTCCTGAAAGCGTGATCTTGATCTTTACAATTGGTATCAGAGAGCTAACCAGGGGCGAATCGTGGTGTTTGAAGGTGAAAATAAGTGATTTATGGTGTTGTTTTGAAGATCTGGTACTGTACATGCGCCAAACTCTTCGAGTTTTTTGTTGTACTCGTTAAAAGTCTCATCTTTGTATCGAAAACTAGTGTATCTAGTGTATTGGCGATAAAAGGTTTGAGCTTTATGAGTTTTACGAGTTTTGGTACTTTTTCAGTCGCATCTTATCTTCAAAAATCTAGTATTATATCGTTAAAAGGTTAGATCTTGTATCAAAATATAGTGGATAAGTAAAATAGGCGATAAAGGTTTGATCTTTATAGGTTTTTACGGGTTTTTGAGGTAATTTGTTCGTGGAAAAGGGATTCGAAGTGTGTTGGTGACTTGCTGTTGGTTCTTCATCGAATTGCATCGTTATCAAAATTCTTGTATAAGAATTGCGATAAAAGAGGGTTTATCGCAAATGTGAGAATTATCGCAACTGTGAGACTTATCGCAAATGTGAAAATTATCGCAAATGTGAGACTTATCGCAAATGTGAGAATTATCGCAAATGTGAGACTTATCGCAAATGTGAGACTTATCGCAATTGTTGAACCTATCGCAATTCAAAACTCTATCGCAATTTTAAAAAAAAATTAATTTTGAGGAGTGACTTAACTGTCAATCTTTACGCAAAATTCAAATTTTGGTGTAACGATGAAAATTTTGGCCAAAAAATTCAAATTTTTATGTCAAAATTCGAATTTTTACGGTGAAATTTTGGCGTAAAAATTTTAAAAACTCAAAATTTTCTCGTATCCTTAGAATTGCATTTTATGGCATATTTCACACCAAAATCACAAATGATATTATCGGTCTACACCTTCAAAATCACCACGTATAGCTTAAAAGATCCTGATCAAGAATCACAATCAAATGACAACGGCTAGTATCGAATTTTTGTGACTACGGAGTTTTTGTACGATATTGCTTATCTGGGTTTAAAGTTCATTTCAAGGGCATGTGTACTTATTTATCTCAAAGTCTAGAGGTTGGTTGGATGCATGACTTTCAGAGATACTTGTTTGGGCACTCATGGGTGTAGTGATTAAGTCTTGGTTTATCTAGTTTTCATAGGTCAAGGGGTGGATGGACGAAGACCTAGTTAACTATCACTTAAAGGAGATACGTTGTAGTACTCAGTGTCACACAAAGATGTGGATAATTCAAGAGAGGTTCATATACAGTTAAGGAAGGTTGGATGGGTATATGAAACGACCTATGCTTTAAGGAGTTACGTTGTAGTGCTCAGTATAGGTTCTTAGTCACACTTTCGTACAAGATTAAGTCACATATCTAAGGGGTGTTTACTTCATTCTCAGATTTGTCATATTGGGTTGTCTCCATACAGTGGTCAGTTACTAGCCGGTTGGATTTTGATACAGGGGGTTGATAAAGAGTTAGACAATTTCAAATGGTATTATTAGTAGATTGAGTTTATCTACATCTTCTCACGGGCTGATATGATTAATGATAAAGTGCTCCCAGTTAATACTTCACGTACACATCATTATGCTGATTCCGATGAATCGTAACCATCAGGGGAGAGAAATGTGTACATCGAGGACGTAACTGGGATGCATTTGGTGAGATGAAGATGTTGATACTCTATTCCCCCGAACGGATAATCTTGAAGAAGGTCGAGTCTACAGTCTGTTCTACATTTTCCGCTGCGTGTTAGAAGACTAAAGACGGAATGCATTTAATTATCAAAAGACTTCTTCAGATTCAGGGCACTCAGGGCACTCATAAGAAAGGTTGTCAGTTTGGGGGAGAGCACTAATTAGGGGAGAGTGAAAAAGTCATAATTGATCCCTAATTAGATTTGCTCACATAGTTCTTCTGCAAGTAAAGAAATGACAGCTGAGAAGATTTTGCAAACTGAATGATGTAATGACGTTTGAAGACCATTCTCAGAGCTGATGCGCTCATGTTTTGTATTGAATTTTACTTGTAGGGAACATTGTAAGCAATTCCCGTATGACATCACTTTGGGGAGAGATTGTTAGCCTTAAAGTTATGTCATAGTTGGGAATTGCATTTCGTTATATGTATAAGGGCTAGTTTAGACAAAGTGGTGGGCTTTTGGACTAGAATAGATAAGTATGCTTGTATTGTCTAAATGACTAATGTAAAGTCCATGAGCCAAAAGCCCAACCGAAAGCCCATAGAAGCATTAGGGCGTCACCCCTTTGCTATAAATACCTTCCTTGTCTCAACAAGAAATGTTGGAACGTCTCATGTAATAAGAGGTGTGTGTTTTTTCTTCTTTTTCTCTCTAGAAAACACACACACCTCCCCCATTCTTTAATTTAATTCTACCATGTTTAACCTTTATTTCGAGCTTCCCCGAACTCCTGAAAACGTGATCTTGATCTTTACAAATTAAGACTTGTTTTTATGTGGGACCACTGAAACTAATGGGTCTATTTTTCTAAACAATGAATTATCTTTTGTAAGATCTAAATGTTGATTTATTTAAAATGGAGTATGTATTCCGTTCTTTGTTTACCTTGTGTTATGATTCCCAATCCACTAGTAGCACCCTCAAAGTTTTGTATGCTTTCGCGACTGTTAAATTTTGGGGGTGTTATATTGTAGCTCTTTTTATTTTTATCATCATTGTTTCTAAACTGTGTTACCTTCTAATTATAGATTTTGTTTTTTTGAAAGAATTAAAACTTATATGCCAATGCATTAGCCACTGCTCTTGAAGTTGGTAATTTCTGTACAGGAGAAGATACAACTAGGGGTGGCAATTTTTGACACGACACGGACACGACACGAAGATAAACGGGTTTGGGTCGAGGATAAACGGGTTTGGGTTGAAAACAAGTTAACCCGTATAACCCGTTTAATAAATGGGTCGTGTATGGGTTTAGTAATTTTAAACAGGTCAACCCATGAACCCGTTTAAATATATAAACTTTTAATCAATAAAATATATAACTACCTAATATGATATATGTACTTATTTAGGATGTGGATCTATGTTTTCTTAAGTGCTACTATAATATATATTAGTATCTATGTGTTATTATTTGAACACTTACACTCTTCAACACTCAAACTAATTAAACCTTTTAACTAGTTAATTTAAACGGGTTACATGGGTCATAAATGGGTTACACATGTTAGGTGTGTGCGGGTTAGGGTTGAAGTTTTTGACACGATTAATAAATGGGTCGTGTTTGGGTTGAGGCTTTACCAACCCGCCAACCCGAGTGGGTCGACACGGACACGACTCGATTGCCACCCCTAGATACAACCCTTGTACATGGTGTATTTAGTGAATTGAAGGTGCCTTTAGAACCATTTGATCAAAGGTTAGATTTGTAATATTTCTACTTTTACATGTTTATATTTACATATTTACGCCGTTCAAAAAAATATTTACATTTAAAAGCTTGATTTATTTAGGACTTTTGGTCATTTTCACTCCATCAAAAATATCGTCTATGGTTCAATGGAAAATCTTTTAGGAATCATAAGTTGGGTAAGAAAAAGTGGGCCAAAGTTAAATAATTGAGTTAATTACTCAAATGTTCCTTGTGGTTTGTCGTGTTTCACAGGTTTAATCCCTAAACTTTTTTTTCAGCGGATCATATTTTTGTGGTTTTGATCCATTACGGGTTTGGTCATTTGACCACTGATTCAGTTAGTTTGACTGTTAAATCAAGGGCATAACAGTCTTTTCAACTATATTATTAAAAACCCACACACCACTTCATTCCCCTTTCTCACTTTACTCTTTCACATCTCCATAAAACTATAACCCATATCACCCCATTAGGCCACACAAGACCACCTTAAACTAAATTAAATAAAAACACCACGACTACCTCCATTATCCACCAGATCTGACATGATTATCACCATCAGTTAGCGTCACCACTACCATGGAGAAGATCAGTTTATATGGTTTTAGATTTTGGGGCTGTTGTTGATCGGGTTGGCCGGTTAATTGGCGAGGTAGACATAAAAAAAGGTTGTCGGATATTGGAGATCAGACCACACAAAAGAAAACTGGTGGTGTTTCTTTTCAGGATGGTTATGATTTAATCTCATCAACACAAAATTCTAACTGATTGTGTACTCTTAGTCAATGTTAAAAGATGTTAGGAAACATTTCATCTCATTTGTTTTAAGTTGTTTTTATTGGTCAAATTTATATAATGTGAGAATAAAAAGCTACATGCTTATGTTATACAAATGAAACCTACACAAATACAACTAATAGTCACAGAAAGTATGTCACTCTTTATTGCAAAATCGGGTCGGGTTGGTGGTGTTCGGGTCAATTCAGTTGAGACTAGAAATTTCATATCCAAACGTGACCCTATTAGATTTTTGGTTAGGCGGGTTGACTTTTTTGACACCCCTAGCTGCAAGTAGGGGTGTCAATCGGGTCGACCCGACCCGATAAGCCTCTATCGGGTCGGGTCTATCGGGTTTTGAAAAAATTAAAACTAACCCGAAACCCGACCCGATAAGCTATCGGGTCTATCGGGTTGCGGGTTGTCGGGTTTTGCTTATCGGGTTAGACTATAAAAATGCTTACATGTGGATGTTGGCGTACAAGATTTACATGGTGTGGAACCTGTAGATGTTGGCGTGGTCGAGAAAGGACATGGTGTTCAAACAAAAGATGTCGATGGTGTACAAGATTTACATGGACATGGTGAGGAACTGGTTGACTCATTCAATGTGGAACAGAGTCATTGTATTCAATCTTTACATGAAGAGAATCATATTCAGGTCGCATCAAATGTATCACTACCTGACCTTTTCCAAGAGGTTGATTCTCTTAAAACAAGATTACAGTTGATGGAGAAACGAGAATTCTATCTTCTTAGTCCTGTCGTTGTCTCTGAGGTTGAGGATGTAAGAAAGAGACTTGAAAAGATAGAGAGTATTTTAAATATAAAATCGAAGTCTGAGGTTGTTGTCCAACAATCAAATGTAGACTCAAAACATTCTGAAGATACCGACGACCAATCATATGACAATACCATAATGTCACAGTTAGCACATCAATCTCATTCATGCTCAAAAGAGTCTGATGTGAATGGAAATTCTGATTCTCATTATAAAGATTCAATGGTTAGTATCCAAGTATATATGCTGATGTTCTTTATAATCATGCAATGCAATGGTAACTTATAGATGTTTAAATTTATTAATGGGTCTTATCGGGTTAACCCGATAACCCGATAACAAATTCGCTAAAACCCGAAACCCGACCCTATAACGCTATCGGGTTGACCCGATATACCCGATAAGGTATATTGGACCCGATAGACCCGACCCTATAAGGCCTTATCGGGTTCGGGTCGGGTCGGGTCGACCCATATGACACCCCTAACTGCACACATGGCAGTATCAAGATACTTTAGTATCATGATTGATAAAACTGTAACAATAGTTGTAACTTTTAGTTTTGATGAAGGTTTCGTTAAGACAACTTCGTATGAAGTAAGTTATGGTTTTAATAATGTCGTCCAGATTAAGAAGCTATTTTGAACTACTTGTTGATATTGAGATTATCGCAAACAAATACTAGTATTTATGTTTAATTTCTTGTACTTTTTATGTCATATTGTTTTATATCTTTAGATCTGTTATTGGTACTCTCCTTAAAAGACTTCACCTAAACAAAACCAAAGGAAACGACATTGCTCTCCAAATAAAATTACATAACCAAAGTAACGAGTACAACTTGAATTGAAACTAGAAAAATGTGGACACGTGATATTCATAGATGGGCCTACGTTGGTTGTCACAAGTGAGTATGTGAGTTTAGGTCCATTATGTTTTATGGTCAAGGTTTATCACGTCTCATATATTAGACCATTGGATCAAAATATATGACCATTAATTAGAGAGGTCCTCAGGCTGAGTCGGGGGAACCCTTTAATGATCAAGCTAGTATGATTATATCACTATAGATAACAATTGCTTAGATACTCTTTGTGAGAATACAAGTGAAAGCTAGATGTGAGAATGTGTTAAGAAATATAATGTAGCCAACGAGAATACTCTCTATGCACTTCGTAGCGTGTCTAAGTAGGTTTATATCATTTGTACATCAGCTATTAAGACCAAAACGTTATGCACTACTAAATTTTGATTGTTAATATTACGAGTAATGCTAATTATCAAAATAATGTCTTTGTTTACTAATATTAATTTACATAATTAATAACTTTACTTTTAGAAAGCAAAATACACACGTTTCATTAACAAAAACATAGTTTGTTGATGTCACTAACTAAAATAATGGAAGAGGATTCTCTCAAGTTAGAGGATCCTCAACCATTGGATTAAAATCAAATGTCAAGATGATGTGACAACATCATCTTGACATTTGATTTTAATCCAATGGTTGAGGATCCTCTAACTTGAGTCAAGTTACTTGAGAGGATCATCTCTTAAAAATAATATAGGTATAAAAAGTAGGGGTGAGCATGGGGCGGAGTGGGGCGGTTTTATGGTAAAACCAAAAACTGAACCGTATATTTCGGTTTTTGAAAACTACAAACCGTTTGGTGTCGGTTTTTTGGTTTCGGTTTTTCGGTTTTTGACATTGAATCGGTTCAGTTTCTGTTTTTATTCGGTTTTTTCTTACCTGAAAACAAGCAAGTTTTGATCTTATATAAAGTTTACGATTCCTAGTTTTCAAACAAAAATATTTAAACAAATATCAATAATAGCATAATATCCAGCAATCCAAAGCTTCGAAAAAAAAAACGAAACAACCAAACATGAATCTAAAATATAAAATGCATTTATTTGCGGCTTTGCACTTTTTCGCTCGCAAAAACATTCAAAGAAAACTATTGCTCGAAAACAAAGATATAATATATATATATATATATATATATATATATATATATATATATATATATATATATATATATATATATATATATATATATATATATATATATATATATATATAACAAATTTGAAAGTATAGGTAATAAACAACACTTTTGCTTTTTTTTAATAGATAAAGTTGTATACTTAAATCTTTAAAATTAAATAGCAAATCTCTTATATAGATAAAAGTATATAAAAATATATTTAAAAGTGGGGCGGGGCGGTTTTCTCGGTTCGGTTTTTCTTATGAAACCAAAAACCGCCCCAAACATTCGGTTTTTATAAAATTCAAAACCACCACCATCGGTTTGTCAAATGGGGCAGTTTTTTCGGTTTTTTTGGTTTCGATTCGGTTTTTCGGTTTTTGTGCTCACCCCTAATATATATATATATATATATATATATATATATATATATTGGTTCTAGGAAAAAAGCCAGTTTGGTGGAAAAGTGAGAAAAAATTGCAAATCACCCTCTCCTTCCGCTCCATTTTTTCACACCAAACTACAGGGACCTTATTGTATTTTCCTTCATTCTTTAAGGGAGGTTTTGTATATTCGCACCCCCCCCCTACCCCCCCCCCCCACCCCCCGGGAAAAAAAAAAAAAAAAAAAAAAGAAAAAAATTATGGGGCAAAAAAAAATTTTTTTTTTCCAGGCCAAAAATTATCCCGCCAAAATTTTATAACTGTGATGCACCTTTTTATTTTGGTGCATCACAGTTATAATTTTTAGTTATAACTATGATGCACCAAATTTTATAACTGTGATGCACCAAAATAAAAATGTATTTTTTGGGGGCCAAAAAAAAAATTCTTTTTTCCAGGCCAAAAAATTTTCCGCCAAAATTTTATAACTATGATGCACCTTTTTATTTTTGTGCATCACAGTTATAAATTTTGGTGCATCATAGTTATAACTAAATTTTATAACTGTGATGCACTAAAATAAAAAGGTGCATCATAGTTATAAAATTTTGGCCTGGAAAAAAAAAAAAAAAAAAAAAAAAAATTTGCCCCCCAAAAAAAATTATTTTGGCGGGAATTTTTTTTTTCCGATGGGGGGGGGGGGTGGGGGGGGGGGGTGGGGTGGGTTTCAAAACTTACCCTGAAGTTTGAGATGTTTCAAATCCTACCCTATAACTTTTTTTCTCACTTTTCTATCTAATTACACTTTTCCCTAAAACCGGACCCTATATGTATGTGTATATATATATTTATGTGTATATATATATATATATATATATATATATATATATATATATATATATATATATATATATATATATATATATACATGTACATTGTTTGTCCAGGGAAGAAAACTCATCACTGAAGAGCAGGCATACATGTGGAGATTTTTATGTTTAGTTTTATTAATAGTTGTTGTTGAGCACACTGCAGCAAGCAATTGTATACTGTTTGGGAAGCCCGACCGGTGGGTGGGAATCAGTTATAAATATCGCTTGAAGGTATTAGTTAACGAATAATCTATATATATAATAAACCAAAGTTTTTTTGAAATTTGACACCTCACTAAAGCCAGCTCATCAAAAAAAAAGCCAGCTCAACAAATCCACGTCATCTATTATCAATTATATTCTAACATTCAATATTCAACTCAACCCGCCTATCATTAAACGGCACCTATATCGATCAACATCTAATTTTTAATCTTTAAATTATAAGGTTTTTTCATCTCAAAATTGTATAAGGTATGTAATGCTTTTATAATTCGTGTTTGATTGTTTCTGTTATTCTTTAACAGCTCATAACTTTAGATCGGATTCATGCTATTGATAGATTTAGGGTTCTAATTTAGGGTTTTATTTGATGAATTGTAATTTCGAAATTCAATATTAGGGTGTTAATTGATATGTCGTTCATTCGATTTCTAATATCAAAATTGTTAATTAAATGAATTGTTGCTTTTTTGAGTTTTTTCATTTGATTTCTAATATCAGAATTTCTAATATCAAAATCGTTCATTCGATTTAGGGTTTTATTTGAGTATTAGAAAGTACTGCATTTCATTGTTTTTCTGACCGTAAATGACTAAATTAGTGATATTAATATTAGAAAGTTGTTGTTCATTGATCAGGTGTGTTGATATGTGTGTTGATATGCTATTACAGGTTATAATTGATTCACAACCTTTGACAGTTGTTGTTCTCGCTTCTTTGCTATATGGTGAATCAATTGGCTTGGTTGGAATTGCAGGCCTTTTTCTTGGTGTTGTAGGTCTTGCACTTCTTGAGGTATGCTAACACTAAGGGCTTTCATCTG
Organism: Artemisia tridentata subsp. tridentata; assembly: GCA_021014915.2. Classification (NCBI taxonomy): domain Eukaryota; kingdom Viridiplantae; phylum Streptophyta; class Magnoliopsida; order Asterales; family Asteraceae; genus Artemisia; species Artemisia tridentata. Next base: position 21,101,076 of record CP139503.1, on the reverse strand, counting down.
TCCGCTCATGAAGTAAAAGGTACAGAATCTCAAGATGTTGGAGTAGAATGAGCTCGATCAGTTGAGAGTGAGGCTAAAGCTTTACTCAGTTTTAAACGAACAACTAATTAATTTCCCTGAACAATTTATATTTACTAATTGAAATGTTTGTATTGATGTTATATTTATTGTTATTTGTATTTGTTTGGTTTAGATGGATTACCTCAACTTATGGCCTTCAATAGAAAAAGAACACAATCTTTCTTTGTCTGGCGCTATTAAAGATCTAGATTCAAGCACTCTCTGACTTCCTATAACCGAAGGGGCATCAGTATGACAATTTTCCAAAATACGTTTAGTTAGATTTCATTAGCTGTGGCAAAATGGGCGGACCGGGCAGGTTGGGTAATGATTTCATTAGCTGTGGCAAAATGAGTTTTTGTTGCTTAAATTTCTCCACATCTATAAAATGATTGATATAAATAGTTATATTCACCAAATTATAAAAAAATAATGAGTCTTTTTCATCAAATTATCTGTAGTTACAGTTTCTTTTTTAACTATTATCTGCTAATTTTGTGGTGGCTAACTTAGACTGCAATGGGGTTAGCAGCAGCAACGCTGCAATCGTGTCAGCAATATCAAGGCTGCAGTGGATCGGCAACAACACCAGTTTTAGGTTAGTTTTGTATGCATAATGTATTTTCACACTGCTATTGTTTTTGTGCAATTTGAGTTGTTTATGAAGTGATGATTTGATATATAATGGAGTAGAAAACTTCCAGTCGGTCTTGAACTTCAACAAAAACATTTGTTTTTCGTTAAGCTATTGAACAGGTGATTATAGCAAGTGGAGAGAGGCAATACATAAAGTGTGCAATAAGCCATAGAGAATGGATCCAACCCGCTACAAAGTTCAGCTAGGACAACAAATTTGCGGGAACTCAGCCTTTATTCACAAAGGTCATACCTTTTTTTTATTCTACTATTTCAAGTAATATAGAAATTTTTAGTTGGCTTTCTTTGCTTTCAAACTATGTCATTTTGTTATCTTACTTACAATGATAACATATGAGGCTGAAAAAACACAAAACCGACATCTATGGTATTCATGTTGGTCTATTACCTGAAGGATTATAGAAATAATTGCCAGACAGGCCACCTGAAATGCTCTAAGCTGACATGAATGAAGGTGAAGAACTAAAACCTCATCTGATTTCTTACAAAATACAAATCTACAAAGAATTATCGGCTGAATATAATGGTTCATATAAAAGTATTTTCATAATTATGTATATTATGAAGAAGTGATTCTGTAATATCATTGTAATCTTATGCTTACTGTGCATCCGACTTATTATTTTGGTGCTAATGGTGGTTTTAACAGGTGTTCCAAAGTCTGCAAATAAATCTAGATATTCTGTAACACCTACGACTTCAGGATGCTCACATGACTCCACAATTTCGACACAATGAATTTGTAACTGATGTAGATACTGGAATTTGATGGCCTTTCTCAGCTTCAAGAAGCATCAGTAGACAATTCTGCCTAATTAAAGTAGTTACATGATCTTCAGGTTGTATGTGTTTGTATTTGTGTTGCTGTGTTTTCAACAGTTGCTTGGTTCTGACACGCCCTGTTTTGGCAGAATGAATAGACAAATAACTATGTCTACACATCACGGCCTTACACCTTAGTAAATGATCAGCTTCCATATTGGAAATCTGAAGCGGAACAACTTAGAGTGAAGATAGATTCTTTGCAGGTAAGCCGATGATGTATACGATATTTTTGGAGGTTCCAATTTTTTACGTATTTACTTTTGAACAGAGTGTGGTTTTTATTCAATATGCAGTAACGACAAACTTCCTGGTGTGTAGCTTCCAGTTGCGTTTGCTGTTAATAGAAATGTTTCACACTTTCACCTAAAAGAACTGTAGATAAAAATAAGGGATCACTTAATTTAGAGGCCTCCATAGAGGAAGCGAAGTATAAATTTTATCTCCGGGCATTTTAATTCTCTCTCATCATTGCTATACACAATCCATGTGTGAAAACATCATTGCTAAGGGAATGCTTCAGGTATCCAACCCGACCTATATCTGCCAATATCATAATATGTGATACATGATATATCTGTGCAAATTAAAATAACCGGATAATAAGTGTTGAGAGTCAACCCGACCCATTTGGTTTGCTGTAAAAAAATGTTCTTTTTTACCCGTTACACAACCTTTACAGTTACTCACAGCAATGGATTTTGCCTATGGTTCCACTAAGATCATTTATACTTTCCTATGACTATTAATTAAAGTTGTTTGTGTATTTGATGATGTTGCAGAACATGTGGTTTGTATATTGAATGAAATTGTGTCTTTGACTAGAAGCTAATCTAATTATGGAGTACTAATTAGTCAATATTGCTTATTTCATTATCAGATAATCATATAATCATATACACTTACAAGATTGTATATCTGTTATAGAAAAGTAAAATATAATAATAGCAATTATAGTGTTAATAGTCTTCATGGTTGGTTATTTTAAAGTGCTTATCGATTTTGAAGATAGGCAGATATTACCTTCTACACATATACCACAACCAAAAAACCTCGCCGCAACACGCGAGTGCTTTAGACTATGAATGTTAATTGCTCCAGGTGAATGTTAATTGTTCAAGGGACAATTCTAAAAAGTTAATGAGAGGTATAGTCATTGTTGTATCTTTCTTTGATGTCTATTTTAATTGTGTTCTTGCATTTATATTTCATGAGTATCCTTGGTATTCTAATAGGTAGCAGAACAGGAGCAACGTCAAAATTGTTGACTTTGATCTTAGCAATATCATGCGTGATGGTCATTTTTTGAAAACAAGTTGTGAAAGTCCTATGTTGCCCCAGAGGTATCTTGATATATTTATTCAGGTAATGTTGAAGTACTGGCGTATCCACTTATGCACTTATATGTGGCAATTTTCATATGCATAACGGTAAGTAGATTTCAGCCCTAAATTTTATCAGCAAATTTGCAATAGAAATAGTAGATACTGAAGTAGTAATTTCATAAGCCATAGCTACTTCTTGAGTGTAACAAGTTTATATGCATTTTAGTTTTTGGTTGCGATTGTTGTTGTCTTTGTGTCATTGCTGATTAGGCGCGATTTCAAAAAGAAGGAAAGTTGATTTTTGTTTTGGGTTAACTATGCAGGTCTTATGATGGAACCTATAAGCCTTCTAATGCAGAAGGTGGAAGAAGATGCTTTGCAAAAGGTATGCGGGCTCTATTGCTATGATTGATTGGTCACCAAGACGTAACACTGTAGATTCCACTATAGCTTGCCTGGATTGAGATGATCCATGAAAGTATTTGGTGGTTTTGAATATGTATTTTGTTGTGTAAAGATCAAAGGATGACCTGGATACGCGATTATCATGGGCAAGTAATTAATTTACTATTTCTTCTTTGCACAACGCTGATTTAGAATTGAAGTTTCAACAATTAAGCTTTTCATTTCTCAAAAATTGGCTTTCTTCTTGATTAATTATTTCATGTTGCAGGTCTTTCATTTTCAGTTAGTTTATATTGAGAAGGGGATCCATGCATAACAAGTTAACTACTTATATGTTAATGATGATGAATGACCGAGTGATTTTTTTTCAAGAGTTTATAGTCTCTTACTCTCTTTACTTTCTTAGATGTTACATGATGATGAATGTGGAAGGCCTCATCTATTTATGAAAGGTATGTTTTGTTTGGGCGAATGTGAAATCAGAGGTTTGTTTAGTTAAAGAAGTTTTAAGATGCCAGTGGAGTGGAGGTTATATTGAACTGCAGGTTGCTTAAGATAGTTTGCTTTGTATGTTATCATATATGATGGTGATTAGTTTGTAGTGGCTTTTCCATAGTTGGATTGCATTTTTGGTTAAGGTGCTCAAACTTTCCTCTTATCTCTATAATAAAGTTGATGTTAATTAATTATTTTTCTCAATTTTAATCTTAATATCTCTAAAGATTGGAATCTGTTAACATGTAGTTACTTCGATATATATTGAGGTCGTATTTGATAATAATCTACAACTCAAATTTGCTCTAAATGTTAGTACTTGCAAGTTATATTTTCTTTGATTTGATATGGCTTATGATGTTTTAAATTGAGTTGAAGCACTTTTTGTTTGCACATTTTCATAGTTTTACAAAAGATTAGTACATACTAAAGTAGTAATTTTAAAAGCCACAGCTACTTCCTGAGTGTAACAAGTTTGTATGCTTTAAAATGCCGCATGAAGTTTGCAATATGTTTAATGCATAAAACCTCCTAAAGTCTATCGAGTATATATAATTAGATTATCATAGAAATAATTAGCATCTGTAATCATAGATGACACGCTATTTGTTGTAACTCTTTTTAGACAAAAAGTCTTTTGGTTATTACCCAACCTACCTTAAATTAGTAATGACTACACACATGATAGCGCTAATTGCTACAATTAATGTCTTATTTACAGGCCTAGCAAGGAAAGAGGATTTCCATTCATTACATATTATTGTCCAAGCTGACATGCTCTTAACATACAAGTAACGACGAATACACAAACTACACATTCCATGTTGTGTACAAAGAAGTTTTATTTTGTATATTAAATAAGGACCATGTACATTATTTGTTTTCATATGTTTCATTGTTAATTTTACAAATATTACAAGAACATTTTTCTTTTCTTTCTTTCCAATTTTTGTGTTTAAGGTTATATTTTCTAACTTTTTATAAGCCGCCCGTGATTTATCATGGGTTTATAGGCTAGTAAGATATAAATGTACAAATTTCATAAATAGTTGTTTATAGGAAGCGTTAGTTATTGTTTTTGATGAATTAGCATTCGTATGCCAATAATCAGTTGTCTAATGTTTTTTGCTTCCCACTTTTGAGACAGCCACATGAAGACATACTGCAACAATGAATTGGTTACGGTTAAATTTATACGCCATCTTATTCTCAAAAGTGTTGAGGACCATAACTGATATGAGGTTTCTCGTTGGGCGGGCTTGACTTATAATTATCTTTGGAAAAAATAAGTTAACGAAAACTAAGATATAAACGTACTAATTTTTATATTAAATGCATTAACAATTAAAGTAAATGAACGTTAACATTTATAGAAAAATTAATATATACAAAGCTTTTTTTTAACAATATAGTATATGATTGAAACTCAAATGTAAAATAGCATAGTCACAAACATGGATCTATGTTTCACAAAATAAGTAAATCAATATAAACAAACACAAAAAAAAAGGTTGATATCTATCCTCTTAACACATCGTTCTATAACTTTGAAACTACAAATATATAAAACTAACGTGCCTTATATGTAAGTAAAGCGAAGTTTCAATATATTTAGTCAAATTACCAATTAAAGTATAGGTTTTGACATTATATACTCATAGACATTATTGAGTCAAAATATTTCTCATATACTCCTAAACATTATTATATTCTAAATTCTACGCGGGCTTAATGGATAGCTTACATGGGTAGTTCTTATCCTCCTTTTCCTTTTTTAACAAATATACTCTTTTTCCTGATCGTAGACCTTTAAATTTAAAGATAAATAAGTTTAGAAAAAGTTTCTAAAGCTACCCTAGAGCAGCTGCTTGACTGATCTCCATAAACTCTAACTTGAGCATTCAAAATAAGCTAATTTCTCTCTACCTGAAGATCACTTTATTATCTAATCGAGTATCCATATTGATGGAACAATGAAGTTTGTCGTTCAGAAAGGTTTTTATTATCAAACGCTCATTTTCTAAACAATTTGAAAACATTACTTGTATAAATGAACCGTCAATAGTTCTGCTTTGGCATCTGCGTAAGCAATAAATGAAATGCTATAAGGCCGCTCAACCACTTAGTAGCTTTAACGTGTTTTTATGTTGGTCAATCTAATGGCCTCCACTTTCAACAATAGCTCAGCAGAGTCATTATTTTTTGCTTCGTGCTAAAGTTTAAATTAAAAAAGGATGGTCTTAATAGCACAACCTAACCACAGTAACACAAACTACAATTCTAATGATGATAACTAAATTACCTTTGGCATGCCTCGACAAAGATAGAAAAGCTTTATGCATTGCATCACGTTCCATGCTTTTTTTTTAATATATCAAAGTACTTCAAATATTAATATCTATATATGTTACAAAGACTCTAAAGCAGCAACAACAACAACATACCCAATCACGTGGGGGCGGGGATGGGTAAACACTCTAAAGCAAAGCATAGAAAACTAATTTACCAGCTAAGAGAAGTTGAGCAAGAACGTCAACAATCTTAGGACTATGTTCAGGTGTATCCTTGCAGAAAAGATGAAGTCCTCGAATTGCTTCCACCCGTATCTATATACAAATAAAAGCCATAAATAAACAACATCAAAATTTCGGCGTGAATGCATTTCTATTGGCTATTCCAATAGATGTTTTACACAAGAACACTGAATGGCTACACAAGAATAAATATAAGGCTCCAGTATAAACAAATTCAGGCCCTTACAGAAGAGCTTGCTAGGTGAAGTGTTGGGGCCTAGAAATAAGGATTCATGTCCAAACGTAATTAAGCTCGTTATTTCTATTAAACATTTTATAGCGATAAGTCAAAAAAGCAAATAATGAGTTTAAAATAAGCAATCCCCAATCACCCCATATCATGCAACACTATTACATTTTTGCTTTTGTTAGTTACGGAAATGTAGGAAAACATACAAAAGGTCAAGGAAAGAAAGCCTTAGGAGATGTGGTGGCTTTGGTGGTTCTGCTAATCTCTTTAGCTTCGCCCGTTTGACTATTATCTACTCGGTCATTCAATCTACACACATTATATTCATATAAATAAATTGAGTCTATTTAAAATCACTGATATAAAATAAAATATACTACAGAATTTACTTGTACCTACTCATTCATACCCTTTATCAAAGATTAACACCTTCTTACAACTCTAAAGAGAGTACTAATTCCAATTCTAGCATAACTGATTACCCGTTAAATGCAAAACTTTTCACTTTGTCTAAGTAAATGCTCCTAATTAAATGAAACTTTAGATAGTTATTCAAGTACAGTAGAAATATGGTGGGTGGTGTTGATGACTCGAACATTTTGGGTTGAATCCACCAAAAACGCGAGTAATCTGTACGGATCAATTTAGGAGAACAATAAGCACAACCTTACGCATTTGAGACTTAAAACATAGGCAGATTCACATTAGATAGTAAAACGATGGGGCTAAGAAAAATTCAAACCTAGCTGCAGATTGTGTCTGTGTATAAGAAATATAAGAAATTCCTTTTGATCGCTTTGTATCTTTATCAACCACCAGATGAGATTGAGATATAGTGCCAAACTTACTGAAGTGCTCATCGACACCATGAACATCATTATAAACTTTTATGACCTGTAATGAAGCAAAAAAAAATATGATAAACAACTTTATCTTTTTGTCTGTAAAAACGGCACATAGTGAATAAAGCGCTTATTCAATACCTTCAACTTGTAACCATTATCCAGATATTTAAGCTGATCTAATAGTCGTATAGGTATAATCAGTTTGCCTACATTCAAAACTATAATAAGCTTATTCTCATGTATCAGAAGTCAAAATGCAACAATCATACACAGTATAATAAGCAATCTCAAACACCCTCTTCAAACAAATTGTTTTAAACCCCAAAGGAGTCATGTAATCATGGGTGTTTGGGAATTCACAATAAAACTGGTTGTTCACCGTGGTCTAGACAATTGTAGATGTCATTTTCTTTTGTTACTTTCCAGCTACATTGGGTACATGAAGTATAATACCAGCTTCTGTTTGTGCTGATTGATGTTGATTGATGTGATCTTTGCATCGCTAGTAAATCGCACGCCCTTTATTGTTTGAACATGCAGTTAATCATGGTATACATGTTAGAATAAGGAGTAACCTATGTTTGTATTATGTATCTTAAATTAGTTTTTTAGTTGGTGGGGATCTGACCTTGTAGGTGGTTTGAGAAGCGTTTTAAGCGGGAATTGTTTTTCTGCTTTTCTCTTGTGCAGATCTTCGTATGGTGTTTTGCAAACTTTAAGTGGTGGATTCATCTGGTACTTTGCTCTGTACCTGGTTGTTGGAAAAAAATCAGTCTACATATGTGCGAGTATTTTGTGTGTGCAAGTTTTTTTAACGAAGATGCTTACCCTGCTCAGCCTCTGGTATGTTCGGGTTAAGGTAAAAGTATGTTGCAGGAGTCGCTGATAACTGGTAATATGCAACGACAGGTAATGTAGTTGTGATAATTTATTCTGTGTTATATATGAAGTTTATGTTAATTTAATACCTCTGTATTTTGTGACCCGACATGAGCTAACTGCGATTATTACTGGTTGTTACATGCTTTCAAGGTTTGCTTCACCAAATTTCCTTGCCATTTCGTCCCACATGTTGAATTCAACGACACCATTGACCAATGTATTACATGTGAGCATGTTCTGCATGAAAGCTCCTTGGTTGTTTACAGCACCACATCTTGACATCTATATTTCTTCATTTGTATCTACTCCTGCACAATCCAAAGAGTTAATGCATCAAGAGGCCAGATATTGACACGTTGTTGATCAGCTGATCATAAGGGTTTCAAGCCAAATTACTCAATGTAGAGTGTGACATATGTTTTTTCATACCATAACTATCACAAGCTAACTCAGTAACTAAACATACTGTGCATTCACTCAATCTCTACTTTTCAATTGTGTCAATCGCATGACCTTTTCCTAGGACACTCATCCTGCCCACACAAGATTATCTTCATATATATTCACTATTTTCGTTATCCGTCAAGGTTTCATCCCTATATTTATCAAAAACTTTGAACATCTTAGCTCTCTTGTCAACAGTTCATAAGAACGTTGCTTTAAGTATAGTTAGGCGCAAAAGGTTATTCACATTCACATCCTATTGTCAACAATGCTATCTCCCACATTACCTAAATCACCACAAAATTTTAACCTCTTGCAGCTCACGAAAAGGTCGGGAACCATGGTTATCCGGAAATAAAAAAACACCTTAACATTCTACTTCATGATTTAAACATTCATTATTACACAGAACCATGTCTCTTTATACTTAAATATCCACACACACAAAAAGTAGGCCCTACTTTGCAATTGCTCAAACTAAGTGTAGGCAATAGCTGTTGTATCTATGTGTTCACTTCAACCAATAGCTGTTATGCCAGAAAAGACTCGATACCAATACCTGATTCTCAACGACTCAACCTATTAAAATCTCCAATAGGTACAACTTCTAAATGTTCCTACTCACATTCCAAATCTATAATAGTATCCCTTCTCATCAATCTAAGATATGCACCCTTAAAAACAAATTTTATTAGATCTGTATTGACCAAAATGTGTATACTCATGTAGACAAAGAAAAGAAAAGATGGACAGATATGTTAATATTGCATATCCTCCCCTCATCCAGCTTTTTAAATTCGAGTCAACCATTATGGTACCTAATCTTTGATTTAAAAGGAACTCAAAACATCCCGATAATCGTATTCACCAAATGCAAATACCAGACAATCATCTTTAAAAATATGCAGTTTCAAAGAAATTAATCCTCATCGTGAAGAAGTAAACTAACCTTGGCCGACCTTGAAGGTGAAGGGTTCTCCTTTATCTCTAGTGGATATAAACGTAGTCCCATCAACCAAACTCCCCACATAATGAACTGAAATCCATTAAAAACAGCAGAAAAAAGGTTTTATTAGCTTAGACAATATCAACAAACTATGAATTTCTAGGGAAGGAAAAGAAATTGCCGCAAGTGCTGTTTCGGACTGCTTAAAAAGGGTGTTGGTATTACTTATTTGCTAATTTTTAAGCAAATAAGCAGTTTGAGTGTTCGCATAAAACATACTATTCATATTTCTGTTTGAACTGCCCTGCATACCTCTTAATGCTGGCAAAGTAAACTCAGGAGTCCACTTTCAAATTAAAACCCATATGATCCATCCTTCTGTTCAATAATTTCATTAAGGTCTCCTTGAATGCAGAGAGAGGCAAACATGCAAAAGAAGTGTGCAAGTTGCACATTCTACTTTTTTCATTCGTGCATCTGCAACAGAGACAAACAAACAGATATAGAGAAATCATCATTTACTTTGTTCAAATCCAAAAACTCTATGTGAAACTGAATGTACGTGTACCTCAAATCTGTATCTGAATTAATCATACGCGGTTTTTATCCTGAAATAATGCAACATTACAATCACTAATCCTACACGATTATGTTTACTGAATTAATCATCGATCATGATCATAGGGCAGATCAGTTATTCGTTTACGTACCTGAAATCAAGCAGACAATGAATCCACAAATGAATAATAATTTAAACTGATATACGTATGTTACACATAGAAATTGCAAAAAATTGCACTCACTTTGAGGAGTTTGGCGGCCATGTCTGGTTCTGTTACAGCGGGATGCATGAAACTTTGTTAGTTTTCCTTTAGCACATGCTACAGCCAACAAAGAAAGTTTATATGTATCTGAAAAACCTGATAAGCTCAGGTTCAACATGTTGATAGTGATCTTATCGATTTTTCAAAATTCTAATTAGTCACTAAGATGACAAAATAAGCTAAAGTATATTCCTTAGCCATCTTACCAAAACATTAAGGGCTCCAGCCTTATATTTGTTAGGTGTATCTTTGCGCTTCTCGCGTGAGACATAAATTAAGGATAAGGATTTTTAAGCATTTGAAATCCCTCTGGTTGAATTTTGAGACCCATTCGACCCGTTTCATAACCAACCCATTTTCACCCAAACGTGTCAAAACTGTTTTAGTACTATTAGAGAAAAAATTATATGAGATTTGAATGTGCTGCTTGTTTGCAGCATCAAATTGAGTATGAAAATGGCAATACTCAAAATATATAGTAGTAATAATAATGACATACCAGATGGTTTAAGGTTGGTATTCATTGATAGAAACGTACCCTTTTTCATCATTAGTTTTGACGAACCTCAATAGCCTGTGATCGAGGTTAGAACCTGCATATGCAGTTTCAAAGAAATTAATCCTCATCGTGAAGAAGTAAACTAACCTTAACTGTGGAAAATTTGTTACTCTTATAGAAACTTACATCAGATAAACAACTTTGGTTGTTTGAATTTAACTCCTTATTTAATTTTCTTATTTAAACTGCAATAACCACTTACAATTAACCTGTAATTGATAATACCACGAATCAGCGCATCCAAAAAGTTGACTAATTGTAAAAGATAACTATGACCATAGAGATCTAAGTTGCTTACTCATATTTTTTCTTGATTTGGGATACAGACATAGGCTCCAAGTATGTATCTGCTGCTATGTTGCTCTCATTGCTCTAAATCCAATATGGCCTACTTCATAGAACCTGCATTAAATCCATATTAGCAAATTTTCGCCTCAGTGCATGATATTAGCCCACATAAAACCTGCATTAAATATTTTCCATGTCAATCTCGACATGATTGACTCCATTTGGTGAGTCTAGCAAATACTTGATCGCAGTCATATATTCTGGAGAGGCGATACCTTCGATTTTTATATATGTGCACCAAATTGGCAATTTAAATCATCATGAATAAGTGAATCGTTCTGCAAAAAATAATCAACAAACTTTAGGAGGGATTGAATGGTGCAGGAATGAATAAAGAAGCACGTTAGGGTTTTCTGGAGAGGCTGCGCATTAGGTTTTTATTTGATGGTTTTTTAATCTCAGAAGGATATATGTGAATTAGCAAAAATAAAATAAATTGCACAGGTTTATAGCTTTCGAGTTACAGAATATCTCAAAAAAGTTGTAGTGGTTCAGTGGTTAAGATACCACATATTATACTCATGGTCTTGAGTTCGAATCCATGCAGGTGCTTTTTTGCAAAAAAAAAATAAATTAGCCGAATTTAATAAAAAAATTGCTTACATGGCATAGTTTATGATTATGTGGCATTGAGGTGACATTTATGTGGCATTATCTACGTGTAACGCCTCCTGTTATATATAATGTGTGTGTATATATATATATATATATATATATATATATATATATATATATATATATATATATATATATATATATATATATATAGTGAGACTTTCTTGCGAGAACCATTTATCTGCGAGAACTGAGAGAACCACCAAAAACATACATGCACGCCTTCAATAATTGTATTTTTGCACATATGTTCTAAAAACAACATATATGTTTTTAAAAAAACATAGTTGTTCTAAAGAATTTGATAAGAAATTGGAAATACAACATTTTTCTTTGAAGGTGTGCATGTATGTTCTTATAAGGCGTGCAAAGACAATATTGCGGCCTTGTGTAAGGTTTTTGTGAAAAAAGAGGATGAGTTCATGATGATATTAAAGAACATAAATGGATACTTACGATTATTGATGATTTGCATGTATTTTTATTTTATTTTAAAAGGAGTGCATGTATGTTTTTTGTGGTTCTCTCAGTTCTCGCAGATAAAATGGTTCTCGTAAGAAAGTCCCCCTATATATATATATATATATATATATATATATATATATATATATATATATATATATATATATATATATATATATATACACACACATCTTTATATATAATAAATGAAAAGTTTTTTGAATGTCAAAATCCCCTATTCCGACGTCATATATTGACGTCATATATTGACGTCATATATACACGTGGCAATTTGACTTCTTCCCTTTTTTTTCTACCCTCTGTCATCTCTATTTTGTTCTATATCATCAGTTTTAAAATATTTACGTCAATCTGTTATGCCAAATGAAAGTTTCTATATCATCAGATTCAAGATCAGATCCATCTAAAGTATCTTTACTTCTACTTAATTCTCATATCTTGGTATGTATAGTTTGTATTTTTGTATTTTCAATTTTTATAAACCCTAATCAAATTGGGGGTTTTGCCTAAAACGCTTGATATGACTGATTTTGTTTTGGTTATTAACTGTTAGTGAAATCAGATAATGTTTCACTCAAAATAAGTTTAAAATTTCAACTGATCTTCTCAATTGATATATAAACACAAGAAGAATCATAAAAAAGTATAGTAGTAGTAATTGAAATTGAATGGGGGAAGCAGCTGAGCTACCAAATCGAATTAGGATTCTTCCATTCAGAAACAAAGTTTTATTGCCTGGTGCTATTATTCGTATTCGATGCACTTCTCCTAGCAGGTCTAATTCTTTTTCTTAAATTTTGTTTTTTTAGCTAATCTGTGTTTCATTTGATGTTTTTTTTGAGGTTTAATTTTCGGTAGTTGCTATCTATATGTGCTATTGAAACTTCATGTATTCTGTGTTTTTGAGTTAATTTATGTTTTCTGTGGTGTAATTTTTCGACACGTTAAGAAAGATTCAAGCTTTGTTGTGAAATATTTTTCTTATTTAAAGTTTGGTAATTTGGTTTAATGGCTTGATTTGTATGATGATAAATTTTGAAAGTGAAAAGTGAGTTGCGTGTTAGTATTTCTTTTTTTTTTTTTTAATAAACAAATGATTTTTTTTTTTTTTTTTTTTTTTTTTGTAATAAACAAATGATTCTATATAAAAGAATTCCAATAACAATAAGATGGCCGGCAAACGGGCAACAAGTTGCGCCGCAACCCCCTTTTAGATAGCAAACCCAATCCTACTAAAAATGAAATTTTGTGACTTAGGGGTCGACAAATTACTTTGCACTACCCGTTAAACCCTTGTCAAAAACCCCGTTGCCTCCTGAGCTAGAAAACCAGCCTTTGTCTGCCGCAAGGTTTGTTTGGATTCCTTTGGCGATCATGCGGTTCATTGTAAGGAGTTACCTGGTTTTAAATATATGCATGATTTGGTTAGGGATGTCCCCTCTTGTTGGGCTTAGGGACAATGGGTTTGTTGTGCGAATAAAGTGAATTGGGTGAATTGAGCTGTTGTTGAGAAGAGGAAGACTTATGATACAACTCGATTAATGAAAAGCTGGTAACTTGGTATAGATAAAGTAGGAACTTTTTGTTACGGAGAAAAAGATGGTCATTGTAAATTTTGTTAAGTTCATGTTTTTGTCTCTTTGCACTTTGAATCTTCTTCTCCACCTTTCTATATTGAAATTATAGCCATTTAAAAAGTTAATCTTCTAGCTTTCCCATTTCACCCTTATCATTAATAGTGTAAATTTGTCATAATGCTAACTAAAAACACTTAGTTTGTGATAAGTAAATATAAAGTTTCGGATAAGGGTTGAGGGTGCACAAAGGGTGAACCAGATAATGTATCTTGTTGTTGACACATCAGATGTCATGGAAGAAACACAGCCTAAGGTTCATGTGGCGGTTGGGAAAGATTTGAAACAGAGTTTGTCGACTCTGAGGTGGGCGTTACACAATTCAGGAGGTGCTCAGATATGCGTACTTCCTGTTCATCAACCTGCAGAGAAGATCCCTTTTAGTAATATCTTTTCCCTTCTTAGTCTTCTATAATTGATTTGTGCGTTAGACAATGATTGAAGTTCATGATACATGCTGTGGTTTTGCATCTTGTCATTTTGCTAGATTAGATTTTTTATTGACATGAATTGTAGTTAAAAAGATGCCGTAAAAGTATTTAACGCATCTACATATGTACTAGAATAGATTTAAGGAGAATTTTGATCTTTGATATCAATGTGCTGTGATGTGAATTTCTCATTTAATTGTCACATTTTTTTTCTTGTAGAAGTTGATTAATCACATTTACATGATGATTTTCAGTGGGCACAAAAGTTCGAATAAGCCAACTGGCAGAACATCATGTCAAGGCACACCATGAAATTGAGAGACAAGATATGCTTCAACGTCTCGACAAATATAATCAGATATGCCAGATAACAGGGGTATTGTTTACTTAATTGCTCTTTTGTTGAATGTTAAGAGGTGACAATTTCAACCCATTTGCTTATGAATGGGTTGATTCAGTTATGTGTTATCTCTAATGGGTCAATTTGGTCAAATGGGTCAAACTGGTAAAATAAAAATAAAAATTCTTAATTTGAAACTGGACAAATACACAAACATTAAAACCTTCAAAAATTCTTTTTTTTCATGAAATTAATTATTTTATAAAAATATTATGATTTGTCTTCATATTTGACACACTAATTATTTACACAGAAGATACTGGACAAAAGTGATTTGGGTAAGTCCAACCTATCCCGTTTTAACCACCCTAAAAGTTACCCATTTTGATTCATTACGTAACCCGACCCTTGCAACATGTGCAGAGTTTTATTGTTGCTAAATCCATTCTGTTTTAAGAACAAAATTCCAAATATTAACCAGGCTTTGTGGGTTCTTATTTTTTTTAACTGATTAGGTATTTGCTGATGTGCATCATCTTGAAATGAGATGTATTGAGAAAGGTATTGTTGACTTCATACTTGTAGGATCGATACATGTGTTGATTGTGTGGATTCAGGAGGTCTTGGATTATGGAAGAAGAACTCCATATTTGAGTTAGAGAGAGAGACTAGAGAGAGTGGGAATCTTGAGAGAAAATCTGGAAATATTAGATTGAGAAGTAACAAGAATTCCAACCCTTCCCTTGTGTGGGAAGGGGCTTATATAGTAACTAACATATGGTGCCCCTAGTGGGCTGTGGAGTGAGCTGACATTGGGTAAAGACCCGACCCACTCCACAAATATAAATATAACTACACTAATAATACTAATAATACTAATAAAAATAATAAGCCTACGAGCTATATAAATGCTAAGTAGATACTCGGGGTGACCGAGTCTTCATATGAATATTTATATTCCTAACAATCTCCCCCTAAGGGAGGTCACCCCGGAAATAATAATTTGAGTTCTAGCATTCTGTCTTCTGAACTTGACTTCATAGCTCGTAGTCTTTGATTCTTCAATGTCTTTGATCATTGTGTCTTCAGCAGTGAACATATTGATGACTTATCCTTTGTCTTGGATGATTTTGAGTATTCTTCGAAAATATCATCCAACATGTGTCTTCAAGTCATCTTTTAGTAGTATGTCTCCATGTGATGTGGTACACTTTGAACCGACATGCTCACACTATTCTGGGTCATGATTTTCAACATCAGAGTTAGCAGAAGCAGTGTCGAAGGTCTTTTAGTTTATCATGACTTCTTTGACTATGATGATGGTGTAGTGTGAGCATGTGGTGATGGATCGGCATCTTGTTCAGCAACCAGCTACAACCGCTATCAGCTGCAACAGCAATCAGCTACAACCGCCAGGTGTTCCTGCATATGACAGTTAGCAATAAAACGTCCGGTACTTACAGGTTCGGACTTCAAGATTGTTAACAGCATAGTGTGAAAACTCTCTCTAATCCTTACTGTAAAGTCCCGTTTTAAGCCCATCTAGGAAAACATCATTGATAATATTGCGGAGTTGATAAGAACAATAATGTTAACAAGGTTGTGATATTTAACTGAAACACGTTTCTTTATTCATCAATAAACTAACAACTACTATAAGCAAACGTGTACAAACACACGTTTGCTATCGACTCACACACAAGAGTTCTACATTTTCTGGATGCTCAAACTAAATGCCACAATCCTCTTTATAAACTAGAGGATTAGGGTTACAAGACTTGTTCAAGAAGACTTAACAAAAGATAAGACCAAATATATTTAAACAATTAAAAGATCTCCTGTAATCGTCACTTCTTCTTGAAGATTATTCATTTGTCATCTTCGGTCCTTCTAGTTTTGTAATAATCAAATTATAATTCCCAACAATCTTCCCCTATTTGATATTACAAAACTAACTTCAATGCTTCCCCTTGAACCATGATTTTCTTGAACACCACCACAAATAATAAGCTGCAAACTAATCTATCACTAACAAGATGAATGAATCAGTTGTCTCCAATTTACCACAGATCAGACTCACTTACAAATCCGAATATTCTCCATGTGCAAATGAGATGCAGATCAGAATATTTCGCGACGTGTAAATGACTCAGATACATATCTGAATAACGAGACAAATAAGTCAATCAACTTCCCCTTTTTGTAATAATCGAATAGGGGTTTTCCTGCAACTTGAATAAAAACACTTCCCCTTAAGTGGTGCATATAGATGGTTAAACAAGCTTCCCCTGAAGCTAAGCATGTTTACCATCTCTTGAATCACGAACATGTAGTATAGATCATTTCTTCCTTCAGTGCGAAAAAGACATCATGTAATAAAATGTCTTTGGATAATTCTTGTATTCATTGATGCATGGCGATCACATGCAATGGCCGCAAGTCCCAGTGAGCTCAGACGGATCAACTAGCAGTTCATGCCTCCAATATCATGACCTGTTATGGTATCATATGCCCCCCGAAGTATTCGTAAATGAGTGTGTAACTATTCCCCTTAAGAATTATATCATGCACTAAATCTCCAAAACGAACCATAAAAATAAAGTATCTTGTTCACGATCCAAAACTTGAGCAAGCCAAAACCAAAACCAGAATTAATGAACACCCATGAGCAGAATTAATATTCGAAGACCAGATTTAATTAAGTCTGGTGACCAGACTTAATTTCCAAAACCAGACTTAACCGAGCAGACTTAATCACCAACCAGACTTAATTCGTCACATACCAGAATTAAATCACCACCAGACTTAATAACCACAGCAACCAGACTTAATCATCAACCCGTACCAATTAATTAAATAGCGCCACTGACCAATTTATAAGACTGATCAGACCCATTTAATTCATTGACCACCAATTAGATAACAAAACCAGTACGAGGTTAATATTCAACACATCATCCAATCAAACTTTGTCGCTATGTAACTGACCCATGTGATGAAGAATGAAATTACCACCAGACACAACTTTGCCTTAGCAGTTAACGACAAAACAAGCACCACATGCGACCAGAACTAATATTCCACGTCGCCAGACTTAACACAAGAGTCAACAATAGCTGCAACATACAATCAAAACATCCAAGCAGCAAGACGACAAAATCCCATAAGCGACAAACAGATCATACCATACTGTACGAGGTAAAATATTCCACAATCAATTAGCGACAACTTAGAGCGTTGACTGAGCCAAAAGTGAATACCATCATCCCCATTAATTCATATGCGACAAACTCAAACGAGTCCCACATCGTACTAAGCGACAGATCATGAAAATAATAATGAGATAATAACAATTCAATATAATAACGCTGACCAATGAATTGAATATTATAATCGACCCATCAGTACGAGGTTTAATTAGACGAATTCACTTTCATTAGCCCAAACTTATCGCCACATAAAATAAATACAATTACCTCGGATCTGCTCTTTAACCTTCGAATCTGCTCCATCACCAACCTTATAGATCCTAGATATCGAGAGCCACCCGCTTTGAAACCAATTGTTAGCTCCCGTTTTAAGCCCATCTAGGAAAACATCATCGATAATATTGCGGAATTGATAAGAACAATAATGTTAACAAGGTTGTGATATTTAACTGAAACGCGTTTCTTTATTCATCAATAAACTAATCAACTACTATAAGCAAACATGTACAAACACACATTTGCTATCGACTCGCACACAAGAGTTCTACATTTTCTGGATGCTCAAACTAAACGCCCCAATCCTCTTTATAAACTAGAGGATTATGGTTACAAGACTTGTTCAAGAAGACTTAACAAAAGATAAGACCAAATATATTTAAACAATTAAAAGATCTCTTGTAATCTTCACTTCTTCTTGAAGATTATTCATTTGTCATCTTCGGTCCTTCTAGTTTTGTAATAATCAAATTATAATTCCCAACACTTACCAAGGCCGTTCCTAAATCGGAAACCCACAGAGGGTTTTAAAGATTTACCGTAGCAAATCAACGATTAGGTGAGTCATTGGAGATCACCCCACGACTGTAGACCGTTTGAAACCGCCGCGACCACTAAGCGTAATCCATAAGGAATTACCGAAGTGACCTACTTTCAGGGCTGTTTGATGTTGACCCTGGCAGGAATTTCCATTTAATCACTGAGAATTACATTTGTAAATTCCCTCATAAATGTTCTGGCAGATTGCTAAGATCTGCGTAGGACTCATAAGTTTACAACTGGTGTCCTTAATGTTGAACCACCAGTGTAGAAGTAGCACGTGTTCCTATGAGATCATATTATGCATCCCGTGGCTCTAGACTCGATAAGTGCATTTTTGGTAGTCGGAGACTGGAGCGGTGTCTCCTGATTCAATATCAACATAACTCGTAATGAGCGGTCGATAGATTATGCAGGGTTCCCTGTGAGAATGAAACAAGTCCTTTTAAGAGAACTTGAGTGGTTTAGAAGGTTTAGTGCAGTGCGTCACTGGGTCCATGACGTCTTGTCTTCAATACCGGTGTTACCTTAGTAACCACCAATAGCATATGAATTGAACCCGGTTTCTGCCCTAAGGTTGAATAATTGGAGGGTTATTTCTTTTCACCCTTTCTCATTTCATTTCTTTTTAATTCTTCAACCCCTTCTTTCTCCTTTCTCATATTACTCCTTTTTTTTTCATATCATACCTAAGGACTTTCTAATACTAACTATTTGGTATTGTCCTTGGGTAGATCCCTCCGGCTCTGGCGGATCATAGGATGGTTTTCCTAACCTTAGCCACCTTATAACTTCATGACTATCCTATGTTGCCATTTACTAAAATCCTTGAAAAATCTCTCAAAGTGTTCATGATTATAAAACACATTTTACTAACACTTTGAGAGTTTTGTGTTTTTCAAATGCTCCCCCTCAACATGTGCTCGGATGATTGTTTTATAAATTTGCACATGTTGGGTAGAGCTTGCACTTTTTGAATTGATCCACTTTCAGTGAACATGACCGATTCGAGACACACTTACATCACTGGTTAGACCAGCTTGAAATTATTACCCGGCCTGGTCAAGTCCACAGAAAGTTTCTCAAAACGGTACACTCTACTCAGACACTTCCTTTTCGAGACACGTTTACATCACTGGTTAGACCAGCTTGAAATTATTACCCGGCCAGGATATGTCCTTTCGATTGATGACAGTATATGTTTCGTCAATTCATTGGTGAAGTCTGAGTCACGCTCAACTGAGATGCCAAATCCTTTTTGTCCATTCGCTCCCCCTCAATATGTGCATCGATATACGAAAGAGTTTAGCACATATGGGAGAGCCTAACATTTAAGTCCAAAACATCACATTTTCATCAGGTTTCATATTTAGATCACATTCTCTCCCCCGATCAAAAATTTCAAACCTTTTGAGATTTGTGATCCCAATTGATTTAAATAAGTTAGAAAATGTGGGAGAAAGTGTGTCCGATTTAATGTATTCTGATGATGGAACATACTATGCTCCCCCTTAATCTAAGAGGGAGATTCACTGCTTATTATGCACAAAGTGACTGTTATGACACAAATGATATTGACCTTTTTGCGCAGACGATGTGATCATCCGCTTCTCTGAGGGAGTCAGTAGTCAACATCAATTATCCATCCTCCAACAAAACTTCCCAAGTATTGAAGATCCCCACTTGGCGAGACCAGAATAAGTATAGCTTTGTTGAAATGAAGGTGGTGGAGGTGAAGACAGTGTTGTTGTTGTTGTTACCGATGTTGTTGTTGTGGTGAATTCAGAGCCAGTCAATAGAGTTTGAACGTCTGATCAAATGGTTAGAGCGGGAACTGGCACATTCATATTGGCTATGGAATCTGCATAAGAATATCCACAAAGATATGCATGCATACAGATACACTATTCATTAATGGCTACCACATAGCATCTTGCCAACTCATAATACCATATTCATCTCATATTCAAACCACAGTCAGGAAATATATCAAACCACTATCTAGCATGAAGAGCAATCAGCAATCATGAACATGGCAATTCACTCATATTTCAACATTCAACTCAGGATCTTAGGAACATGATTCTAACATGATAGCTATATACCTAAGCATATCCTGAGAACATATGCACTATATCAACAACAATTAATCAGTAATCGACTAGCAAAAGTCAATCAACATTTGAAACTCATTCATTCAGATCATACATATGCCAGCGGAGTATTCAAGAACATCAAACTCAATGGGGTTTCTAACTTCTTTTAGATTTTGAGTTTTAAAGTATTTAGGGGATTAAATGAGGATTCCAAAGTAACACAAATGAACCTTCTAGATACATAAAGCTAGAAAACTATAATCAAATTGTACATAATGCCCTAAACTTTCTAGCAACTAACACATTTGGCCATTTGATATAAAGTTTAGCAATTTCCTCTTCAACTAATACCCCATTAACTACAAAACCTTTTCTAAGAGTTATGAGTTAACTAAGAAACCCGTTTGATGAAATAAAATTTGAAATCACTCTCCCCCTCAATCAATGACCCGTATTCTAGTTAAAGATTTGTAGTCATTGATTGAGTGACAAATTTTATGCACAATCCAAGTCTAAAGGAATTTCAGGCAACACATAACCACCAAGTGTCTCACTAATAATTTTCAGAAGAATCATAGAATGAAAACTATTTGCATACAAAGAAGATTTCTCTTCCTTTTCAAGAAATGATGCACTGAAACGTACATCAGATCGAAGAAACATGGATATAAAGTAATCCATGCCCAGGTGAACATCACCCAGTTGGAGGAACAACCGTCTTTTTGGCGACGTGCTTTCCCCATTATGAGGCGCGGGTTGCTATCTAAAGTAATAGCAAGCCATGAGACATGTTTTAACAATCCATTTTAACTTCTGCTCGAGCTTCATTTAAAGTCCCGTGTCATTATTGAATGACATTTCTAAGACCGTAAATGTTATCGATAAACAGAAGACATGCCTAGATGAAACTATTTTTGGTATTTTCTATTTTTTTTATGGTTTTTCTGGTTTTACGTTTCTCTATTTACAATTTGCAGGTTTTATATTTTTCTATATACAGTATGGATTAAGATATATACAAGTATGAATGAAGCAAGTATATACAAGGATATATACAGCAAGTCCATTACTCCTCAGCTTCCTGAATCTTCTCCGCTGCCATCACTTGACTTGCTGAAGAGCAATGTGAGCACATTTAATTAGGGATTAATTCTGGCTTTTCACTCTCCCCTAATTAGTGCTCTCCCCCAATCTGACAACCTTTCTGATGAATGCCCATAATATGAAGAAGTCTTTTGATAACCAAATGCACGCCGTCTTTAGCCTTCTCACACATAGCGGAGAATGTAGGATAGACTGTAGACTCGACCTTCTTCAAGATTGTCCATTTGGGGAAACAGAATACCAATCATTTTCATCTCACCAAATGCATTCCAGTAACCTTACATATAACCCATCAACCCGCAACGTACACATGAGATGCTAACACCAAAGTAACAAGTTGAACCACTGATCATCTATAATATATATCATGAGATATTAAGCCCGATCACGTGAACCTGTTGTGCGTCCTTGATGTACACATTCTCTCTCCCCTGATGGTTATGATTAATCAGCCCATGACGTACAAGTGAAATGATAATACCAAGGTAACAAGTTGAAACATTGATCATCTATAATTTGTATCATGAGATATTAAGCCCGATCACGTGAACCTGTTGTGCGTCCTTGGTGTACACATTTCTCTCCCCTGATGGTTACGATTAATCGGAATCATCATAATGATGTGTACATGAAGCATAATGACGTGTACATGAAGCATTGACTAGAAACCCTTTGTCACTGATTGTACCAGCCCATGAGAAGATGTCGATTAGCATTCCATGACCATGTTCTTCAACACCTTGACGAATAACTAAAGATATGCTTTCATGAGTTGTTGGAGAAGTACTGCCAGAAAGTATTCTTCAAACTGATGGTTGAACCAGCATATCTTATTTCTTTATGGACTTTAGAACATGTAGTGTTGAAGAACCTTGGTTTGCACGACTCCTGAACTGACGTATCCAGGAGTCGTATGACCATTTCTCAATTATCAATCAACATGTAGATTATTCACCCTTTCCCCCCCCCCTCAAAAATTGCATATGCCTGTCAACTGCAATTTTTGGTTGAACAAGTGAATAAGAATATACTCCAATGTGCGCCGATCCACTTGAAGACTGAATAAGCACGGAAAGAGCATGAAACTTGTTGATGAGAATGGCCATAAATAAGAAGATTTCTCTTCTTCCAAAGATAAAGTGCACTTAAGCGTACACCTTTCTTTTCTTTGAGGAACGGGGCCTGAAGTGTTATCTGCAGACGCCATTGTCGATGAAGAGTGAGGCCTGAACTGATTTGAACAGATGTCATAGCTAATGAAGAACGAGGCCTGAACTGATATATTCAGGCGTCATAGCCAATGAAGAACGAGGCCTGAACTGATGTGTTCAGACGTCATAGCTAATGAAGAACGAGGCCTGAACTGATGTATTGAGGCGTCATAGCCAATGAAGAACGAGGCCTGACCTGATGTGTTCAGACGTCATCTCTCTCTTTTCTACATCTCTCATTTAACTCGTTACCATCCCCATTATCATTCTGTTGGCTTGATGTCGTGACCACTGATGGAGAAAACCCAATATTATGAACTTGAGACTGAAGTAACATAACCCGAACTTGTGACTTAAACTTGTACTAATGCGTGACTAAGAGCGGTGTAGAGACTTCGTGCAACATTGAATCCCTAAGTATTCTATACTCTTCAACCAACCAACCATCAAGTATAAGACGTACATCACCTCTTGGATATCCACAATTTCGTGTGACACTGAGCACTACAATGTAACTCCTTAAAGTGATAGTTATTTTGTAATAGAGAGGAAGAAAAAAATAACTAGATGTCCAAGTCCTCGTCATTGTAAAGGTTAAACGCTCGAACAAGGATCTCGAAGAATCTTCATCCAACCACCCCGATATCTTCAGATACTAAGTAAACGCACCCATGAAATTTCACTTCAACCTCAAATAAATAATAATGAATTAACGCCGTAGTCACATCTTGTCGTTTAAATGCCCAGATCTAGCCCTTTTATGATATTTCGACTGAACTTTGAAAATGGTTTTATCCCGATCATTGTCAGAACCCCTTATTTAGACAATTTATATTCCCAAAAAGGAGAATTGCAAAGGAAATATGCAAAACCCTAGGTTCGTTGTCCCGATTGAAGATTGAATGGAATATGTGATTCGGGATCGTGATACGTGTCGTGAATTGTGTGAAAAGAGTGAAATTTGGTGATTTATACTACGAACAATGAAATATTAAATAAAAACAACTAATTATGCTAAAGGTTCAAGTAAACTAGGCATGAAAGTCTAAAAACGAAAATTGGAATTTAAAACGTACGCGACGAATTTCAAAAACGTAATTAAAAAGTGATTTTCTAAAATTTAAGTCCTAAAAATGCAAAATAATTTTTCTTAAATCCTAAATATAAAAAGAAAATTTTGTAAAAAAGAAAAATATTTTTTTGACTTTTTAATAATTTTTTATGAATTAAAAACTAATTTAAACTATTTAAATGATTTAAAAATATTAAAACAGCTTGGAAAAATCTGGAAAATTCTGAGTAATTTTAAAATCAAAGAAGCTATCTAGGAAAAATAAATTCAGAACTTGAAACAGTTTAAATAAGCTAGATAGCTAAATAAGCACTTTGAAAATAAGCCAAAAATAAGCAAATGTCGACCAAATATTTTCAACAGCTCAGATATGATAAAAGGGACTATTTAAAACTTAAGTATAATCAGAAAACACAAATGAGCCAAAGAAATAAGCCCACAAGCTTCTGCACAGCTTATACTATAATCAGTTTCAAAACAGCTTCTATGTCCTATTTGCAGCAGAAAAATAAGCCAATCCAGACCTTAATTGGTAAATCCAGAAGAACAACTAGAAAGCTTATATGGAATACTACTCTAAAACCCAAGATGCCCAAATTATAAGCTTATTTGCTTATCTGAATTAAGCTTAGATCAGGTGGTATTGGGCTGATATGCTTGTGCAGGGCAGTTTAGTAACTTATGGGCTGATTTGTAGGCCAAGATAAGCTGTCCAAATAAGCTCAAATCCAAAATCCCAGATATTTAACTTCAAGCTTGTAGTTCAAACTAACTGTAAACCAAATTTGAGGTCCTAGTCCTAACTAGATAAGCCACAATTAGCTCTAGTTCAGCAGCAAAAATCCCCAAGTCTACACTATCTGTTTTGTAAAAGCAGGCCTGTTCTTTTGACTTTTTACTCAGTTTGCAAATGTTGACTTTAATGAAATTTGCATGAACTTAAATGACTAATAATGATGTAATAAGCTATATATGAATGATCTTAAGCTAGATTACTTACTTGTGCAACTATGTGAATGATTATACTAACTGATGTACTAACTGACATGCAAAAAAAATGAAATTGAAAAATGATTTTGACTTTTTAATGTTTAACCTATGAATGTTACTGCTTGAATACTCTACTTACACCTAATATGAACTAACTACACTGAAAGCTACACCTGCAATAAACTCTAATGCAGTCTGCACTGCTGAACCAAACACTCCTTACTCAAACTGTTATGAACTTTTATGAAGCAACTAGGAGAATTAAGCTTCTAAACCACCAAACAAGCTTATGCTATAATCAAACAAGCTTAAAGAATCACAGAAACACAGATCCAAGCCTCACTTTCTAACCTATCCTCAAAATGCAATTATGGCTATATTTAGGCAGTTTATGAAACTGTTATGAACCACAATGATGAAACAAGCTATAAATTGACTAAAGCTACTAGAATAAGCTAAAATAAGATTAAATTAAGCTAACATAAACAACCAAAAAGCATAGAACACAGAGATGAACCATTAAACTATATTATGCAATTTAATGTAAAGTTAAGCTAAATTTGAAGAATCAAACTCACTTGGGACCTCAGCTAAATAGAGGTACCAACTTAATGGCAGCTACAAGCTCCTAGCTTATCAAGGATAAGCTAGGTAAAGTCCATCTTGCCCCTCCATTGCGGGCAACTTCCAAAAGCTTTCCACACTTTGCATAGGTATAGAACCTTGGTATTTTTGACTGTTATGATTACTAATAAAACTCACTAAAGCTATAATAAGCTGGAATGAGCTTGAACTAATAGAAAATAAGCTTTATGAAGCTGAGTTTTAATATTTTTGTAATTTATTTATTTATTTATTTTATTTTATTTATTTTTTTTTTTTTTTGTATTTTTTTTGGATTTTTGAATTAAAAATGAAACTTGTGAAAAATATTTTTAAGAAGCTCTTTAAAGGCTTATAGAAAGCTTACTGAGACAATAACCAAGCTAGATTAGCTTATATCAATAACCATAAAACAAAACAGAGGATTCAGTAATAGACAAAAAAAACTAAACTTTCATTAATACTTAAAAGACTGAGTACATTAGACCATTACAACCTTAAAAAGACTGAATTAAAAGTTATAACTAAGAAATACATAAAAACAAACCCTAATTTAGACTCTAAAAAAAACTTAAAGACTCGACACCTAAATTGTGAGGAATGAGCTGCTATTTATAGACTCCCCAAGAGCTAGGGTTTCATCCAGGAAGCTTCAGGAGATTAATCCACGACCCTTGGATCATTTCTTGCTCACCACTTTAATATCTTGGCCGTTGATTGGATGTAGTGGTGATACCATCATGAAGAGAGCTGGGATTTGTGCCATCTGGCATTCCTTCACCTTCCAGAAGCTTAGAAGATATTTTAGGAGAGGGTAATTCATGGGGAGTGCAGGGTAAATATGTGGGGAAGAAGTGTGTACAGTAATTGGCGGTAAAGTTTGTTGTGTGGGTTGTCTGGGTGTTGACCGGGATATACGGGTTTTGACTATGGGTTTAATATGAGTGGGTTCGGATCTTGGGTTAGGGTGAAGGTGGACTGGGCTAGGTGTTTTTATTTTTGGGTTGGGTTATAGATTTAGGTGACTTGGATTAGTTATAGGTTGGTGGGTTTGTGTTGATGAAGCGAAAAGTGTACCGCTTTTAAGGGGTCATTTAAGCCCTAAATCGTATTTATTTGATCAAATATTGCCCTAAATCGTTCCTTTTGTCATTTTAGGTACTTTTGAGAAGAAATCTGGAAAAGGAAGCATTTTGGACGTTTTTGGAGCATAAAAGTGAAGAAAACGGCAAAGTCTCAAAAATCGGCTGAAAGTTACCTTTGACGGCGTCATATTTAACCCTGGACGGCGTCATGGCTTGGCAAAAGTGGTGGATGTGAAATTTACTCATGATAAGCCAGAGAAATTGCATGGAAATTCTGACGGCTTCACGCTTTAATCTGATCAAGGTCGTCACGTTATAATTCAAAGAGGGACGGCGTCACGTTCATAGTCTGACGGCGTCAAGCCTTGATAAGCCAGAACGGATTTTGGAGAGCTAAAGAGGGACGGCGTCATGAAGGTCATCCGAGAACCCTAAAAGCGGCGAGGTGACGGCGTCACACTCCATAACGTGACGCCGTCAGATCTAAAAATCTATATATAGTTTTACAATTCTTTGTCATTAGGGTGGAACTTATTGGGGAACTTTGTGTGTGAAAACCCTAGGACGAATTTGGCAGCTCTTTCAAGGCTTTTTGCCTTGAGATCTTCCATGTTACATTGAAGATAAGTTATCAATTAATCATTCAATATGTCTATGTGTTGTTTGATTCTATCTTATTCTTGTCTTTTGTTTAACATGTTAGGCTAGATTTATCTTGTGTTTGCTTAGATCTAATGAAACCTAGCTATTGATTATTGGTTATTAGTGTGTTGTTAGTTGTATTGGATGATTGTTCATCTATGTTAGGCTTAAGAAAACTGGCTAACTTCCTATTCGGTAACTTGCTTGAACGTCTTAAGAAACATGAACCAATGCGTACTAAAGGTTTTTATGGTTGTATTTAATGCACAAGCGAATTCTAGTGATCCCATGTTAGGAGCTTCCTAGCCAGCTCGACATAGGAGTGAAGTAGGAGCTTGTAGAGTTGGGGAAGTACGTACGCCACCCCACGAATGGTATTAAGGAATACACCCATCATCCACGCAACTAATACACACTAATCAACCGGTAAAAGATAGTTAGGGAGTAAGGAAATCTAAGTAAACACATTTCCCTCCACATAAGTTTTCACCAACATTTTCATTTTCTGTTATTTTATTTTATTTGCATTCGTAGTAATTTGGGTTAGTTGACTAGCAACTAATTCCGCCCACTCTTTCAAACCCGAGATTTTACTTGCTTTCATAAAAATATAAAAACATAAAAAGAATCTTCTCTCACCCTTAGACCTATTAGAGTAATTTTTCATACCTAACGAACACTATTCCCTGTGGAGAACGATCAATCCCCCGTACTTACCACTACACTATACTACATCGGTCAGGTACACTGCCTGGTGGGGTTGTAAGCCTCTTGAGATCCCTCGAGAGGTAAAACCTGTTGTAAGGTTGCAAAACCACGCATCATGTGTTAATAAAGATCCGGTTTGCTTAGGTGTAGTAAAGGTTTAGGATTTAGTTATAATAAGGACCAATATTGTAAATGCTGAATTTTTATGGATTGATTTTGTAACTTCTCAATTGATCCAACGGTCGCTCTTTAAAAATATTATCTTTGACGAATCTTTTCCCCGTCTTCGGCTCTATAAATACCTTTCCACGTCTCGTGCCCGTGTTTTCCGGATTTTTCTTCGTTTTTGTCCTTTTTCTATTATCCGTTGCCTGCATAAACATAGACACAAAAACACGAATATCTTTGGCATTTTGGTTAGTTTTTGGTCATTTTGGTCGGGTTTTGGTCAAATAAAAGTATATGTTTAAGCATATACCAAAATTCCCCCAGACTAAGATATTGACGTGTCCCCACGCAATGTCATAAAAACACGTTTTTGAAACCAAAAATTTCCAATCTCTTTTTACTAACTTTGAGAAGTAGCAAAATTTTCAAAAGAGATCAAGAAATCTTAAGTTTTAAAACTCCCCGATTTTCTTTTTTATTCTATTTTTGTAGTTTTCTCATTATCATGTGACGGCTTCGTTGACAATCATTATCTCACGATAACTTTTAGGGTCTTCGAGTAGGAAACACGACTCAAAGGAAGTGACCATACGGATAAAATTCGTCGTTCCTGATTTTTCACGAGTCCCCAAACTAAGCTTAAAAACGAAATCATTGTCTATTTACAAGTTAGATGCCAACACTACCCATGGAAGCTAATATTGGACTCCTTGTTCCCAAATTCCTATTTTCCTCTATTTATTTTATTTTTGGTGAGAAATGAATTTCTTCAAATTCTCATTTCGATAATTTTTAGTCCGATAAAGATACCTAGTTTAGACGCTAAGTAGTTTCCAAGCCTTCCCTCGAAAACCGTTGCATACAAAAATGAGGTCCACATCAAGGTCTCTGATTTAACACGATTTTGAGGATATCCCTTTGATATACGACCGAAACAACTCATCTACGAGTCCAGAGACAGAAGCTTTTATTTGGATACCCCCGGAGTCGAAGTTTGGCATTTTATCATTATTTAAGCACATTAACGTATTTAATCCTTGGCCCTTTATAACAATCACAACATCGGCTGCGAACCGGCAAGATGTGATAGTCTATTATGACCTTGGAATTTTTCCTCTGCCTTTATTAGAAGTCTACAACATCGGCTACGAACCGGCAAGATGTAGAAAACTTTTTATGGCTTTGGATTATTATTATACATTATCATATTAATTATTTGTGTTGCCAAACCCCAAGTCCTACGGCTTTTATAACAATCCCAACATCGGTTGCGAGCCGGCAAGATGGAATAGTCTATTACACCGTAACATTGGCAGTACCTTGATGTGTACCCAACTTTCATAAGCAAGAATTCTCTAAGGAAGAAATAAAAACTAATTATCGCCAAAACCAAAATACCTTTAATTATTCCTAGATTACTATTATTGGGTGAAACAAGCTTATGGGAACAAAAAGCCACAAGTAACTTCGATGAGCTCTAAAGAGATCCAACTACTCCACGTTTAGCAATCTAACTTATAAACAACTCTATCATTTCTCGTTCTTCGCAAATTTAAAATCTTAAATAATAAGATCCGCGAATGCTTAGCCAAATAATCAAGCCAGGCATATATAAAGTCGATACAGGAACTTGCAAACTCTTAAAAAGAATTCGCATTTTATAGCTCCTTGTGTAAAAGACTAGCACGAGCTTATAGATTATAAACGGTTAAGGGAACAAGCTAGGGCTCAACACGCCCGATCAAGTCAGAATTTTATTCCTACTCTCACCAGCGGAAAGTCAACAAAATGTCAAAATTTATTATATTTTTGCAAAATTTTTTAAAATTTTCTCATTTTTTTGAATTTTTTCAATTTTTGAGGAAAAACGGGGTTGCATGAGAAAACGGCAAAAATGCAAGGCAAAAATCAAATCGAAAGATTACCCCCCAGACTAAAACGAGACATTGTCCTCAATGTCTTAAAGGTAAGGGTTCTCCTACATAAATCTAAGGCCGTTTATTAATTATGCCAAAGATAAACGTTAAACTGTTAGGAATATAAATATTCATATGAAGGTTCGGTCACCCCGAGTATCTAATTAGCATTTATATAGCTCGTAGGCTTATATATATTCGTTTAGTATTATTAGTAATATTAGTATTAACTTAGTCGTATTTATATTTGTGGAGTGGGTCGGGGCTTTCCCCACTGTCAGCTCACTCCACAGCCCACTAGGGGCACCAATATGTAGTAGTATATAAGCCCCTTCCCACAC
Organism: Artemisia tridentata subsp. tridentata; assembly: GCA_021014915.2. Lineage (NCBI taxonomy): Eukaryota > Viridiplantae > Streptophyta > Magnoliopsida > Asterales > Asteraceae > Artemisia > Artemisia tridentata. The sequence goes on along the minus strand of CP139503.1, from coordinate 21,070,237 downwards.
TTGGGAAGGGTTGGAACTCTTGTCACATTTCACACACTTAATCTAATTGATACAAGTTTTCTCCCAACTCTCTCTCTCTCTAGTTCATCTCATCTACCATGGATCTAATCTTCCATGAACCAAGACCACCCGAATCATACACACAATCAAGATGGTTATTTCCTACAATTGGTATCAAGAGCCATGGTTAGGTTCGATTGATTGTGTGTGTGACTAGATTTATGGTCTCTATTTTTGTTGCTTGGTTCGAACACTGTTTATGAATGTCAATTATCTCAAGTACATTTGGCTGGTCATTTTTTGTGGTTTCATGATTCGTTGGTCAACAATTGTGATTAACGCATATGTAAATCTTGTGGGCATGTGTTGGGTTTTATATTCGGTTGGGCTTCAACAGTGGATGGATTGTTTTTTTTTTTTTTTTTTGGTCTTGTTCGAATGGTAACTTGCTTCTTTCTCTCACAAGACCTCACTTTAGTCTACTGATTAAAGTCTATACTTAAGATTGAAGTTTCTTACATGTCTCATATATCCTTGGTTTACCAGGTTCTTTGTTTGACTTGCCTTGTCACTAATGATTTGTGCCTTGGGGTTACACGTATACTTCTTGTGTTCATTTTTGGTATAGCACTTTTGGTTACATGTGAAGTGAAAACACCATGTACTGCTGTCTTTGTTTTCTTTCTTTTCGTGGCTTGATTGAAAGTAAAAGTGCAGTTTTTTTTAATATTTGTTCTGGGTAGAGATTTGATGGTTAAAGTGCGGTTTTTCTTGTTGATGTTCTTGGTTGCTGTTTGTGTCATATTATTCTTGGATGCGGTTTGTGTAAAAGTGTGGTTTTTGTGGATTGTTCTTGGATGAGGTTTGTGTCATGTTTGGACAGTAGCTGCAAAAAGAGATAAAAGACAAAATTGGGTGATAGTGACAGCTTTGACTGGTCAAAGATGCGGTTTGTCTTTACATTATGGATGTTGGTTGTCTATTTGTTCATGGATTATGGATGCTGTTTGTCTATTTGTTCATGAATGCGGTTTGTATATATGAGCATGAATGCGGTTTGTCTGTATGATTGTGGATGCTGTTTGTCTATTAGATTCATGGATGCGGTTTGCATGAATTTTCATGAATGCTGTTTGTCTGAATGTTCATAGACGCGGTTTGTCTATATGTTCATCGACGCGGTTTGTCTACCATTTCATCGATGCGGTTTGTCTGTCACTCGGTCAAATGGTCAAACTATCTACTTTGGTCAATGTATTATCAAATATCAAAATGAAAAAGAAAGGAGATGACCAGTTGAACAACAATCATCAGACAACAACAATTAAAACAACAACAAATTCACATCACAACAGAGCATCTATACATAATCAGATTGAAATATGAACATTACGTATTCTGTCCAAAATAACAAATCCACAAAACCACGTCCAATTACATTTCACTATCAACAAACATCTATCCTCACATTCTAACCTAACACCTAACCCATATCATCTATCACAAATCCCATTTTTATTTCTAACAAGTCACCTACCATTGATCTTCTCAACAAGACACGGAGACTATTACGAGATCTCAGCTCACTTTCTTTTCGTGGTAATCTTAGTTTTATCAAGACCATTAAAAGATCATACCACGAAAGAACATCATCATAGATCCGAAACAAGAAAATTAAGGACCTCAGTTTTTTTTTATTTCGTGTCTCACTAGATATTTCAAGATCTTTAAAAGGATCCAACACACGAAATTAAAACATCATTGATATGTGATGAGATTATACTCATTTTGTTTATGTCCGAATAAATTATAAGGATGAGACAAAACAACTTTGTTTTATCTTTCCTTTCATTCGGTTTAAATAAAAAACCAAAACAAACACAAATCAAACATAACTATTGTACCTACCTTCAAGAATATTGAGGCCTTCGTGGGTTTAATTATTCGAACAGAGGTATAATAAATTTGTTGTGTGGGTGTTGGTTCGTCCTGTTTATGATGGAGATAAGATGAGGAGATGAGGGTGGATTTGACTAATGGGAAGGTTGTGCTATCTGACCTTACAAGGAGTTATACGGATGGATGGTTAACTAATCTTAGGTGGACAGTCTATTTTTGACTGCACTTGGTGGAATAAGTGGAGGCGTCTAATTATGTGTGTATGAGATTAGGGTTAAGTGGTGTGTATAAGTGGATATTAAATACCCGATGTTTAGGGTTTGGAGTTGGATTGGGTTAATAATCACTTGGGCCTCTTGTGTAGCCAAAGATACTAAACGGATTTGTGGGCTGAAATTAGACTGGGCTGAATTTTTTTATAAATCCGAAATAGCTGGTCAACTAACTATCAAATGTATTCGTAACACATTGTGTTTATTTTTGGTACAATGTTTGGCAAGAAGGAGTGGCACTTTGGTTTCACGAATATCTCACTGGATACACATGTCACGGCTAGCATTTGGGCTCATGAATATCAACGTGACTACAGAGTTGTGGATTTAGCAGCGTTGTTATATTGAGTAAGCTTGCGATCTGGTCTGTGCGATTTGAGTTACAAGTTGACTAATTGAGATTTGATTAATTGCGAATTGACAAGTTGCTACTTGACTTGTTGCGACTTGACTGATTGCGATTTGATTGCAATTTGACTTGTTGCGATTAGACAAACTGCGACTTGACTTGTTGCAATTTGATCAAGTTGAGATTTGACTTCTTTGTCTTTGAATTGTAAAGATTAGTATTGCAACTCACTCTTAGTTGTTCTTGATTGACTTCACGGTTTCTCTTGTAGATTTTAGAAAATCCCGCGAAAGATTCAATTTCTCGGTTTAAATCTCAAGAGCTGTAAAATCCCGTGAAATTAATTTTGGACAAGTAGGCGGGACTTGGATTTAGACATAATAAAACTTACGGGGTTTTACTATTTTTTTTGGGATAAGTTTGTGCTTCGAGATCAGTAGGAATTGGGAAATTATGGTAGCTTGGTTGGTTTGTTAATTCACGGGTTGGTGTACTTAGTGTCACAAACATCTCGGGGTGGATGGATGCACGATGTTCGATGACCCTTGCTCGAGCATATTTAGGGTGATTATACTTGGATGTTCAAGAAGTGGATATATACAATAAAGGATGGAAGGTTGGGTATATATCACTACCTATATTTAAAGGAGTTACGTTGTTGTGCTCAATATAGGTTCTAAATCACAAATGTTGGATGATAAAGTCGAAGAATACTCAAAGATCATCCAAGACGATCAAACGGTCATCAAACGAACACTGCTGAATGCACAAAGTTTCATGACAATGAAGAATCAAAGACTACGAGCTATGAAGACAACTTCAGAAGATAAAATGCTAGAATTCAAGTTATTATTTCCGGGGTGACCTCCCTTAGGGGGAGATTGTTAGGAATATAAATATTCAGATGAAGGCTCGGTCACCCCGAGTATCTAATTAGCATTTATATAGCTCGTAGGCTTATATATATTTGTTTAGTATTATTAGTAATATTAGTATTAACTTAGTCGTATTTATATTTGTGGAGTGGGTCGGGGCTTTCCCCACTGTCAGCTCACTCCACAGCCCACTAGGGGCACCAATATGTAGTAGTATATAAGCCCCTTCCCACTCTTGGGAAGGGTTGGAACTCTTGTAACCAAACACACACTAATCTAATAGATCTCAAGTTTTCCCATTTCTCTCTAACTTCTCTCTAACTCTTCCACCATGGATCTCATATTCCATAACCCAAGACCACCAGAATCATCCACACAATCAATATGGGTATTTCCTACATAAACGATAAGATGTAGGATATCGGATGAGCAACGAATGATGAAACTCGAGTGGAGAGAAGCAACCAACGAGCACGAGAGTCTTCATAATTCGGGCAAATCCTGGTCATACACAGAAAAACACGAAACACAAGATATGGAAGAGGAGCCCCTCCTCACTTTTATTAGAAAGATAGATGGATAAGCATGGGGTGCCTCCCACGAAGCGCTTTGTTTTTTTACGAGTCACTTAGCTTGACTCGTCCCCGAATTTAGTTGTCCATGGGGAAAGTTTGGAGATCCGGGACAACCATGGATGGTACGTCCCCTCCAAAATAGTGTTTGATCCTATGACCGTTCACCTTGAAGTTTGGACCGTCATTTTGAGCTAACTCGACGGTTCCATATGGAAAAACTTGAGTGATGGTGAACGGCCCAGACCAGCGGGTTTTGAGTTTGCCCGAGAAAATCTTTAGTCGAGAATTGAAGAGGAGGACTCGATCACCAACATTGAAAATGCGGTTTTTAATCTTAGATTCATGAATCCTCTTTGTTTTCTCTTTGTAGATCAAAGAGTTCTCGTAGGCTTGATCCCGAAGCTCATTTAATTCATTAATTTGGAGCTTACGGTGATCACCCGCGGTCTTAAGGTCAAAATTAGCATGTTTCAAGGCCCAATATGCCTTATGCTTGAGCTCGATGGGCAGATGGTAGGCTTTTCCGTAAACCAGCTTGTAAGGAGTACACCCGATGGGTGTCTTGAAAGCGGTTCGGAAAGCCCATAAAGCATCATCCAATTTGTCGGCCCACGAGGCTCGGTTTTCACCAACGGTTCTTTCAAGAATACGTTTCAATCCACGATTCGAAACCTCGACTTGACCGCTCGTTTGTGGGTGATATGCGGTAGAAAGTCGGTGGGTGACACCATACTTGAGCATAACTTTTGCAAATTGATCATTGCAGAAGTGAGTACCGCGATCACTGATTATAGCACGAGGAGTTCCGAATCGGGAGAAGAGATTTTTCAAGAACTTAACAACCACTCGGGCGTCATTAGTGGGGAGCGCTTTTGCTTCAACCCATTTTGACAAGTAGTCGACGGCCACGAGGATATACTTATTCCCTCGTGAAGACGGGAATGGCCCCATGAAATCGATGCCCCACACGTCAAAGATTTCGCAGACTTGAATTGCATTTTGAGGCATTTCGTCTTTTTGCGAGATCTTTCCTTGACGTTGGCAAGAGTCGCATGACTTCACCAAGTCGTGGGTATCGCGATATATTGTCGGCCAATAAAAACCAGAATCAAAGACTTTTTTAGCGGTGTAGCTGGCACCGTGATGTCCCCCCGTGGGTCCATTATGGCAAGCCGTGAGAATTTCAGCGGCTTCTTTGCCATGCACACACCGTCTTATCACTTGATCGGCGCATATTCTGAACAAATACGGGTCGTCCAGAAATAATGTTTAACATCTTTGAAAAATTTCTTTTTCTGCTGGGACGACATCCCTTTTACCACAAAATTCCCCGCATGGTAATTTGCATAGTCGGCAAACCATGGGGTACTTGGATCATTCTTTTTAGATGAAATCATCCCAAGTGTCTCGAGAGGAAATGTTTCGGTGATTTCCTTTCTCTCGAGAACACTTTGATGGGGATTTTCAAGTCTGGATAAGTTATCAGCGGCTAGAGTCTCTGCTCCTTTTTTATCACGAATGATAATATCAAATTCCTGGAGCAGAAGAATCCACCGAAGTAATCTCGGTTTAGCATCTTGTTTTGCTAAGGGATACTTGAGAGCAGAATGGTCCGTATACACTATGCTTTTGGATAAGACAAGATATGGTCTAAATTTCTCAAAAGCGTAGACAACGGCCAACAACTCTTTCTCGGTAGTAGTGTAGTGAGATTGAGCGTCGGTCATTGTCTTGCTAGCATAGTGTATCGGTTGGAAATATTTTGATTTGTGTTGCCCCAGGACTGCACCGATAGCATAATCGCTTGCATCACACATTAGCTCAAAGGGCAAGTCCCAGTCGGGGGCAACCAATATTGGTGCTTCGGTTAACTTCTTTTTGAGAATCTCGAATGCTTCGATGCATTCGGGAGAAAAGATGAACGGAGCATCTTTTTCAAGAAGATGGGTCAGAGGCCGGGCGATTTTAGAGAAATCTTGAATAAATCGTCTGTAGAAACCGGCATGACCAAGGAAACTTCGGATTCCTTTAACGGTAGTGGGATGAGGTAGCTTAGCGATAACATCGACTTTAGCTCGATCGACCTCAATCCCAGATTTGGAAATCTTATGGCCGAGAACAATGCCCTCTTTAACCATGAAATGGCACTTCTCCCAATTTAGAACGAGATTGGTGTTTTCACACCATTCAAGCATTTTGTCTAAATGGGAGAGGCAAGATGAGAAAGAATTTCCATAGACGAAGAAATCATCCATAAATACCTCCATCGTTTTCTCGATCATATCGTGAAATATGGCCATCATACACCTCTGAAACGTGCCCGGAGCATTGCACAAGCCGAAAGGCATGCGTCGGTAGGCAAATGTTCCATAAGGACACGTGAAGGTGGTCTTTTCCTGATCTTGGGGATCAATTGGTATTTGAAAATACCCGGAAAAGCCATCGAGAAAACAATAGAACTCATTTCCCGCCAAACGCTCAAGCATTTGGTCCATAAATGGTACAGGGAAATGGTCTTTACGGGTAGCATCATTGAGTTTTTGGTAATCGATACACACTCTCCATCCGGTGACGAGACGTGTGGGAATTAACTCATTTTCTTCATTTGTTATAACGGTAACTCCACCCTTTTTGGGCACACAGTGGACCGGGCTAACCCATGAGCTATCTGAGATCGGATAAATCATCCCTGCGTCAAGTTGTTTAAGAACTTCCTTTTTTATGACATCATGGATTTTTGGGTTAACCCGTCTCTGTTGCTGAACAGCGGGTTTGAAATTATCTTCCAATAAGATCTTATGAGTACAGAACCGAGGGTCTATGCCCTTTATATCGGAGATTTGCCAAGCGATGGCACTCTTATGTTTCTTGAGCACGTCTAAGAGTTGAGTCTTCTCCTCATCTTTTAGATTTTTAGAGATGATGACGGGAAATTTGTCGGTATCTTCTAAGAAAGCATACTCGAGATGAGGAGGTAAATCCTTGAGCTCAAGCTCCGGAGAATTCTCAGTAGACGGCTTAATTTCTTTGATTTCTTCTTTTCGAATTTCTTTCATCGGAGGTAGAGAAGATGTCGGATCTTCATTCAATAATCTTTCAAGCAAAAGAATATCCCCCTCCGGATCAAGATAAGAATCATCAACTTCCGGTGAAGTTGGTGTTTCAATAGCAAGAAAGTCATCGACCTCTTCCAGGAAGAAATCACCTCCCTCAAACGGAGTGAGGGACGGGGAAGGGTCGGAAAGAATGGGTTGAGAAGAAGGAGTGGGATTGCCACTCGAGGATTTATCGGAAAATCCAAGAACTTCTTGAGAATACTCCTCCGAGGCAACATCAATCACATCGATTCGATTTACCGAGACGGAATCGTGACTTGAGGAGTATTTGAAAGTTCGGTCGAGGTTAAAGGTCACGGCCTCATTATCCACCCTCAACGTAATTTCTTCACCGTAAACATCAATCAAAGCCCGCCCGGTCCTCAAGAACGATCTTCCGAGAATTAGAGGGACCCGGGGGTCAGGATCGAAATTAACCACCACAAAATCTGCTGGAAAATGGAACTTCCCTACCTTGACGAAGACATCCTCGGCTATGCCAAGCGGAACAGTCGTGGTCCGGTCTGCAAGCGCGAGGGTCATACAAGTTGGGGTAAGTTCGGGCAATGAAAGTTTTTGCCAAACAGATAACGGCATTAGGTTGATGCTCGCACCTAGATCGGCCAAGGCATTACATTCAACCAACCCCGGGAAGTCACATGGAATGAGGAATCTTCCCGGGTCTCCAAGCTTTTCCGGAAGCTTTTTAAAGAGTACCGCTGAGCAGTTTTCGTTCAGAGGGGTTTTTGCGAGCTCAAATAATTTTTCTTTATTGCTCAATAAGCTCTTGATTGTGGAAGCAAACTTTGGCATCAAAAGCAAAGCATCCGCGAAGCTTATATCAAAATGCAAATCTTGGAAGATTTGAAAGAATTTTTCCATTTGATTTGAAGCTTTTTCGCGGAGCTTTTGATCATTCAATCGCGAAGGATATGGAAGTTTTGCTTTGAGGGGAATTTCTTTTGGCTCAACGTTCTTTGGTTCAGATGGATGGTCAACCGTAGGTTGGACGTCCTTGGTTCCTCCGTTGTTAGTAGGAGGTTCCATGTCCTTGGTCACCTCGGGTTCACGGTCGACTACCTTTGGAGGAAGAGAAGAAGAGGTAGTCGGAGCCGTGGGTCCATCGTAAGAAACACCACTCCTTGTAGTGATCGCCTTAACATCGCCCCTCGGGTTGGCGACCGTGTTGCTTGGGAGAAAAGTAGTACCCGAGCCCGAGGGTCGATCATTTAAAGATTTCTTCATTTCAGTCATTTCCTTAATCAAAAACCTAGTTGTTTCTTCTTGGGATTTTTGTTGAAGAACTAGTTGTTTCAACAACTCATCCGTGGGCGACGGAGGTGGAACGAATCCTTGGTTGTAGTTTTGGTTTCCTTGATTAAGGTTTTGCCCACGGTTGTTTTGGTTATGAACTTGATTGGTATTAGGGGGAGGATGGTAATTTCCTGGATTTGGTGGGTGGCAATTCCCTTGGTTGTTACGGTTTTGGTTTGGAACAAATTGATTATTTCTGTTTTGGTTCTGATTCTGATTGTTCGAAGCTGGATTGTTGAAACCTGGTGGTCCAAGATAATTGTTAGAATGGTAGCTGAGAAGATTACGGTCTCCTTGTGGTTGGTAACCATTACCTCCCTGGTTATAGGATCCCGAAGCAGCATAAACGCTCTCTTGAGTGTAGCCACCGGCGGCTGGGCACTCGAAATACGGATGTGGACCACCACAAGTTTCACAACTTTGGTTTACAATATTAACTTGATGATTGTAATGTTGAGGGAAATGGTTTTGATTGTTGTGGAATGGAGAAAGGCCGGGTGGTCCCATTTGGTTATTAGCATTTTGAGGACGGAATCCTTGAATCTGATTGTAGGTTACTGATGCTACGGTAGCATTCGAACCTTGGCCACCGGAGGCTTTACAATCATAATAAGGATGTGGACCACCGCAAATCTCACATTTTTTATTCACAACATTGACGGGCTGAGAAGGTCTTTCTTTATCAATTAGACGCCCGATTTGTTTAGTGAAAGAGGCAAATGCTTCTTCTTGTTTGCTAAGAGCTCGAGTGAAAGCATCATCTGATTTGTTACTCATATTTGAAACTTGAGCTTTTGTTCTAGAACTCCTCACTATGGCTTTATTTTCAATGATAGTCAAAGCTTCTTGAGTGTTTCTAGTCAGAAAATTTCCACCCGCAGCGGAATTGAGTGAATCTTGATCAGATGGATTCAACCCATGATAGAAAGTATCAATCTGGAGCAAGGTCGAAAATCCGTGATTGGGACACTTTTTTAACAACTCTTTAAATCTATCCCAAGCTTCGTTGAACGATTCATCGAAAGCTTGCTGAAATCGAGTGATTTGATTTCTGAGATTTGATGTCTTAGAAGGAGGATAAAAGTAGTTCACGAACTTTGAGGCTAAGTCATCCCAAGTAAAGATCGAATTAGGAGGTTCCTTGTCAAGCCAAGTCCGGGCTGCTCCTACCAGAGAAAAAGGGAATAACCTCAATTTAAGCACATTGTGAGGAACGTGATTTAAGTTGAGTGTTTCAGTGATGTCAATGAATTTCTGGACATGGGAATGAGGATCTTCATTTTCAAAGCCGTGAAAAGAAATACCGGTGATGAGATTAAGTAACCCAGTTTTAATTTCAAATTGATTTTGAAACATATTGGGTATCACGATTGCTTTGCCAACACCATTGAAAGGTGATTGGAGTAATTCCTCCATTGGTCGGAGATCGGGAGCCGGATTTTGATCATCCACCGGAGGATGTTGATTGTTTGGGTTGTCGTCCATTTCCTCAACGGTTGAGTAATGAACACGGTTGTTATGACGGATAATCCTCTCGGGATTTGAGAGCGGTGAAAGAAGAGGTTGAGAAGAAGAAGAACGGGTGTGCATACACCAAAAAGAAATAAAAATTTAAAAAGAAAAACCAAATTTGAAGATAAAATATTTTTGGATTTTTAATTTTTAAGGAAAATTAATCACAATATTTTTGGTATCGATCCCTCAATCGATATCGTTTCTCTTACAACTACGCGCAGAGTGGCGGAGAAGCAAAGGTCCGCTCGAAAGCTAATTAAAAACCCGCCTCTTTCGGTCTGCAATTTAATGTCAAGACCATCCTTAAACAACTTGTATAGGTTGTAGCCGAAAGATAATCCGAAAATCAAATGATTTCACGATTGTTTTGTTGTTTATTCGGAATGGTTTACAACACTTTCAAGAAAGTGAGGTTATATTATTTTTGTATTTTTGAAAACACTTTAGGAAAAGTGTTTTATTTATTTTCTTTTTGTATTTTTCTTTTTATAAAAACAAGTAACTTCCGAGGGAAGGGTCTTCAAAACACGAATCGAAAAACAAAATCACGAATTCTCGTCAACCTTCCCCGGCAGCGGCGCCAAAAATTGATTTAGACAATTTATATTCCCAAAAAGGAGAATTGCAAAGGAAATATGCAAAACCCTAGGTTCGTTGTCCCGATTGAAGATTGAATGGAATATGTGATTCGGGATCGTGATACGTGTCGTGAATTGTGTGAAAAGAGTGAAATTTGGTGATTTATACTACGAACAATGAAATATTAAATAAAAACAACTAATTATGCTAAAGGTTCAAGTAAACTAGGCATGAAAGTCTAAAAACGAAAATTGGAATTTAAAACGTACGCGACGAATTTCAAAAACGTAATTAAAAAGTGATTTTCTAGAATTTAAGTCCTAAAAATGCAAAATAATTTTTCTTAAATCCTAAATATAAAAATAAAATTTTGTAAATAAGAAAAATATTTTTTTGACTTTTTAATAATTTTTTATGAATTAAAAACTAATTTAAACTATTTAAATGATTTAAAAATATTAAAACAACTTGGAAAAATCTGGAAAATTCTGAGTAATTTTAAAATCAAAGAAGCTATCTAGGAAAAATAAATTCAGAACTCGAAACAGTTTAAATAAGCTAGATAGCTAAATAAGCACTTTGAAAATAAGCCAAAAATAAGCAAATGTCGACCAAATATTTTCAACAGCTCAGATATGATAAAAGGGACTATTTAAAACTTAAGTATAATCAGAAAACACAAATGAGCCAAAGAAATAAGCCCACAAGCTTCTGCATAGCTTATACTATAATCAGTTTCAAAACAGCTTCTATGTCCTATTTGCAGCAGAAAAATAAGCCAATCCAGACCTTAATTGGTAAATCCAGAAGAAAAACTAGAAAGCTTATATGGAATACTATTCTAAAACCCAAGATGCCCAAATTATAAGCTTGTTAGCTTATCTGAATTAAGCTTAGAACAGGTTGTATTGGGCTGATGTGCTTGTGCAGGGCAGTTTAATAACTTATGGGCTGATTTGTAGGCCAAGATAAGCTGTCCAAATAAGCTCAAATCCAAAATCCCAGATATTTAACTTCAAGCTTGTAGTTCAAACTAACTGTAAACCAAATTTGAGGTCCTAGTCCTAACTAGATAAGCCACAATTAGCTCTAGTTCAGCAGCAAAAATCCCCAAGTCTACACTATCTGTTTTGTAAAAGCAGGCCTGTTCTTTTGACTTTTTACTCAGTTTGCAAATGTTGACTTTAATGAAATTTGCATGAACTTAAATGACTAATAATGATGTAATAAGCTATATATGAATGATCTTAAGCTAGATTACTTACTTGTGCAACTATGTGAATGATTATACTAACTGATGTACTAACTGACATGCAGAAAAAATGAAATTGAAAAATGATTTTGACTTTTTAATGTTTAACCTATGAATGTTACTGCTTGAATACTCTACTTACACCTAATATGAACTAACTACACTGAAAGCTACACCTGCAATAAACTCTAATGCAGTATACACTGCTGAACCAAACACCCCTTACTCAAACTGTTATGAACTTTTATGAAGCAACTAGGAGAATGAAGCTTCTAAACCACCAAAAAAGCTTATGCTATAATCAAACAAGCTTAAAGAATCACAGAAACACAGATCCAAGCCTCACTTTCTAACCTATCCTCAAAATGCAATTATGGCTATATTTAGGCAGTTTATGAAACTGTTATGAACCACAATGATGAAACAAGCTATAAATTGACTAAAGCTACTAGAATAAGCTAAAATAAGATTAAATTAAGCTAACATAAACAACCAAAAAGCATAGAACACAGAGATGAACCATTAAACTATATTATGCAATTTAATGTAAAGTTAAGCTAAATTTGAAGAATCAAACTCACTTGGGACCTCAGCTAAATAGAGGTACCAACTTAATGGCAGCTACAAGCTCCTAGCTTATCAAGGATAAGCTAGGTAAAGTCCATCTTGCCCCTCCATTGCGGGCAACTTCCAAAAGCTTTCCACACTTAGCATAGGTATAGAATCTTGGTATTTTTGTAACACCCCAACCCGACAAGGGTAAAGATGTCACAAATACATGGTTTCATATCAGATACAAGCATTCAAGAAAATAAAATAGCGGAAGCCTTAACATTAAAATTCAAAGGAAAATAAGTCAACATGACTTATTTCAAGTGCAAGACAGAAATAACGGTGTACAATACAGAATCCAGATGCCCAAACAATGGCATAACAGAAATAATATCCAAATGGTCACACTAGAAAGACAAAGTCTAAACTTCACACAAGTTGCTCTCATCCCAAGCTAAAACCCAGCTCCTAGCTTAAATGTACCTGCCGCAGGAAAAGAAATGCGGCTGAGCTACGAGAGCTCAGTGAACAGATATAACGGGAACAAAGCAGTAATAACGGGATAATAAAGTAAATGAAATAATACCAGGAGTAACAAGAGTCAGGAAACAGGAATACAAGAGAGTTATGCAGACATACCAGGAATTAAGAATGGTTACAATGGTAGGTGCAAATGAAACCAGAACCCACCACCAGCCCAAGTCGAAATCAAGTCAAGTCCAGTATCAAGTCATAGGGTAACATAACCAGAAATCCACCACAAACCCAAGTCAAATCAGGTCAGGTCAAACGTCAGGTCAAGTAACAGGTCAAGTAACATGTCATAAGGTTACAAGGTTTCAGGTAAACAGCAATCCACTACGAGCCCAAAACTCAAAGTCAATCTCAAAGTCAAACCATATCAAGTCACATATCAGGGTGTATGGAGGGGTGACCTCAGCATACCAAGTACAGGGTGAGGGGATACCTCCAGGGGTGGAGTAGCTAGCTCCCAGGGGTGTGAAAGGCGTGTATCGCACACACTCGCCAGTCACCAAGTAATACAAGTAACAAGAACAAATCAAGACAGGTCTAGGATGCATCCATACGCCCCCGCAGGCCACAGGGTTCTTCCTCTACGTAATAAATCAAGTCAAATCGGGGACGGCGTAACCAAATCACTAGGGCTACACACTAGTCATGCCGGCGGTGCATCACCGACATGGACATGAAACCCTCATGCCTAGTAGATGGCTCGTAGTCTCAAACTGTGGGTCAAGGTCAAGTATCAAGTCTCGGTATCAGGTGTCAAGTCTCAGGTATCCAATGTCAGGTATCATATCAGGGTTCATATCAGGGTTCATATCAGGGTTCAAGACAGGAGATAAATGCAGGAGTTCATTATCAAGAGGTCCATATCAGAAAGGTCAAATACTGGAAGGTTCATAATAGTTTATTATAAGAAAATCCTTTTTACATGGTTTTAATAATATGGTCCTTAGAACAGTTTCATAATAAAAGTCCTTTAAAGAAATGTTTCAAAAACCTCTTCATATATATCTAAAAAGTAGTTGTAAAATCCTATGAACCTTCAAGTACTCAAGGTCTTAATTATTCAGGTTATCAGGGTTCAATAAGTCATGTCAAGAGTCATAGCAGGGTTCAAGTCGAAGGTTCAAGTCAAATGGTTCATATCAAGTGTATCAAGGTTCAAGTTCAGGTTCATGACAAGGTTCAAGACAAAGGTTAAAGCAAAGGTCAAACTATGGTTCACAATACAAGGGAAAACATAACAATGAATCAGGAATCAGAAATGAGACGAAGGCTCTTTACAAGAAGAGCAGAATATCTGTACCTTATTCAAATAGCAAGCATAAACACAAGAGTAGCTGACAGGGATCAAGATCACTCCCTCCTTGAACCTAAAGGAGTAGAAGACAGAAATACGAAAGGGGTTCAGTTATCTTCCCATTATGAGTAACTTCCATTTTTAGTAACTTTCTATTTTCAGCAGGTTTCCATAATTAGCAAGTTACCATATTTAGCAAGATTCAAGTGATATAATTCAAGTCAAGTCTTTAATTAGCTTATTATGGAAGAAATATTCATTTTAACAAGTTACACAAGTTCAGGGTTAGTTATGACAAGTTTTTCATAGTTTAGGGTTATAAGTGTAAATTTACCAAAGTTAAAGGTCCACATTAAAATTATCATCATTTTACCATTCAAACACTTATACTTTCCAGAATTACACATTTAGCCTTCAAGTTTCCAATATTTACGAATTACACCCCTTTACTTTATTAATTTACAAATTAATCTTATACTTACATAATTTACAATCTAACCTTTACAATATTCATATTACACATCAAGTCCCTTTATTTCTTCAAATTACAGAAATTAACCTTCAATATAATTATGTTACAAACAGCCCTCAAAGTTTCGGTAATTTACACATTTGGTCCTTATACTTTTTAAATTACAAATTCGAATTATATAATTTACTATAATTACATATTAAACCCTTAATTTACCAATTTTACACCATGAGTACTTATTTTAGCATGTTATACGAATGCTCCTTCAAGTTTCCATAATTTATACAATAGGTCCCTCTAGTTATCAAAGTTACATATTTAGTCTTTTAAATTACAATTTCAACCTTTAATTATTAACAATTACATATTAAGCCATTAAATTATCAAAATTACACATAACCCCCTGAATATAATTTATTACTCAATTCAGCACCAAGTTTCCAAAAATTACATATTTAGTCCCTCATTTTTATTTATTTTCAATTCGACTTATAATTTACAAATTAAATCATTATCTTGCCAAAATTACAAATAAGACCCTCATGTTATAATTTTTTACATATTCTCCCAGGTCCATAAAATGTTACAAAAATATCCCACAAGTTTTAAAAATTACAAAACACACCCTTAACTATTTATTTACCCAATCGGTTTGCAAAATAATTATCAAAATCAAACCCTAGTGACCCCAATCATTAAGCAATCATTGTATCATCATTATAACTCATTTAATTCCAGATTTCATCACCCAAGAACCCTAGATCGATTTGGTTATTAGGGTTTTCCATAATTCCTCTTTTTATTCCTTAAATCCGGTTTTAAATTAAATTCGACATACATGTTTTTAGGCCTCAACAATTCGAACTACCATTTTTCTCATGTTATATGATCATCATAGAAGCCACGAAAAATAATAACCTGGCCCAGAAAATTCGCATACAAGATTTTTAGATTTAATTCGATTTTAGGGTTTATAAACCTATTATTTTCTATTCGGCCAAAATACAATGCATGGTTCGATTTAAGTATTTTTCCCATGTTATATGTGATTAAAGGAGTGCTAGAAAATTACCAGGAAATTTATAGATCAAAGGATTACACGCTATGGATTATTGTTGCTCGGTTGCACTTTTTCGACCCAATTAAATCACCAAGACCAAACGATCGACTCCAGGACCTTGTGGCTATTTTTCCCACCTTCTTGGCACTATGAATAACTCCAGAAAATTATCTCTTTGCTTCAGAAAATTCGGATGTGGTGTGGGTGATTTTTAAGAGTGGCGGCTTAGTTGTTTTTTAGGGTTTTATGGGAGAATTAATTTGGGGATTAATATAAAATGGAATGGACCAAAATAGGAGGAGGGAATTATGGCTAAGAACCGGCCTTCAAGGCCCAAGGATCAATTTTCCATCATTAATTTTATTTTCCTTAATTACTTTGTATTTAAAAAGGTTTTTAATTAATAATAATTATGTATTTAAATTTTTTGGTATACACAAGGGTATTTTGGTCATCTCACAACTTGTATAAATATTAATCGAAGTCGTCAAAATTATTTCGTATCATATCTTGTTCGTTTCCAGAAGTTTGGGATCGATTCGGAACTTTAATTAGCTTTAATTAAATTTTAAAGTTTTCAGGGGCATTTTGGTAATTTTTGCATGTTTTAGATTTTCGGGTTTTACAACTCTTCCCCTCTAACAGAAAAATTTCGTCATCGAAATTTGCAAGGACATATGAATCAAAGAGAACGGAAAACAAAACAAGGACATACCAGACGCCTTATCTGCCTGGTCACGAGAAAGCGAGAAAACACGAAACCATGTTTAGTGATTTTATGTGCATGCGTTTCTATTAGTTGGCTTTCTATTCTAACCGTGTCGAGTTAGAAAGAGCCCTTTGACCTGGGTAAACTTTGGGATGTGTATTAGTAGCTGGAATTTTTTTATATTTTTGTGAATTTTTCTGAAGGGGTAATGAAGTGATAACTTATCGGGTGTTCCATCAGACATGTTTCTGGGACAGGTTGTAAAAATGGATTTTTCATTCGTACCAAACCAAATCAATAAAATCTGGAAAAATTATGATAAATACTAAGAATATTGAGGAAGCTCTGTGAATTTTTGTAGATTTTAATTCGGAGTTCTACTATGATTCTATAATTATATAAAACAGGTCCAGAACATGATTAAAACCTGAAAAAGTGCATTTTGTTGTTTTAAAAGTGTTAAGTGTTTACATTCAAACATTTGAGGGTCTATATGGTTATTTTGATTATACTAGAGGACTAAACTTGTAAGAACCTGTAACTTGTCAATAATTACACTTTGTACCCTAACCTTATGATAATTACACAATTGGTCCTTCAACTTATCCTAAATACTTAATAAACCCTTAAAGGATTAAAACTACCATAATAACCTTATGAACCTTGAACTACCTAAAATGAAAAGACAAACTAAACATGAAGTTAAGAATCATTTGTAATTCTCTTCTAATCCTTTAGGTGTGAAGAAGGAGAGACCTTGAGCCGTTCCTTGTTTCTGTGCTTTGTTCTATTTGTGCTTTCGTCATAAGGTACAGATACTCTGCCCTTTTTCAGTAAGGGTTCTCATATGCCATATATTGATTTTGAGTTATGATTCAGTTAAGATTCCCCAAGCCATTGCTATGTTTCCTTTGAATGAACCTTCGATATTACTTTTGATATGACTTTGAGAGTTGTAAAACCCGAAAATTAATATAATCTGAAAGGACAAAAATGCCCTCGAATTTAAAAATTTGAGAACTTACGAATATTATTTAAGTGACTCTTAACCTAAGTTTATAAACAAATAAAACTTTACATTATGCACGTTGGAAAAAAAAAAAAAAAAAAAAAAAAAAAAAAAAAAAAAAAAAGACTAAGGTGCCGCTCCCCCCCTAGACCATAAACAAGTCCACATTCTTGATTGTTAAATACATGGAAGGTCTCTAATTTGATTGATATCATTCCTAAAATACCTAAACCAAATTGTCGGTTCTCCCATTACCTCCTTATCTCAATATACCGATCCTCCCACAAATCAAAAGCAAAGAAAACCCTAAACTAACAAAACCTTCGGCTGTTCTTGTGTGCTGCTGCCACGCCCCAAAAACCACCCAAAGAAGGCTTCAAATCTTGTTCTAACTCGTGTTTTATCATCATAAGGTAAGCCTCTAACATCAACAAGGGTCCATTCGAATTTTGTGAAGCATAAACTAATCAAAAGAACCCTATTTTCTGTTTTGGTGGCTGCTGTTCGACGCCAAGAAGAAGGAGGAAATAGGAGTGTTTCGTGTGGTGTTTTGATCCTCGTCGTGTTCGTGTTCTTCGTGGTCTACGAGGGTATTGTATCCCCTAATTTATTCGATCAATGTTTCTTGTTTTCCTTTTGATTCTAATCGAAAATATGCACAAAACTAACCACATAAAATCACAAACTAATAAAACCCTAAAAACGTGTATGTATGAATCGGCTGAGTTGGTGTTGAAATAATTCGTTGTGATTATGTTAAATATGTTATAGAATGACCTAAATATGTTATGGACTCAACCAAAATCGTTTGGAGTGAAAAACTAATGATTTGGATGGTAAAAACCCTAAAATGGATAAGTTGCTGTGATAACTGATTCTGAGTGGGATTTTTGGTCGAGTTTAAACGGCTGTAACTTTATGATGGAATCGAGTTTTTGAGTGTTTTAAAAGCCAAAAACTAAGTTCATTGAAATAGCTACCTAGGAAAATTTAGTTTGTAATTTTTAGAGGCCTAGAAGGCTACCTTTTGATTTTTAGGAAATCATGTGTCTGATCGGATTTGTGAGTCTGAAAAATCAGTCCGGGTTTTTGAATTTTAATTTCCAAACCGTGTCGAGTTAGAAGGTTTCCTTTGAACTGGAATATATTCAATATGATTAGTAATTACTGGAAATTTTTTAGAATTTTGTGAATTTTTCTGGAGGGGTAACAAAGGGTAAACTTGTCGAGTGTTTCATCAGATGCGTTTCTGGAACATGTTGAAGAAATGGATTTTTAAGTGGTACCTAGACAACATAATAAAATCTGGAAAAATTCTCTAAAATACCTAAGACATTGAGTAACCTGTGTGAATTTTTATAGATTTTATTTCGAAGTATTAATATGATTTAGGAATTAATTGAAACATAGTAAAATCGTATGTATAGGAGACTGCTACGGGTTTAAAGGATATTTAAATGGTGTTAAGTGTTTATGTTCTAAACTAAAGGGTCTAAAGTGTTATTCTTTAAAACTAAAGGACCTAACTTGTAAACACCTGTAACTTCATAGTAAATACATTTTACACCCTAATATTATGAGAATTGCATATTCGTCCCTAAACTTATGATAATTACCTAATGAACCCTAAAGTATGAAAACTACTATATGAACACTAAAACTTTGTAAAAGACATTATGAATCCTAAACTATGAATATGATCATCTGTAATACTTTGAATGGACAAACGAGAATGTTAATAATCAAAGTTAATTAACATGGAGAAAGAACTTAAAATGAGACATTATGATTACATGAAACTTATAAGAGAACTTGTGATTATTTGTAGATCGGGTGAAGAGGGAGTGATCTCCTACTTGATTTGCTTTTCATTTCTTTGCTTGCGTATTTCATTAAGGTACGGATATTCTGTCTTACTCTAAGACACTTTGCTTCGTACATATATGCTTTCCCTTTTCTTTAGGGATATTTCTTATGATCCGATGACTGCTATGATTCCCTTTTGTTTGATTCTTGGCTCTCATTGTATGACTGCCAATCCTATATGATTCATTCTGACATTTATTTTAAATGTCTCTGCTATGATATGATTATTTGTTTGCCATGCTTTGTTGAGATACACTTTCGTTTCTCTTGCTATGCTTTGATTATGATTATGTATGCTATGATATTCCGTGCCTGAGCTTAACTAGTTCTGGAGGTACCAGGACCATGTCTAGGATGGCACCCTAGGCATGACACTCCCGTAGAGGTGTGATAGATCTACGGCGTTCCCCTTATGATATGATATGATTTTGTGTACACTATTGGCCATTTATGCGTGTGTGTGACCAGTCTAGTACTGGCATACATACTTTTGTTAGGGAGCGTATGGATGCATCCTAGGATTTATGTGTATGTATGATTATGGTGACCAGGTGGTGTGTGCCTTGCACCCCTTTTCACACTTTTGGATTAGTACTTAGAGGTCTCCCCTCTTCGTGCACTTTTATGATATGATATGATATGATTTGACGGATTTATGTATGGAGTTCTTATGGCACATCCTTATATGACATTTTCTTTATTTCCATTTCGTTCTTATATTCAGTTCTTATTCAGTTCTCATGCACTCTTATCTTTTGATATGCTTTGATTCGTATGACTTATGATTATGCTTTCGTATCTTTCTTTCCTTCGTTGCTTATGCTTATTTACCCTTATGATTTGTTATTCGTATATATCTGTTCACTGGGCTTTTTAAGCTCAGCCGCATGTTTTTCTTTCTTATGCGGCAGGTAATAAGCAGGGCGACGGGCATGGGAATGAGAGAGTAGATTATTGAGAGACCCATTTTGTTTATCATTTGTAGTCCATTGTTTCGGACATTTCATTATTTCCGCACTTCAGATATTATTTATTTACTTTGGTTTGTTGGTTTACCCATTATGCATTGGATTATCTTTTGGACACTAGTCTTGATGTTCAAGACTTAGTTATTTAATTAAAAGACTTTCGCTTGCGTTTTTGTTTGCTTTGTATGACACCATACTGTGATATCTTGACCTTGGCGGGTCGGGTGTTA
The DNA here is from genome assembly GCA_021014915.2 of Artemisia tridentata subsp. tridentata. Lineage (NCBI taxonomy): Eukaryota > Viridiplantae > Streptophyta > Magnoliopsida > Asterales > Asteraceae > Artemisia > Artemisia tridentata. The sequence goes on along the minus strand of CP139503.1, from coordinate 21,049,818 downwards.
CAATTATGGTATCAAAGCATAATTGTAACACCCCGACCCGCCAAGGTCAAGATATCACAGTATGGTGTCATACAAAGCAAACAAAAATGCAAGCGGAAGTCTTTTAATTAAATAACTAAGTCTTGAACATCAAGACTAGTGTCCAAAAGATAATCCAATGCATAATGGGTAAACCAACAAACCAAAGTAAATAAATAATATCTGAAGTGCGGAAATAATGAAATGTCCGAAACAATGGACTACAAATGATAAACAAAATGGGTCTCTCAATAATCTACTCTCTCATTCCCATGCCCGTCGCCCTGCTTATTACCTGCCGCATAAGAAAGAAAAACATGCGGCTGAGCTTAAAAAGCCCAGTGAACGGATATATACGAATAACAAATCATAAGGGTAAATAAGCATAAGCAACGAAGGAAAGAAAGATACGAAAGCATAATCATAAGTCATACGAATCAAAGCATATCAAAAGATAAGAGTGCATGAGAACTGAATAAGAACTGAATATAAGAACGAAATGGAAATAAAGAAAATGTCATATAAGGATGTGCCATAAGAACTCCATACATAAATCCGTCAAATCATATCATAAAAGTGCACGAAGAGGGGAGACCTCTAAGTACTAATCCAAAAGTGTGAAAAGGGGTGCAAGGCACACACCACCTGGTCACCATAATCATACATACACATAAATCCTAGGATGCATCCATACGCTCCCTAACAAAAGTATGTATGCCAGTACTAGACTGGTCACACACACGCATAAATGGCCAATAGTGTACACCAAAATCATATCATATCATAAGGGGAACGCCGTAGATCTATCACACCTCTACGGGAGTGTCATGCCTAGGGTGCCATCCTAGACATGGTCCTGGTACCTCCAGAACTAGTTAAGCTCAGGCACGGAATATCATAGCATACATAATCATAATCAAAGCATAGCAAGAGAAACGAAAGTGTATCTCAACAAAGCATGGCAAACAAATAATCATATCATAGCAGAGACATTTAAAATAAATGTCAGAATGAATCATATAGGATTGGCAGTCATACAATGAGAGCCAAGAATCAAACAAAAGGGAATCATAGCAGTCATCGGATCATAAGAAATATCCCTAAAGAAAAGGGAAAGCATATATGTACGAAGCAAAGTGTCTTAGAGTAAGACAGAATATCCGTACCTTAATGAAATACGCAAGCAAAGAAATGAAAAGCAAATCAAGTAGGAGATCACTCCCTCTTCACCCGATCTACAAATAATCACAAGTTCTCTTATAAGTTTCATGTAATCATAATGTCTCATTTTAAGTTCTTTCTCCATGTTAATTAACTTTGATTATTAACATTCTCGTTTGTCCATTCAAAGTATTACAGATGATCGTATTCATAGTTTAGGATTCATAATGTCTTTTACAAAGTTTTAGTGTTCATATAGTAGTTTTCATACTTTAGGGTTCATTAGGTAATTATCATAAGTTTAGGGACGAATATGCAATTCTCATAATATTAGGGTGTAAAATGTATTTACTATGAAGTTACAGGTGTTCACAAGTTAGGTCCTTTAGTTTTAAAGAATAACACTTTAGACCCTTTAGTTTAGAACATAAACACTTAACACCATTTAAATATCCTTTAAACCCGTAGCAGTCTCCTATACATACGATTTTACTACGTTTCAATTAATTCCTAAATCATATTAATACTTCGAAATAAAATCTATAAAAATTCACACAGGTTCCTCAATGTCTTAAGTATTTTAGAGAATTTTTCCAGATTTTATTATGTTGTCTAGGTACCACTTAAAAATCCATTTCTCCAACATGTTCCAGAAACGCATCTGATGAAACACTCGACAAGTTTACCCTTTGTTACCCCTCCAGAAAAATTCACAAAATTCTACAAAATTTCCAGTAATTACTAATCATATTGAATATATTCCTGTTCAAAGTAAACCTTCTAACTCGACACGGTTTGGAAATTAAAATTCAAAAACCCGGACTGATTTTTCAGACTCACAAATCCGATCAGACACATGATTTCCTAAAAATCAAAAGGTAGCCTTCTAGGCCTCTAAAAATTACAAACTAAATTTTCCTAGGTAGCTATTTCAATGAACTTAGTTTTTGGCTTTTAAAACACTCAAAAACTCGATTCCATCATAAAGTTACAGCCGTTTAAACTCGACCAAAAATCCCACTCAGAATCAGTTATCACAGCAACTTATCCATTTTAGGGTTTTTACCATCCAAATCATTAGTTTTTCACTCCAAACGATTTTGGTTGAGTCCATAACATATTTAGGTCATTCTATAACATATTTAACATAATCACAACGAATTATTTCAACACCAACTCAGCCGATTCATACATACACGTTTTTAGGGTTTTATTAGTTTGTGATTTTATGTGGTTAGTTTTGTGCATATTTTCGATTAGAATCAAAAGGAAAACAAGAAACATTGATCGAATAAATTAGGGGATACAATACCCTCGTAGACCACGAAGAACACGAACACGACGAGGATCAAAACACCACACGAAACACTCCTATTTCCTCCTTCTTCTTGGCGTCGAACAGCAGCCACCAAAACAGAAAATAGGGTTCTTTTGATTAGTTTATGCTTCACAAAATTCGAATGGACCCTTGTTGATGTTAGAGGCTTACCTTATGATGATAAAACACGAGTTAGAACAAGATTTGAAGCCTTCTTTGGGTGGTTTTTGGGGCGTGGCAGCAGCACACAAGAACAGCCGAAGGTTTTGTTAGTTTAGGGTTTTCTTTGCTTTTGATTTGTGGGAGGATCGGTATATTGAGATAAGGAGGTAATGGGAGAACCGACAATTTGGTTTAGGTATTTTAGGAATGATATCAATCAAATTAGAGACCTTCCATGTATTTAACAATCAAGAATGTGGACTTGTTTATGGTCTAGGGGGGAGCGGCACCTTATCCTTTCTTTTTTTTCTTTTTTTTTTTTTTTTTTTTTTTTTTTTTTTTTTTTTTGTTCCAACTTGCATAATGTAAAGTTTTATTTGTTTATAAACTTAGGTTAAGAGTCACTTAAATAATATTCGTAAGTTCTCAAATTTTTAAATTCGAGGGTATTTTTGTCATTCCGGATTATATAAGTTTCGGGGTTTTACAACTCTTCCCCTCTTAAAAAAAAATTTTCGTCCTCGAAAATTGAAGTGCGAAATCGAAATGAAGATGCGAAATCGAAAACAATAACAAAATGAATACGTACCAAATCAAAAAGAGAAACGCGGATAATCGGATCGTATTGACTCTTCGGTTTCCCAAGTAGCCTCGCTCTCAGGATGGTTCTTCCAAAGAATCTTGACGAACGGAATTGTTTTAGTTCTCATGACTCTTTCCTGACGCTCCAAAATGGCCTCAGGTTCTTCACTATAAGAAAGGTCTTCCCGAATCTGATCGAACGGGCAAGATACCACGTGAAGCGGGTGATAATTATAACCACGAAGAAGTGACACATGGAATACGTTATGCACGTACGATAACTGGGGAGGTAGCGCCAAACGATAAGATACCTCACCGACGCGATCAAGAATCTCAAACGGACCAATATAGCGCGGACTAAGCTTTCCTTTCATACCGAAACGCTTAACACCTCGAAAAGGCGAAACCTTCAAGAACACACGATCACCAGAATTAAACATAACATCACGACGATGACGATCAGCATAGCTCTTCTGTCTAGCACGAGCTTCCTTCAACTTCTCTCTGGCTACAGCCACTTTCTCATTAGTAATCCTAATCATTTCAGGTCCCTCAATGAGTCGTTCTCCGACCTCATTCCAACAAACCGGCGCCCTACACTTACGCCCATATAACATCTCAAATGGAGCCATCCGAATACTCGCGTGCCAACTATTATTGTAGGCAAACTCCACTAGACACAAGTAATCATCCCAGTGGCCTGTCCACTCTAAAGCACAAGACCTCAACATGTCCTCCAATGTCTGAATCGTCCGCTCCGACTGCCCATCGGTCTGAGGATGAAATGCCGTACTGAATTTAAGCCGTGCACCCCAAACTTTATGTAACCCTTTCCAGAAACGAGACGTAAAACGAGGATCACGATCGGACACAATAGAAGACAGCATACCATGCAATCGAACAATTTCCTGCTGGAAAATCTGAGCCAAACGACCCACAGAATACTCGATACGAATGGGAAGAAAATGCGCAGATTTGGTCAGACGATCAACAACGACCCAAATAGCGTCATGCTTTCGAATAGTACGAGGTAAACCGGTAACGAAGTCCATAGATATCTCATCCCATTTCCACGTAGGAATGTCAAGAGGTTGCAAAAGACCACTTGCACGCTGATGTTCAATCTTAACTTGCTGACAAGTCATACATCTAGCCACATGCAAAGCCACATCCTGCTTCATCCCATTCCACCAAAAATGTTGCTTCAGATCATGATACATCTTAGTCGAACCCGGATGAATAGAAAACGGAGAACTATGTGCCTCAGAAAGCACAGCGTCACGAAGAGTAGCATCATCTGGAACACATAGACGATCACCAAACCAAACAATACCATCCGCATCCACACGGAAATCTGACTGCTTACCATCCTCCACATTCTGCACAATAGCCCATAACTCACCATCGTCCTTTTGGGCTTCCTTAATCCTCAACATCAAATCAGACTCCACCTTCAAGCTAGCCCAAAAACCATCATGACCATGAACACACAATTCAACCTCCATAAGCTCTAAGTCATTCAGAATCCTCGGCTCAAAGTCGAGACTAGCAATCATACCCGACTTACGACTCAAAGCATCAGCCACAACATTGGCTTTCCCAGGGTGATACTGAATATTGGTGTCATAATCCTTCAACAACTCCAACCAACGCCTCTGTCGCATGTTCAACTCTTTTTGGGTAAAGATGTACTTCAAGCTCTTATGGTCGGTGAATATATCACAGCTCTCACCATAAAGATAATGCCTCCAGATTTTTAAAGCAAAGACAACAGCAGCTAACTCAAGATCGTGAGTAGGATAGTTCGCCTCATATGGTTTCAACTGTCTAGAAGCATATGCAATCACTTTCCCATGCTGCATCAAGACACAGCCCAAACCCTTCTTTGAAGCATCACTATAAATCTGATAACCTCCCGAACCTGATGGTAGAGTAAGAATCGGCGCAGATACAAGCCTCTTCTTCAACTCCTCAAAACTAGCTTCTCTCTCGTCGGTCCATACAAACTTCTCTCCCTTGCGCATAAGCTGAGTTAAAGGTAACGATAAACGAGAAAAACCCTCAACAAACCTCCGATAATAGCCAGCCAAACCTAGAAAACTCCTGATCTCAGTCACATTGGTCGGTCTTGGCCACTTTGTGATAGCCTCAACCTTAGCCGGATCCATTTTGATACCATCTGCGGAAACGACATGACCTAAGAATGCAACCTGATCCAACCAGAACTCGCATTTGGAAAACTTGGCGTACAACTTCTTCTGCCTCAAAGTTTCCAAAACAATACGAAGATGACTCTCATGCTCCTCCTTGGTCTTAGAGTACACCAAAATGTCATCAATAAACACGATTACAAACTTATCCAAGTACTCGTGGAAAACCCGATTCATCAAGTCCACGAAAACCGCTGGAGCATTCGTCAACCCAAAAGGCATGACTAAGAACTCGTAGTGGCCATATCTCGTACGAAAAGCTGTCTTAGGAACATCCTGCTCCTTCACACGTAGCTGATGATAACCCGACCTCAAATCGATCTTAGAAAAGAATTTAGCTCCCTGAAGCTGATCAAACAAATCGTCGATGCGGGGAAGCGGATAACGATTTCGAATGGTAATGCGATTGAGTTCACGGTAGTCAATACATAATCTCATACTACCGTCCTTCTTCTTAACGAATAAAACCGGAGCACCCCACGGAGAAACACTGGGACGAATGGAACCAGATTCAAGCAATTCCTGCAACTGCTCTTTCAATTCTTTCAATTCCATAGGAGCCATACGATAAGGAGCCTTAGAAATAGGTTCCGCACCAGGAATTAAATCAATAGAGAATTCCACTTCACGCTCAGGCGGCATGCCTGGAAGCTCATCAGGAAACACATCAGGGAATTCACGAACAACAGAAAGGCTCTCAATACTAGGAACCTCCAAAGATGAATCCTTAATCGAAGCCAGAAAACCTTCACAACCATGAGTTAACAAGGAACGAGCTTTCATAGCGGATATGATCTTAATAGGTTTACCAAGCCGACAGCCTTGGTAAACAAATTCTGGATTACAAAGATCGCCAAATATCACACGCCTAGTATGGCAGTCAATCGTAGCTCGATGCTCCGACAACCAATCCATACCCAAAATCACATCGAAATCATACATATCGAGAGGAAGAAGATTCGCAGGGCGAATCTTATCATCAAAGCGAAGAGGACAATCCACGTATTCATGCGTAATGACTACAGAAGTTTTCATTGGGGTTGATATGGATAAAGCATATTTTAATGGTGTTGCGATTGTTTTAATGGATTTAGCAAACGTAACAGATATAACGGAATGAGTAGCTCCTGTATCAAATAAAACAAGGACTGAACGATCAAATAAATAGAGCATACCCGAAACAGTGCCAGAAGAACCCGCAGCCTGATCTCTGGTAAGTGCAAATACCCGACCTTTAGAGGCCTGTTGTCCACCACTTCCATTACCACGGTTGTTACCATTCGCCTTCGGACAATCCCTAGCCCGATGTCCAACCTCACCACAATTAAAACACGCACCAGAAACCCTATAGCAAGTACGACCCGGATGGGTTTTCCCACACTCGACACAAACAGGAGGAGGTGGAAGCCGTTCCACATTTCCCTGAACAGCCGAAGAAGAACCAGAACCCCGATTACCCTGCTGATAGCCCTGACTCTGCTGACTGCCCCGACTCTGCTGACCTCTATACTGCTGGTCACGACCTGACCGCTGATTCTGCCCACCATTGTTGTTACCCCGCCTATCGGTACTCCGAAACTCATTTCCCCTTGGAACATTCCTATTATTACTACCCTGGACCTGCTGCTGATCACTATCCAGAGGCCTTTTTACCCCACGCCTAGACCTCTGCTGCATCAACTCCTTGTTACGAACCGCGTTGGCAACTTGTGCCACATCAGCAAAATTAGTGTTGAGAATACCATCCAACAACTCATCACGTAACCCCCACTTAAAGTGTAAAGCCTGCTCCTCCGGAGGCCCTGCCTTCTCACCCAAGAAACCCGCTAGCCTAACAAACCGCTTCATATATTCCCCACTCGTCTCCCTATCCAACTGATAAATCTGATGGTAGTCCCGCTCGAACTTCAGTCTCTCGGATTGAGGGAAATACTGGAGAAAGAATATCTCCCGAAACTCAGCCCAAGATAACCCAGCCACATACGTTTCACCTCCCTTAGCAGTCCGATACGCCTTCCACCAACTGAGGGCATCCCCCTCAAACTTGTAGCTAGCCAAACGTGCCTTAAACACGTCATCACACCCAAGCACCTCAAAGATTTTTTCAATGTGGGAAATCCAGTTCTCCGCCTCAACAGGAGAAGTAGCAGTACTAAACGAACGCGGTTTCTGCTTACCAAAACGCTCCAACCATACATGTATCGATGCTGGTGGAGCACCACCACCACCACCACCGTTATCACCACTACCGCCAGCACCACCACTACCACTAGCACCTCCACTACCACCAGCACCACCACTACCACCAGCACCTCCACTACCACCACTACTAGTGCTCCTCCTGATCTCCTCAATGATACGGTTGGTCAAACCGGGAAGCAACGCATTAAGAGCACGCTGCACGGATGCGTCAACCTCAGCATCATGACGGGTGTTCACCATCTGAAAAACCATAAACGAATCAAAAGACAAAACAAGCGTAAAGGGTCAAAATGGAAAGAAAGAGATCGCGCCAAACGAAAAGCCTAGTGTCTACCCAATATCCTCACAGGTCATTTCTAAGGTTCTACAGGTCAAACCCAGTCGTTCTGATGCCATAATTGTAACACCCCGACCCGCCAAGGTCAAGATATCACAGTATGGTGTCATACAAAGCAAACAAAAACGCAAGCGGAAGTCTTTTAATTAAATAACTAAGTCTTGAACATCAAGACTAGTGTCCAAAAGATAATCCAATGCATAATGGTTAAACCAACAAACCAATGTTTGTTACCATTATATCTGTTCACTGAGCTCTCTAATAGAAACGCATGCACATTAATAGAAAGCCAACTAATAGAAACGCATGCACATAAAATCACTAAACAAGGGTAAAGATGTCACAAATACATGGTTTCATATCAGATACAAGCATTCAAGAAAATAAAATAGCGGAAGCCTTAACATTAAAATTCAAAGGAAAATAAGTCAACATGACTTATTTCAAGTGCAAGACAGAAATAACGGAGTACAATACAGAATCCAGATGCCCAAACAATGGCATAACAGAAATAATATCCAAATAGTCACACTAGAAAGACAAAGTCTAAACTTCACACAAGTTGCTCTCATCCCAAGCTAAAACCCAGCTCCTAGCTTAAATGTACCTGCCGCAGGAAAAGAAATGCGGCTGAGCTACGAGAGCTCAGTGAACAGATATAACGGGAACAAAGCAGTAATAACGGGATAATAAAGTAAATGAAATAATACCAGGAGTAACAAGAGTCAGGAAATAGGAATACAAGAGAGTTATGCAGACATACCAGGAATTAAGAATGGTTACAATGGTAGGTGCAAATGAAACCAGAACCCACCACCAGCCCAAGTCGAAATCAAGTCAAGTCCAGTATCAAGTCATAGGGTAACATAACCAGAAATCCACCACAAACCCAAGTCAAATCAGGTCAGGTCAAACGTCAGGTCAAGTAACATGTCATAAGGTTACAAGGTTTCAGGTAAACAGCAATCCACTACGAGCCCAAAACTCAAAGTCAATCTCAAAGTCAAACCATATCAAGTCACATATCAGGGTGTATGGAGGGGTGACCTCAGCATACCAAGTACAGGGTGAGGGGATACCTCCAGGGGTGGAGTAGCTAGCTCCCAGGGGTGTGAAAGGCGTGTATCGCACACACTCGCCAGTCACCAAGTAATACAAGTAACAAGAACAAATCAAGACAGGTCTAGGATGCATCCATACGCCCCCGCAGGCCACAGGGTTCTTCCTCTACGTAATAAATCAAGTCAAATCGGGGACGGCGTAACCAAATCACTAGGGCTACACACTAGTCATGCCGGCGGTGCATCACCGACATGGACATGAAACCCTCATGCCTAGTAGATGGCTCGTAGTCTCAAACTGTGGGTCAAGGTCAAGTATCAAGTCTCGGTATCAGGTGTCAAGTCTCAGGTATCCAATGTCAGGTATCATATCAGGGTTCATATCAGGGTTCATATCAGGGTTCATATCAGGGTTCAAGACAGGAGATAAATGCAGGAGTTCATTATCAGGAGGTCCATATCAGAAAGGTCAAATACTGGAAGGTTCATAATAGTTTATTATAAGAAAATCCTTTTTACATGATTTTAATAATATGGTTCTTAGAACAGTTTCATAATAAAAGTCCTTTAAAGAAATATTTCAAAAACCTCTTCATATATATCTAAAAAGTAGTTGTAAAATCCTATGAACCTTCAAGTACTCAAGGTCTTAATTATTCAGGTTATCAGGGTTCAATAAGTCATGTCAAGAGTCATAGCAGGGTTCAAGTCGAAGGTTCAAGTCAAATGGTTCATATCAAGTGTATCAAGGTTCAAGTTCAGGTTCATGACAAGGTTCAAGACAAAGGTTAAAGCAAAGGTCAAACTATGGTTCACAATACAAGGGAAAACATAACAATGAATCAGGAATCAGAAATGAGACGAAGGCTCTTTACAAGAAGAGCAGAATATCTATACCTTATTCAAATAGCAAGCATAAACACAAGAGTAGCTGACAGGGATCAAGATCACTCCCTCCTTGAACCTAAAGGAGTAGAAGACAGAAATACAAAAGGGGTTCAGTTATCTTCCCATTATGAGTAACTTCCATTTTTAGTAACTTTCTATTTTCAGCAGGTTTCCATAATTAGCAAGTTACCATATTTAGCAAGATTCAAGTGATATAATTCAAGTCAAGTCTTTAATTAGCTTATTATGGAAGAAATATTCATTTTAACAAGTTACACAAGTTCAGGGTTAGTTATGACAAGTTTTTCATAGTTCAGGTTATAAGTGTAAATTTACCAAAGTTAAAGGTCCACATTAAAATTATCATCATTTTACCATTCAAACACTTATACTTTCCAGAATTACACATTTAGCCTTCAAGTTTCCAATATTTACGAATTACACCCCTTTACTTTATTAATTTACAAATTAATCTTATACTTACATAATTTACAATCTAACCTTTACAATATTCATATTACACATCAAGTCCCTTTATTTCTTCAAATTACAGAAATTAACCTTCAATATAATTATGTTACAAACAGCCCTCAAAGTTTCGGTAATTTACACATTTGGTCCTTATACTTTTTAAATTACAAATTCGAATTATATATTTTACTATAATTACATATTAAACCCTTAATTTACCAATTTTACACCATGAGTACTTATTTTAGCATGTTATATGAATGCTCCTTCAAGTTTCCATAATTTACACAATAGGTCCCTCTAGTTATCAAAGTTACATATTTAGTCCTTTAAATTACAATTTCAACCTTTAATTATTAACAATTACATATTAAGCCATTAAATTATCAAAATTACACATAACCCCCTGAATATAATTTATTACTCAATTCAGCACCAAGTTTCCAAAAATTACATATTTAGTCCCTCATTTTTATTTATTTTCAATTCGACTTATAATTTACAAATTAAATCATTATCTTGCCAAAATTACAAATAAGACCCTCATGTTATAATTTTTTACATATTCTCCCAGGTCCATAAAATGTTACAAAAATATCCCACAAGTTTTAAAAATTACAAAACACACCCTTAACTATTTATTTACCCAATCGGTTTGCAAAATAATTATCAAAATCAAACCCTAGTGACCCCAATCATTAAGCAATCATTGTATCATCATTATAACTCATTTAATTCCAGATTTCATCACCCAAGAACCCTAGATCGATTTGGTTATTAGGGTTTTCCATAATTCCTCTTTTTATTCCTTAAATCCGGTTTTAAATTAAATTCGACATACATGTTTTTAGGCCTCAACAATTCGAACTACCATTTTTCACATGTTATATGATCATCATAGAAGCCACGAAAAATAATAACCTGGCCCAGAAAATTCGCATACAAGATTTTTAGATTTAATTCGATTTTAGGGTTTATAAACCCATTATTTTCTATTCGGCCAAAATACAATGCATGGTTCGATTTAAGTATTTTTCCCATGTTATATGTGATTAAAGGAGTGCTATAAAATTACCAGGAAATTTATAGATCAAAGGATTACACGCTATGGATTATTGTTGCTCGGTTGCACTTTTTCGACCCAATTAAATCACCACGACCAAACGATCGACTCCAGGACCTTGTGGCTATTTTTCCCACCTTCTTGGCACTATGAAGAACTCCAGAAAATTATCTCTTTGCTTTAGAAAATTCGGATGTGGTGTGGGTGATTTTTAAGAGTGGCGGCTTAGTTGTTTTTTAGGGTTTAATGGGAGAATTAATTTGGGGATTAATATAAAATGGAATGGACCAAAATAGGAGGAGGGAATTATGGCTAAGAACCGGCCTTCAAGGCCCAAGGATCAATTTTCCATCATTAATTTTATTTTCCTTAATTACTTTGTATTTAAAAAGGTTTTTAATTAATAATAATTATGTATTAAAATTTTTGGTATACACAAGGGTATTTTGGTCATCTCACAACTTGTATAAATATTAATCGAAGTCGTCAAAATTATTTCGTATCATATCTTGTTCGTTTCCAGAAGTTTGGGATCGATTCGGAACTTTAATTAGCTTTAATTAAATTTTAAAGTTTTCAGGGGCATTTTGGTAATTTTTGCATGTTTTAGATTTTCGGGTTTTAATTGACTGTTATGATTACTAATAAAACTCACTAAAGCTATAATAAGCTGGAATGAGCTTGAACTAATAGAAAATAAGCTTTATGAAGTTGAGTTTTAATATTTTTGTAATTTTTTTTTTTTTTTTTTTTTTTTTTTGTATTTTTTTTTTTTTTTTTTTTTTGGATTTTTGAATTAAAAATGAAACTTGTGAAAAATATTTTTAAGAAGCTCTTTAAAAGGCTCATAGAAAGCTTACTGAGACAGTAACCAAGCTAGATTAGCTTATATCAATAACCATAAAACAAAACAGAGGATTCAATAATAGACAGAAAAAACTAAACTTTCATTAATACTTAAAAGATTGAGTACATTAGACCATTACAACCTTAAAAAGACTGAATTAAAAGTTATAACTAAGAAATACATAAAAACAAACCCTAATTTAGACTCTAAAAAAAACTTAAAGACTCGACACCTAAATTGTGAGGAATGAGCTGCTATTTATAGACTCCCCAAGAGCTAGGGTTTCATCCAGGAAGCTTCAGGAGATTAATCCACGACCCTTGGATCATTTCTTGCTCACCACTTTATTATCTTGGCCGTTGATTGGATGTAGTGGAGATACCATCATGAAGAGAGCTGGGATTTGTGCCATCTGGCATTCCTTCACCTTCTAGAAGCTTAGAAGATATTTTAGGAGAGGGTAATTCATGGGGAGTGCAGGGTAAATATGTGGGGAAGAAGTGTGTACAGTAATTGGCGGTAAAGGTAGTTGTGTGGGTTGACTGGGTGTTGACTGGGATATACGGGTTTTGACTATGGGTTAAATATGAGTGGGTTCGGATCTTGGGTTAGGGTGAAGGTGGACTGGGCTAGGTGTTTTTATTTTTGGGCTGGGTTATAGATTTAGGTGAGTTGGATTAGTTATAGGTTGGTGGGTTTGTGTTAATAAAGATCCGGGTAGCTTAGGTGTAGTAAAGGTTTAGGATTTAGTTATAATAAGGACCAATATTGTAAATGCTGAATTTTCAAGGGACTGATTTTGTAACTTCTCAATTGATCCAAGGGTCGCTCTTTAAAAATATTATCTTTGACGAATCTTTTCCCCGGCTTCGGCTCTATAAATACCTTTCCACGTCTCGTGCCCGTGTTTTCCGGATTTTTCTTCATTTTTGTCCTTTTTTCTATTATCCGTTGCCTGCATAAACATAGACACAAAAACACGAATATCTTTTGGCATTTTGGTTAGTTTTTGGTCATTTTGGTCGGGTTTTGGTCAAATAAAAGTATATGTTTAAGCATATACCAACCCCCTCACCCATCATCACGGGATTTTGCAATTCTATGATTTAAATCGAGAAATAAGTTCTTTCGCGGGATTTTACAAAACCAAGAAGAAACCGTGAGACATTAACAAATTGACTGTGTTACAAAAGGTTTGATATTGGTGAATGCCAGCTTGGGTTAACATGCAAGAGATCAGCAATAATTCTTCTCACATATGTAGAATGCTTCACAAACCATACTAAGTAAAGTAGTATAAACTACTTCCCCCTGGAGGTTGACCTCATAACACAGTACACCTTTCTCCCCCATGATGGTTTTGAACTTTCGGAAGCATCATTGACGTGTATGGCCATATGCACGAGAAGATTTTGTCTTAAGCATCATCTATGACTTGCGGTACCGTCGAGTATCCCGTGAGAATTGTTGATCACATCACAACTGTTAAACACTTTGGCCAACTGACCAACCTCGTACTCTGACAGCTATTTGTGACCACTTGATGAAGGAAACCCGATATACCAATATTGAAAAATGAAGTAGAAGTCCCCAAATTCGTTACTTAAGCTTGCACTATTGTTGATTGAAGAACGATGTAGAAGAAAACCTCTAAGTACCCTTATATACTCAACTAAGAGCCAAAGCCAGTACAACACCTCTTGAGACTATCCACATCTGCATATGCATGCGACACTGAGCACTACAATGTGACTCGTTGAAGTAATAGCTATAACCCATGAGTACTACAATGCAACTCCTTACATTGGGTATTACTAGATAGTCCAAGTCCCAATCATAGCTTGTATACGACCAAGCAAGTTATCATTGAAATCATGCATCCAACCATCCCCGATTTCAAGATAACATAAGTAGACGCCTTCGTGCAATTCAACTTCAATCTCAAATAAGGAATACCAAATGAACTTCATGATCATCTTGAGCGGTTGAATAACCAAAAAGAGAAGAAACATGCGCTAATTCTCCCCCTCAAAAGTGGCATGCAATGACATTTTTGCCATAGCTGAGAGTCCGTGATGGTTGTGAATTTGTCAGGCACAACATAGATACATGGAAAGAGCCAAATAAAACTACTGCAAACAAGATGGTGATTAGGACTCTCTTGTAGAAACCCCTCGTTTGTCTCCTCATCAATGGTTTAGCGTATTAAAGATTCACTGAAGCTCGTAATATGCCAAAACCGCTTGATGAAATGTGTTTAACTTTAGAATGAGTAAAGGGTTAAAACACGTCTCTGAACAATCCACCTCGTCTTCTTCAAGTCTGACCACCTCTTGAGAATATCTCGTACTACAATCCCATTAGAAACCGGAGAAACAACGATCTCTTGATGAAGCTTGATAAAGGACAAGTCCGCGACTTATACTTGCACTAAATTTGTGATTTAGAACCCATATTGAGCACAACAACGTAACTCCTTTAAATATAGGTAGTGGTATATACCCAACCTTCCATCCTTTATTGTATATATCCGCCTCTTGAACTATCCAAGTCTAATCACTAGAAATACGCTCAAACAAGGATCATCAAACATCGTGCATCCAACCAACCCCGAGATATTTGAGATCCTAAGTACACGAACCCGTGAATTAACAAACCAACCAAGCTACCATAATTTCCCAATTCCTACCGATCTCGTAGCACAAACTTATCCCAAAAAAAATAGTCAAACCCTGTAAGTATTATTATGTCTAAATCCAAGTCCACCCTACTTGTCCAAAATTAATTTGACGGGATTTTACAACTCTTGAGATTTAAACCGAGAAATCGAATCTTTCGCGGGATTTTCTAAAATCAACAAGAGAAACCGTGAAATCAACAAGAATAACCAAGAGTGAAGTGCAATACTAATCTTCAAAATTCAAGTCAAAGAAGTCAAATCTCAACTTGATCAAATCGCAACAAGTCAAGTCACAGTTTGTCAAATTGCAACAAGTCAAATCGCAATCAACCAAATCGCAATAAGTCAAATCGCAAGTGTCAACTCGCAACATCAAATCGCAACTGGTACCATCGCAATAAGTCAAGTCGCAACAAGTCAAATACTAACTTGTCAATTTGCAATTGACCAAATCGCAATTAGTCAACTGTAACTCAAATCGCAAAGATCAAATCGCAGGCATCAATAGGACAACGCAGCCAAATCCACAACTCTGTAATCACGTTGACATTCATATACCCAAATACAAGCCGTGACGTGTGTATCCTCGTGAAAATTTGTAGATCCAAACATACCACTCTTTTTCGCCAAATATTATACCAAACATTTAACCCAATGTATTAAAAAAATACATTTGTATAATAACAATTCAGCCCATGTTATTTGGTTGAGACTTGATCAAAATTTGAACCAATTTTGACATTCACACGACAAATTCATTCAACAAGATATACCAAAGTTATAACCATATACCCAAAAATTAGCCTTTTGATGGTTTAAACGAATCTTGTCAAACACGTATCTTGTGAAAACATCCATTAACCATACCAAAAAATTTCTCATTATCAAAATTTAAGTCCAAAAACAACATAGCTTATGAAAAAATTTCGGAGTAGTGATGAACAACCCAATGCGCAACAGCCTTAAACGATGGTAGTAACAATATTAGTCCAGTAAACTTTTAGACCCATGAAAAGCCCAAAGAAAAAGAAAAACAATAAGGTACCCGGTCCAACTTTAACTCCCATATAATACCCCATACCCTAATAATACGTCTTAAGCAAACCCTAATCTCAAACACATCATAACCTCCGCCCCCATCACCTTTTATTACTCAAACAAATCTGCTTCTCATCCATTACAAACAATAAACTTCAAACCCTAATCACATACTAATATCATCCGCCCCCACTTTTCTCACACACGTACAGTCAAACTAAACTTGTACTTCTACCTTATCTCTCCAAATACGCTGATCTAAACTCCTTCAACCTTATCACTCCATCAGATAGATCCATCCGTGTATCACCATTCAAATTAAACGACACCCATGAACCACCTTATAACTCCAACAGACAACATTTACTTCCATCTTATCCCTCCAAAGAAACCAATAAACGCCGCACCCCAAAAACAAATCTCCCGTATATCTTCTAATTAAATCAACTCGTTTCATCATAAGACTCAATCAATAAACAAGAACCGTAGCTCAATCATTTCTTCAAGATCTCTATAAAGAGGTCTCGGGTAGGTTATGCTTGTTTTGTCTTTTGTATAAACATGTTAAGATCTATGATGTTATGTTTTTCGCTTTGTATGGATCTAAAAAGGATCATTATACTACACGAAAGAACTACACTGAGATCATTTTCTCCATTTTTTTTTCGTTTTGATCCGAGAGTTGTGTATGTTTATTGCGTGAGATGGGATTCACAGTTGATGGCATATGATAGTCTTGTAGTTGGTGGTTGTTGAAATTGGTATTATATAGTTGACTGATGATGTACACTAAAGTCAGTTGACTGAAACGTGGTCTTGTACTTCTGGTGTGATTTTGAGTGTTGACTGATATGTTTAGAAGCTGAAGTCAACGAGTCAGTGGTTGGTATTTGGTTTATGGTTTGCTGTTTTTGTTGTTTGACTAATGATGGTAAAACTGAAGTCGTTTGAGTTTATGGTATATTGTTTTGTGTTTGCTTGTCTTTTTCTTCATCTTCCGACTTCTATGGACAAATCGCAACTTTTCTTGAAAATTTGGCAGCATTTTGTTTAGATTTGCTTGATGATTGGTTGCAATAGTCAAATCGCAAGATCAAATCGCAACCATAGTCAAATCGCAGTTGACCAGTCAAATCGCAGTTGACCAGTCAAACTGCAATGAGCTGTCATTTTTGTACTTTTCCTAAAAAACCGGATCTGGTTTCTCTTTCATCAAATCGCAACCAAGAATGCATGTTTAAACCGGATCTGTGTTTTTGTACATTCAGACCACTTTTTCACGAAAATGATACAAAACATCCACAGTATTAAGTATTGATAAAACTGTTAATTTTGACAAAGAAGACAACACAAAACAGATTTTTGAGGCTGTTAATGAATGTTTGGGATAGTTTGACCAAGGATACAAAAGATATTGTATAAACACTGTTATACAAAAGATGCGAAAAACAAAATTTTAGATCTGAAAACAGCAGTTGGTAGAAACAATTAAAAGTATACTACCCACAAAAATCAACAAAATAAGAAACAGTTAAAAGAATACTACCCACAAAAATCAACAAAATAAGCATGGCTCTTGAGAGAAAATATGGAAATATTAGATTGAGAAGTAACAAGAATTCCAACCCTTCCCTTGTGTGGGAAGGGGCTTATATAGTAACTAACATATGGTGCCCCTAGTGGGCTGTGGAGTAAGCTGACAGTGGGTAAAGACCCGACCCACTCCACAAATATAAATATAACTACACTAATAATACTAATAATAATAATAAGCCTACGAGCTATATAAATGCTAAGTAGATACTCGGGGTGACCGAGTCTTCATATGAATATTTATATTCCTAACAATACTCGAACACAACGTGAGAAGGCTTGTAATGGGAGCAGCCGCAGACAAGCATTATTCAAGGTAAATTGTAAAGAAGCTTCTCAACTTGCATTGCCATAGCTTGATTATTAATGAGTATCAAATTTCCGTGCCTTGACCAATATAGGAAAATGGTAGATTTAAGGTCCAGTAAAGCGATTTATGTTCGTTAACATGCAGCTGCATCCTTTCAGATTCACTTTGTATGCAAAGGAAACATCATTTTCACAAGGTATGCCTGACTTTCTACTGTTTCATACATAAGTTAAAATGATGAAACTAATGACAAGACTACATAAATGTTGGCAAGGTAGGTTGGATGGACCTGGTGTTTCAATTCCATCTCCATCACTCGCATCATCGGATACAAACTCTGAATCTGGACAGAGCTCTATGAGGTCAAGTTCTGTTAGTGATATGAAATGTATGCATTTACAGCCCAAAGATCCAACTCAAGATTACCGCAGAGTCGTGTTTGAAGAATGTGGGACCAGAATGTCCACCTCATCATCTCCCTCATCCCCAACTTTCAGTGTTGAGTTAAATCCAGGAAGGGCCGATGATGAATGGAGTATGAAGGTACTAAATGTGCTAATATCAACTCAATTTTGGTCTTAGATCTCTTACAGTTGATGGTTAGAGTTTGAAGGTACTAAATGTGCTAATATCAACTCAAGAAACCCTACAAATATTTATTCCGAATCAATTTGTATGCGGTTTTAAAACTTGCAGAGTTTGGTCAGATGTTGAGCAAATGAGTGTTATTGACTGTAGTATGTTACTTAATCTAAATACGAATATAAGCAGTTTCATCAATACTACAAACGGCTAATTTGCTTTTCAAATAATTTGGGATCTATGCACATATTTTCTCATGTAATATCTGTTATCATCTGTGAACTGAAAGACCGGTGCTTTTGGTTTAAAAGAATGGGATGGGTGTTGCATTTTTTTTAATAAATTAGAGCTTACTCAAGTCATTTGAGGAATGACTTGATCATAATCCCTCACACCAAAATCTTTATATACAATACAATTTTTTTTATTGCCACCCGCGAAACCCGCGGGTCTATAGTCTAGTATATATATATATATATATATATATTATATATATATATATATATATATATATATATATATATATATATATATATATATATATATGTGTGTGTGTGTGTGTGTGTGTGTGTGTGTGTGTGTGTGTGTGTGTGTGTATTACCTAAACGTACATCATATATTTTAAATACAAATTTCCATTTTTCTTAGGCTGCCCACAGTAAGGCGACCCAATCCCCCCATTTTTCTCTGCCACGTCAGCTTTCTCTCTCCAACGACCTACAGGCGTTTAGGTGCCCCAGTAAGGGCGACCAAGTTCAATTTTTTTTTTTTTAAGCACAAACTCAAATTTTATTAAAAATTAAAACGTTACATAATAATTCAAATAAAATAAAAACGTTAAAGTAACTTACAATTTACACCCTTTCACATTATAATAATTACACTTTTATTGGAGTACAAGACAAAATCAAGAACACACTTGTATCATCCCCACAAAACCCAATCAAGGTTATCTCTAGAAACAAAAACAGGGTTAGTCCTCCTTAATCATCTGCTTCTGTTTTTTCATCTATTTGCAATAGTACTAATATTATTCTATTTTTATACTTTCTTTTTCTTGGTTTTGGGCATCAACGGTTAAATAATAATTTTGATTACTTTCTCAAAGTCGATCGCTAACGTGACCAAGTATGGGGGATCGATTCCCACCGATCGACTATCCACAGCAATGGAATCGATCGACTTGGTCGATCACCATTCGATCTCGATCGCCTACTGTGAGAAGCCTTATATATGTATATTCGAATGAGGCTCGACACAGTAAGGTGACCAAGTTCCCTCATTTTTCTCTGCCACGCCAGCTTTCTCTCTCCAGCGACCAACAGGCGATTAGGTGCCCCACTAAGGGCGATCAAGTTCAATTTTTTTTTTTTTTTTTTTTTTGGCAGCCAACGTTACAAAATTAAAGCATATATTGCCTTTTCAACTAGATCGTGGGAGTGACCGAGTTGATGGAGATCGAGTCACTCGATTGAGTCCCACACTAATGAAATCGATTCCCATACTCGATCGAGCAAGGGGAGATCGAGACTACTGCATGCAGCCTCATCATGATACAAAATTCAATTTCATGCACACTTATATAATAACCCACTTGCTATATATTAAAAACTATATTCATACATCACATGCTACTGCCATTTGGTATATACTACCTCCGTCTCAAAATAAATGTCACCTTTGACTTTTTCCAGTATTTTTTATTCAACTTTGACTTTAAATATTTTTATTTGTGTTACATAATATTTGATGCGAAGTATATGAATGGATTGAGTTTCAAATGTATTTTCATTTGTATAATTTTCATCAAGTATTATATAACACAAATAAAAATATTTAAAGTCAAAGTTGAATAAAAAAGACTCGAAAAAGTCAAAGGTGACATTTATTTTGGGACGGAGGGAGTATTAAAAACAATATATTCGAATAAGTAACGTGCAACTCGAATATTACTGACAAAAATTACAACTTGCCTTCTGCCATTGTCCCATAACGAATCTTATCTTCGATTTGCCTATATTATAAAAATGAGTACATGCACATGCAATGTATTATACATACGTAAACCTTCTTCACAATTCCTTTTAATCACATACTAAAAACCGTAAGTGTTCGACTACAATTCGAAGGAGACCAGAAGCAAAATTCCTCATTCATTTCGAGACTCACTCAATTTATTCAAGTCTCATTCGAGCTCACATTCTCACGTATAAATCCAATCCGAGACCCATCCTTGATCAACAAACGTCTAACTCATTCCTTTAAGTTTTGATCTTATATAAAGTTTACGATTCCTAGTTTTCAAACAAAAATATTTAAACAAATATCAATAATAGCATAATATCCAGCAATCCAAAGCTTCGAAAAAAACATACGAAACAACCAAACATGAATCTAAAATATAAAATGCATTTATTTGCGGTTTTGCACTTTTCGCTCGCAAAAACATTCAAAGAAAACTATTACTCGAAAATAAAGATATAATATATATAAATATAACAAATTTAAAAGTATAGGTAATAAACAACCTTTCGCTTTTTTTTAATAGATAAAGTTGTATACTTAAATCTTTAAAATTAAATAGCAAATCTCTTATATAGATAAAAGTATATAAAAATATATTTAAAGGTGGGGCGGGGCGGTTTTCTCGGTTCGGTTTTTCTTATGAAACCAAAAACCGCCCCAAACTTTCGGTTTTTATAAAATTCAAAACCACCACCATCGGTTTGTCGAATGGGGCGGTTTTTTCGGTTCGACTTTTTTGATTTTTTTGGTTTCGATTCGGTTTTTCGGTTTTTGTGCTCACCCCTAATAAAAAGAGGTTTGTGTGTAAAGTTAGATTTAAAAATAAATAAATTAAAAATAATATAGGTATAAAAAGAGGGTGTTGTAGTATTTTTGAAAAGTAAGTTCAAAAATATCTGCTTTGGTTTATAAGATGTGTGTGTGTATCTGTTGTTAGTGTGTGTATACGATGTATATACTTTTATATTTGTTTTTAACTTTTTTCTTAAATTTGATTTTTAGTTTTATATAATTTGTATTTTTATTTTAATGAATGAAAAATTAGTTGGTCTAAATGTATCACGGAAAAAAATGGAGTCTTCTTTTTTTAGTTTTATATTTGTTTTTAACTTTATTCTTAAATTTTATTTTTAGTTTTATATAATTTGTATTTTTATTTTAATCTGGCCCGAGTTGCAAATTTTATTTTTAGTTTTATACAATTTGTGTTTTGAATTTTATTTTTAGTTTTATATAATTTTATTTTTAGTTCTATATAATTTGTATTTTGTATTTTATTTTTAGTTTTATATAAAAACGTGGCCCGAGTTGCAAATTTTTATCGATCACGTCTAAAAATTTCAACTCGATCACATAAAAAAATGCGGCCCGAGTTACAAATTTTTATGCGTGATCGATAAAAATTGCAACTATAAAAGTTTGGGGCAACTCGGGCCACATTTTTTTCCGTGATCGAGTTGCAAATTTTTATACGTCATCGATAAAAATTTGCAACTCGGGCCACATACGTGATTGAGTTGCAAATTTTATACATGATCGATATAAAAATGTGGCCCGAGTTGTAAATTTTTATCAATCATGTATAAAAATGTATATTTTTATATGTGATCGATAAAAATTTGCAACTCGGGCCATATTTTTATACGTGATCGATATAAAAATGTGACTCGAGTTGCAAATTTTTATACGCGATCGATAAAAATTTCATCTAAGCAAAAACGTGATCGATCATAAAAAATTTATACGTATCGACGGGGCTTCATAAGAACGTATATGTGATCGATCACGTTTTTGCTTCGATAAAATCGGGACTTGTAATCTATTACTCCGGTCGTGTTAAAAAAATAAAAATAAATAAATAAATAAATAAATAAATAAATAAAAAGAGTGTTTTACTTATTTACTGTCAGGACACACCGATCTATTTAATTACCAAGCAATTGTAGACTTTAGCTTAGATTTAACATGCTAACAACAGTACGATTAATGCTTCGAACAAGTGATCATTTAACAAGCTAACAAAATAAAGAAAAATGAATAAAAGGATAAAAGAAAGAATACATAAAATCAAGGTGTTCGTTTACAAAGCTAGTGACCCGAGTTCAGCCTTGTCATGGAGCAGTTTTAATTATTTCCGGTTTTGTCACGTCACGTGCCACGTCAGTCAGCTAAACCCAGTCAACAATAGTGCCACAAGGACGACGGGTGTAATTTTTCAGAGCCACAAAGAAAGACCATTTATGTAATTAACTTTTGATTGAATGATGCATTTTGAGACCATTAGCCCTTTAATCTTGTATGGAGTTTGATGAGGAAGAAGCAATGATTTCATTTATGAACATCTGGATATTGTTTTCCGATGAACCACCATCTGTCAACGCCCTGCAAGCTGCCAATTTCAACTCCGCCGCATTCTTCTTGAATTCTGTGGACCTAGGGCCACCCATAATCTCTTCCACGCATCTTACGACTTCATCCCCGCTAATACTACCTTCTGAACTCTTCTTCAGCTTCACTCCAACACCCCAAACATCAGTCACTAGCTTAGCATTTGTTGGTTGATCGGTCCATTCCGGACAAGCAATAAGTGGTACACCGGCTGCAATACTTTCTAACAACGAGTTCCACCCGCAGTGACTCAAGAAACACCCAACTGATGGATGTGATAACACGGATGTTTGGGGACTCCAACTCACAATCAACCCTTGTTCCTTAATCTCCTCCAAAATGTCTAATTCCGATGTATTCTGATTTTCAGTGGGCCTTATCACCCACAGAAACGGCCGTTTATTGTGTTTTAGACCAATTGCTATGCTCTCTATCTGTTTTTGAGACAAAAATAGAAGAGTTCCGAATGATATATATACAACCGATGAGGGTTCTTGTTTGTTTAACCATTCTATGCAATTACTCTCCTCACCGGATTGATAATTATCTAGATCTACATCTCCTTCCATACCTAAAAGTATGGGTGGAACAATTGGTCCAACCGGGAGAAATTTACGGCCGGCCTCATTCACAGACGCAATCACATCTTTTTCGATCTCCATGAACGAATTCCCCAACACCCACTGCACCTTGTGCATGTTATGAAACATTTCGTTCAATATATTATCCAACATACGGAACCTATTCGAGGGAAGCACAAATGATGGCAGTTCTTCAGGAACGAAAACCGGCAGCCCTGGCAAACTCACACATAAATTTGGATTGCTTTTCGAAGGGAACTCATCTAGCTTATTGTAAAAACGATCATATATCTGGTACACGGTGCTTGCTTGGATCCATAGCATGGCGCTTGGAACACCAATCTCCGCTGCCACATCAGCCGCCCACAGCACGATAGGAGTATAGATGATGCAAGAAAATTTTCTTGGATGTGATTGAATTAAGGCCAAGAGGTTAACAGGCCCAAACTCACCTAGCATGTCCATGAAGTGCTCCACGTTTCCCTGGCGGTTGTACTCTATCGGTAGGCCGTCGGAAAATAACTGAACTTGTACCCCACCAATGGAGTCCGGCACTGAAGGACGATTTTTGAGGATATAGTCGTTAACGGCAAGAGTTATATTGAGGCCCTTAGAAACCAGAGTGGTTCCAAGTCTTAGAATAGGGTTTAAGTGTCCTTGTGCCGAAATTGTAACTAGAAGAACATTCGTTTGATGGTTTTGTTCACATATAGAATCCATCTTTTGAAATAATGAGGGTTGTATGTCGACCTAATACTTATAGACTACCATATAACGTATGAAGTCTATAAGTCTTATAGTTTGATGTCAATTTTCATAAAACTTGTTATGGACATATTTGGCGCTTGCTGTCGTAGTGTACCTGATATCAATATAAGATTGTAATTTGATTTAACTAATGTAAAGTATATGTATTACACACTAGTTATAATACCCGTGCACGCACGGGGTTTTTTATAAATTTTTTAACAAAATAGACACACATATAAGTTGATAAATAAATAAATAAAACTTACTATAACTTTTTTTATTAGCTCACCTTGATATCTATGAATTTGTTGCACATTTCTGTAGACAATGTCGTAAACTGTTATTAAAGGTCCATTTTAGATAATAAAAATAAATGCAAAAATCAATATTATGTTGTAAATTGTTATTAACGTTCCATTTTAGATAGTAAAAAAAAATTGAATATCAAAGTAACCACCTTATTCTTTTTCGCAAATCATGAGAAGTCAAGAACATTCGTATAGTCATTTATCAAACACTTTGTATGCATAATACTTTTCAAAAATCCATAAAAGCATTGTTAGTTTCATAACCACCAAAGTGACCAAACAATTCAATTTATCCCTAAACCATCTCTAGTTAACTAAGTGCACTCTAGTTTCAAACGGGCTAAACAAACCTTTATTGGATTATTTAAAAAAAAAAATAATACTAAAAGGTTCATTATTATAGAAACATTACTTCACCTGTGATCTACAAGTCATAAAAACCAACAACGGAATCCTTGCAAGTTAATAGAACAAACTATCTTATTTTCATGACAGATTAAAAAAAAAAAAAAAAAAAAAAAAAAAAAAAAAAAAAAAAAAGCACAATGCAACAAACATACATCATTTGCCATCAGAATAGCCAATCTTTTATGTATACCAAAAAAGCAACCTCGATCGCAAGCGTTAGTTGCAAGCTGATCCATTTAGGCACTTTTTACTCGAACATCAAAATCCAATCTTTAACCATAACCCATTTTCCAAAATTATCCAAATTTATCAAACTCAATACCAAAAAACTCCACAGGAGTGTATTTCTTAATTCCCTATGACCTGCAACTTTCGCAGTTAGAATCATACATACCAAATCATTTCCTTTTAGAACATCGAAATTGTTTTATGTAATTGAGACTTAATTTGTCACCACATTCAAAAAACGTGTTAGCTTGATCAATATGGTCTTGAACTCGATTATCCAATATCAGCCTCCGGTACATTGGCATCCTGAAAGCAAAATTTAGTAACGAAATTTAAACCACAAAATCACTTTATTAAAGTGCATACTCCTAAGGAGTTGTTATGTATATCAATGGATGTAAGAACCAAATTACACTCTATACAACTGATGATAATTATTTTCATATAACTCATCGTAAGTTGATATCTTTAGATAATATATGGCATTGCAATTCGATATCTAAATTTCTATATGCACTGCATATGTATACAGAATATAGTCAGCAGAACAAAACAATGTTTTTCTCATTTGGTTCTGATCAAACAACCAACAAATGCAGAAGAAGGAAAAAAATCTTTTTTTGAAGGAAATGCCATGTACGCGAAGTTAACAACGAATAACAGGAGTTACAACTGTATGCTCGAAAGATCTTGAAAGAGATTTAAGCGTATTGACACTTATTAAATTGATGACTTACCCTAGTTTTTTCCACACCCATAACAGAAATTATACCCACACCTGCAAGAATATATAAGAAATTAACTTGTAGTTAGTAAAACACACAAATTTTAACCACCTCAATCATTTTATTCAAACGAAAAGTAAGAGCGATGAAATTAAACTTCAAGCAATGTGCAAACAACCACTGATTTTATCTACATAAAAGTTGCATTTTGGGCACCTCTTCCATTTCATATTCTTGGCAAGATCCATCAACATAATATCAGTCGACTCTCTTTCGCCCTTTTTCAAGCTTTGAAACTCATTACAACTGATCTCTGAATGTCACATAACCTTACACTGGGCACAAAACAGTCTGTTACTGTTTGGGCATTCTGATGATGTCACGGATTGTCCCCCATTGTCAACCAACAATGCAGAACAATCTTTAAACGGGTAGTATAAATTCTCAGACCCTAAGATCAAAGACTCACACAAAGCGTTTTCCCATGGATCTATTACTTCTTTTGGAACAATGGATCGACACATTTCGGGTCGTATTTAAAACAAAATCTATATCTCTGGACTTGTCATCATGAATATTTGCTGAATTTTATTCTCTTACTAATAACTGGTACATAAATGAATCCCCATAAACTATTCAATATTTCAAGTTCGAAGATGTGAAAGTTTATAAAGACATATGTGCCTGAATTGGACTCTTCGACAAGCTCAGACCCTTTGAGAACATGCTCATTACCATTAGCAGGCAGAATCAACCCACCAGACCCCACTCATTATTCCACCTCTAATTATAACCTTTAGAAAAAGTGTTTTGAACATACCACTGTGCGATTCTTGCATCCGAAGAATAAGATGGATAATCCGAGCTCAGTCCGGAAACCTCTAAATGTATCTAATCACGTGCCTGGGCCAATCATGATAACTGGGACCTTAGGATCAAAAACTGGATGTTCTAACATAAATTGGACCCCAACTGCAATCTTGGCTTTCTGTCATAGGCACGACATTCCGAAAATAAACCATCAAGTTAAGATTACAATCATAGCAAATTTCGAATCGAACCAAGTAAACTGCATGAGCAAGTGGATGGTTTATTTGGTTACTGATATAAGTTTACTTGGTTACTGATATAAGTAAACTTGATGGTTTATTTGGTGAATCATATACATATATCAGTAACCAAGTAAACTGCATGAGTAACTTACAATAATCCAGTATTAGAGATATCAAATTCCAAATGAGTGCAAGATCGGTCCGATTCAGGGGAATGGAGCTCCTTTTTGACAGCACATTGGATCTATAAGAAGACATGATAGTTTCAGGTTAAAGAAGATATAATAAGGTTACCAATTAGAAAAAATAAAGCATGAGGAAGCTTATATACCTGCATGGATGTTGAGCATCATGAACAGCATAGCCATTTATAGTATGAGTTGGATTTTGAAACCAATGTTGGTAATATTAATTTTAATGTTAAAGTAGGTTATGCATAGCTTTTTCTTAACAAATATCATCTAGTATAAACGAATTTGAAAAGTAACCTGTTGGACTTGGTAAAGCAGCCAACTCAACACTTGACACTATCATATTGATTTACGTTAAGTCTTGTACAAAATACTTTAGGTTGCAAATCTCCCCTAATCGGCCAGCATGTGCATGAATTAGTAAAACATTACATACTTATGGTGCATGTATATACCTTTAACTAAAACACATTAAACGTACCAACCTTGCCTTGTGAAAATATGTTTGAGCACACAGCTTGAGGTATAAACTGTAGCAAAAAACAACATATCAAATTAAATTCTTAATATTGGAATGTTAGTGAATAACGATATATTTTTATTTTTTATTTTTTTGGTAACCATGATTTCCGACCTTTTGGCCGACTAATCCACGGGGTTCGAACCCACCGCCACACAAACTCAAACCAGGTAAAGCCCTCCCTTTTCAGGAGGTTGGTGTGGCTGAATAACGATATATTTAGTGCTGCTTAGAGAAAAAAAGAAAGAAAAAGATAAGAGCAAGAACAACATATTAAAAGATGGAAGGCTTTGTCATACATGATCTTTTAAATAATAAATGGATAAATTATCTCTAGGGTTTTGGGAAGAATGGTAAAAAGAATACTGGTCAAAATCAAAATCATCATCTTCCACTTGTGTTACCGGTTTGTTTTAAGAGACTGTAGTCACGGGTTTTCTTTTAGGTTTTTGATTTGGGTTTTTGTAGGTAAGCAATTTTGGGTATTGTTAGTCCGTTTGTTGGTTTCCACATTAACGTGCGTAATATAACACGATAAACCAGACAAACCTGTGCTATTTCTTCGGATGTGCTGGTCATTCTAGCTCAGCTCTTCAAGTTTGTGACCACTGAATCAACAACCATTGTAACCTCATGCTAAGATTCATGGAATTGTTACCACCTGTCCCAAATTCGGCTTGTTGCAGTTCCTTCCAACGTTGCTCTACTAATGGGCCGGGACTTTTCATCACCCTCTGTGTACAACTGAAGCAAACAAACAAAAAAGTGAAAGAAACATGTGACGGAACTTGGCAGTAACCATATCATATGATTAACGTAAAAGGTACTATGTCAAAATATACCAGAAGCAACCGTGCCATCTAATTCAAATAGTTCAATATTCAAGGCTCCTAATACATATCTAATCATAACAAATGTATTAAAGCTAATACAAATTAGCATAAATGTATTAATGACAAAAAGCCAAAAGTATGGATGTTTGTTTGGATGCAAAAATGGCTAAATGGTACCAAAAACAATGTTAAATATCAAGACTTTGCATTTTTTTCTCGGCCATGAAACTTATTCAATATTCTTGACGAACCAGTTAATACCTAAAAAATTATACCTTTTTATCATTAGTGGACTATTAGCTTCAATAAATCACCAATCTGCATTGAAAAGAGCCTAAAACCTAATTCAACAATCATTAACACTTTTAAATCCAAAAACATGATACCTTCAATCGAAAAACATAATCACTTACAATCCTCTGATTAGAAGCCTTTTTTTTGTTAAATAAAAAGTTTCGACGATCAAGAAATTGTTATTAATAATCAAACCCTAATTTTTAAGTGATGCAAAAATTAACAGCAAAATCAAAAACCCTTTTAGAATATAACTAAAAGCCCAATATCAAATTTAAACAAAATGAGTAAATTAAACATTAAAAGCCATACCTTTAGGTCATTGAAAGAAATATTGTTCTTCCTTAAACAAATTATCATTGGAAGCACCGCAACAACAATTAAATTCAACCATATTTTCTTCAATTTGTTTTCAAATCGACCAACTTGTTATTTAGGGTTCCACTTTGAACATTGAATTGAAAGAAAACCGTGTTGGATGTGTGGCTCGGCAAGAAGTGTTGGGGTGGTTTTGTTTACCAGAAGTTCAGTTTTGACCCCTAACTTTTTTTTTTAGATTACTCCGCCTTCTTCAATTTTTATTTTTTTATAATTTTGACACATATATTTTTTTTAAGATTTTTTCAGTGATCACAAATCAAATTCGTTTTTTTATAAAATATGGATAAATATGGAAGTATTTAGGCTTTTCTTATTCAATATATTTTTTAAATTTTTTAATAATAATTTGGTTATTACTTAATAAAGTATGATTTGATTTTTTTTGAAATGAAAAAGTCCCACTATGGGTTTTGCTTTATTATATAAAAGATTTGGCACATGTGTACACGACTACAATTAGAATCTCTGAGAAAAGTGCTATTGTTTAAGGAACAAGACAACTATACAAAGTTAATAAAAGAGCCATTATTGCTAGCTCGATCATTTTCTAATAAAAAGTACATTTGTGATGTATCTTTTATTGTAATTAACAAGTAAAAGATATAATTATTTTCATATGTAAGGCGGCTATATTATTGGAGGCATTGACTTCAAGATTTTCAATATCGGTATCCTACTCAGGATCGTATTATAATGTTATTTTCTTAATAATCTTTGTAATATTATTCAAATCTATAAATTATTATAGGTCATAAACACAAAATTATATGAATGTTTCATAAAAATTTTGCCCTAAATTATGAATATGAAATGTTTAAGAAGATTAACATGTTGTTTTTTTAAATTCTATAAAACATAATACAAAACTATGTTGTAATACCTGAAATTCAGATAACCTGTAAAATGACCAAAATACCCCTATAATTTTAAAAATTTAAGAGCATATAAAATCATAAAAGAGATGACTTTGGGACTTGGTTTTGAAGGTCAAGCCTTCTTACGTACACCTTTGAATTTAATTGCCACCTTTTTAAGAAAGACATGCAAATGTGTACACAAAACATAACCCATATTTGTTTTTGACTTGCTGTTATCTAGTAATATGAACTGATACATGATCAAACAAAATGATATACTTGTACATCATTGCCGCAAAACGATCAAGCATTACATTCCGTTAAAGTTTTAAGACTTCAAATTCTTTACGTATGCATCTTATCATCATTTGCCTCTTTGTATGAAAATGCATAAGCAATACCCAAAGATTGAGGCTATCATTCGAATAATGTCCAATTAGGATAATAATGCATGCATTCTACACGAGAAGTATTTACCTTATAATTTAAATCACAAACAAATAAGCTCCCTACATTTATTCTAAAATTTCGACATGCTATGTAACCTAAACACAAGAAATATTCGGCCAAAAGGAAACAAATAAGAAAGAGATATGCATTGAATTTAAAAGGTATCATGATCCCATAATATTAGGTCCCTCCTTATTTATCCAAATCACAAAATATACGGTTTCTTAAATACCTTTTATACCGAACATATTTTTTTCGTTCATTCACTTTGAAAACCCTAAAAACACCACCCTCGTTTCCCAACCTCTCTCTGCGTGCCATACAAAACCCAAAACCATTAATATATACTACTGCTATTGTTTTCTTTTGAATCTTACCGTCCACTATCATTATTGTTTTCTACTTGCATTTACGTGCATGTAATTCTTGCATGAAACCAATATTTTGCATTGCATGTTGCAAACCCTTGTATCCACGTCTTGATCACACATCAGTGTCCTCCTACAACCTACAATCGACTGCTGCTGCTCGATCTTTATTATTCCTGCTGTTCAGTTTTAAATCAAGGCAAAAAGGAGGTTCCCTTGTGGTTTCAAAAGGTGACTAGACGTGCCTTGATTCCTAGTTCGATGTGGTGTCTTGCTCGTGGACATTTGGAAGCTGTTCGAAGGCTAACTTAGGTAGCTGGGGCTGAGATCCTTGCTACTTTTGTGTTCGGGTTTCTGTTCGTATACGAGGGAAACTCCAAAGTCTTGACTTCGCCTGCTCTAGTTCGAGTTCCGGTTTGGGGTTGCATCGCGATCAAGCTCGTAGGTTCGTAGCATGTGTGGGGTTCGTGTGCTTTTGGTTTCGAGTTCCGTTTCATTCTTGTCGATCAGCCTTGAGGTTCGATCGGGTGTCTCGCTGTACTTCATGTTCATGTCCGTGTTTCGAGTTCGACCGTGAACGCAGCTTATACTTGCGTTGGTTAGGAGGTAATTATTTTGAACCAGTTTATATAATAACCTAATCTTGTTCGTCTGTTGTGGGAATTCATAGTGAAAGTATTCGAGTCACATGAAACTAATATAACCAAACCCAAACCCAAAATGTAATAATATAATATAATTGGTATAACATTAAAGGCATTAATCAGTACGTTATTAATTAATAAATTGACTTATGAATATTAAGCAACTATTAAATTCGTGTAGATTCGTTGAAGGAGTGACGTGTGTTTTCTTTGTGATCCTCGCATTTGCGTTAAGGTACAGATATTCTGCCCTCTTTCAGTAAGGGTCTTTCATTTCCCTTCCCTTTCAGTTCTCGTTTTCCTTATTAGGATCCCCTATACCATTGCTATGTTCCCTGCTGTTTGTGAACCTTTCATGTGATCTCTTGTTTGTGAACCTTCCATGTGATCTTTTGTTTGTGAACCTTCATGAATCTTGTGTTTGATCTCTTGTTCCGAACCCTGATCTGTGAACCTTGTTTTGAATCTTAATTTAGTATACTTTTTATAAAACTAAATTGATTTTTGATATAAACCTTAATCTGTTAAATCCTTATTTAAACCTAATTGATTGTGAACCGTTCTTAAACTACATATGAAAACGTTTTGGAGAAAAGCTACTTTAAAATAAGTAATATCACTTTAAATGGAAGTTACTAAAAGTTTTGGAAGATTATTTTATGAAAACTATTCTGAAAGATCATTTCATTGAAAAATCGTTATTTAAGGAATGCTTTCAGTGAACTTTTGACAAGAATTTCTAAAATGAACTTTTGCTATGAACTCTTAATTATGAACCTTTGATATGATCTTCTGAACCATTTGATATAATCCTTTTTAATCTGAACGTAAAACTTTAATATAAAACTTAATCTGATAAACTTGATTTGAACCTTTTATTTCTAAACTGTTTGACATGAACCTTTTGCCATGTACCCTTAGGATATGACCTTTTGATTATTTGATAGTACGTTTGACCTTTAACCTACAGTTTGATATTACGAGCCAATCACCAGGCATGAGGGTTTCATGTCCATGTCATTGACGCACCTCTGACATGACTCTAGGGCAGGGAGAGTGATGACATGTTCCGTCCCTTATTTATTATTTACTATGGCCATTATAATTATGATTATTGAATTGTCTGTGGGGCGTATGGGTGCACTCTAGATTTGACCTGTTATCTGTATATGTTATTGTGTTATTGTTATATTTATTTGGTGACTGATGGTGTGTGCGATACACGTCTTTCACATATCTGGGAGCTAGCTACTCTATTTGGTTACATTTGAGATAATGTAATTTGGTTTGTTTCTGGGCTCGTGGTGGATTGCTGATCCGTTTATGTCTTTTTATTTCCTTTCTTTTCATTCCATCATTATTATATTCTTTGTCTATACCTTATGATATTTCGTTTGCACTATACCATGTATGCTCGTTTTCTTTTGCTTTCGTTTCCGTATATTATATATATGTTCACTGAGCTTTTTAAGCTCAGCCGCGTTTCTTTTTCCCGCGGCAGGTTTAGTTGGAAGCTGGGTATGAGTGAAGAGACTTTTGGACTTAGAAGACCTTGATAGAAATTTTGAAGTAGAGACTTGTAGAAGGATTTGCATTTGCAGACTTAGTATTTAGCTTTTGTTTCCCTTGTAACCTTGTAAATTTCAGAATTTCATTGTAACCCTTGAGAACCTTTGTATTACTATTGAATGTATGCTTTGTTATGATCTGATATGAAACCATTAATGTGATACTTCTATCCTTGTCGGGTTGGGGTGTTACATTTGTAGTTTTTTAATTTACAGTTCAAGAAAAGTAAGATCGGATCGGATTAGATCTGAAGATTTTATAATCAAAATCGGAATCTTATAAGATCTTAAGCTTGCTAAGATCCTACGTAGGATTTAGATCATTTTTGTTTAGTAGTATCATCAAATCGTAAGATTCAAAAAATCATGATCGAGATCTTAACAACTATGATCGAGTCTGTCACTTTCTATTCCCTTAGTTCACACGGAGTTGCCGAAACAGTAAATGATTTGTTGATTTACTGCGTTCATTAGTGGCTTATTCATTGGGTCAATGCATGGGCGGAGGCATGCTTTAAGTAGTAAGGCAAAGGCCCCCGATAATTATTTTGGAGAAGGAATAAGTTAGTAGGAAAATATGTTTGGTTGGCTAGAAAATGTTATAGTGCCCTCAACTGCAAGAACGAAAAATAAAAAATGGAGTCTTCTTTTTTTTTTTTTGGGGCTAATAGGCTCTAAATGTATCATAGTTGTCATCATTTTCTTCTATATGTATCGAACAATTTTTTTTGCTATTATGTGTATTAAACTTTTTTTTTTGAGCATTTTTTTATATTTTATGACCATTTTGCCCCTCCTATGTTAATAAAATGAGAGGCAAAATAATCATAAAGTACACGAAAATTCCCAAAAAATAAAGTTTAATAAACAGAATAGCAAAAAGAATTATTCGATACATTTAAAAGGAATAAATAATAACTATGATATATTTTGGTGTCATTAGCTTTTTTTTTAGATCTGCCGGCCGAAAAAGTGAAGAAGAAATGGTAGGTATTGGAAGTTTGGAACTGTAAAATAATAATTTAAGAATGGAGAAAGGAGCCATAAATATAATTAAATATTAATAATACCATCCTTTATATTCGTGTAGTGCGGACTGTGGAGAATTATTTTTGTTCCAAAATATTAATCCTAGTAACTTATTTTGACACAAGATGGGTGATTTCTATAGTATTGTTTGTGAATATTTGTAAACTTCTTACTATTAGTTTTTGTTAACCGTGGTATTATTTTAAGTTTTCAAAATATATCCGGGTGGTTGTTTGGTTCTCTAATGGTTTTTTATAGGGAAAAGTTTAAAATACATCGTTGTGGTTTGTCATATGTCTCGCTTTACATCCTCGTGATTTTTTTTGCACAAAGCCATCCCTTCGTTAGTAAAGATGGCACAAAATCATCCATCCGTTAGTAAAGTCAGTCAATGAGGACTAACGGTGCAAATTATTTCTCCATTATCTCCTAACGGAAGAGAGAATATTTGCATCGTCAGTCCTAAGAACTAACAGTGCAATTTATTTTTGAAAATAAATTGCATCGTTAGTCCTAAGGACTAACGGTGCAAAAAAATTTTGGAAAATAAATTAAAAGAGGCCCAACTACCACTGCCACCTCCACCCACAACCACCGCCGCCACCCATCACAACCACCACCTAACTCCACCACCACCACCACCCAACGCCACCACCGCCACCACCACCCACCTCCACCGCCGCCACCCACCACAACCATCGCCGCCACCTTCACCCACCACCATCATCACCGCCACCACCACCCAGTTGGGTGGTGGTTGTGGTGGGTGGCGGCGGTAGAGGTGGGTGGCGTTGGGTGGTGGTGGCGGCGTTGGGTAGTGGTGGGTGGTTAAATATAATTTGTTTGTTATAATAACACCACTGGACACTTAGTCCAGTGGTTGGGGCGTTCATTTTGGGGCCTCCAGACCTGAGTTCAAACCTTTTTGGCCCCATTTTAATTTATTTTCAAAAAAAAAATTGCACCATTAGTCCTTAGGACTAACGATGCAATTTATTTCCGAAAATAAATTGCACTGTTAGTCCTTAGGACTGACGATGAAAATATTCTCTCTTCCGTTAGGAGATAACGGTGAAATAATTTGCACTGTTAGTCCTCATTGACCAACTTTACTAACGGAGGGATGGTTTTGTGCCATCTTTACTAACGGAGGGATGGTTTTGTGCCAAAAAAAACCACGAGGATGTAAAGCAAGACACAGGACAAACCACAGGGATGTATTTTGGATTTTTCTTGTTTTTTATAATAAGAGTAAATTGCAAAAATCGTCCCTGTGGTTTGCTCAGATTGCAAAAAACCTCTCTGTGGTTGGCTAATTGCAGGCGGCCTCCCTGTGGAGGAAACCTTTCATCATTTTGGTCCCTCGTTTTTAACTGGCGTTAAATGAATCCGTTAGAAGTTACACGTTTAGCCCTTGTGGCCCATGACCATTGCAGCGTCCATCCTTTTTTCGCAAAAAAGGTCCCTGTGGTCCTTAAAGGACTAGAGTGAAGGAAATAAGCAATTGAACTGATTTTAAGCTAAAAGGTTATTGAATTAAGCTATCTTGGACTGAATTTAATATAAATAAGCTAATAAATCAAGAAAAAGCTACCAAAAGCTTAAAAGGACTTAAACAAGCTACAACATACTAAATGTAATCCCAATAAGCCAAAGCTCACAGAATAAGCAGAACAAAGGAAAGGAAATAAGCACAGGAATTCAAATAAGCTATCACGGACTGTTTGTGCAGACCTAATATAGCCTACTGATGTAATGATAAGCTATTCTAAAAGCTAAGGTGGAGCTGAAATGAGCTTAATTAACTAACACTAACTCTAATTAAGCCAAAAGGTTCAGAATAAGCTAACAAGATAAGCAATAAGCTCAGAAATGAACTGCTGTGGTCTGCTGAGGTGCAGGGCAAATAAGGGGGGTTTTAAGCTATGAAAAAGCTATTAAAAGCTATTCTAAAAAATTGAGAAAAATGTGATATAACTATATAAGCAACCATATTGTATAAGTGCTGAATTTGAGCTTATTTTAACTTATAATGAACAAATTAAAATTCAAAAATACAAGCTGATTTAGACAAAAATATGAAAAATATATTGCAGGCCTAACAGTTCAGACTAGCTACTTTTGAACTTAATAATAAGCATCAATAAGCTGAATTAAGGGATGGAAACTATGAAATAATAAAAATCAATAAGCCAAAATCTTGAAATATGAAAATCAGGCATTTTACATTACAAAAAGCACTTAAAAAGGGATTTCAAAATCTGATTCAAAGGCTGAATCAGAATGAGTATTCTGATGAAGGCTTTTGACTGGATTATCACCTAACCTTAACAAACTAATGTGGAATGAATCCAACTCTTTTTAAAACACCTTAACACCCTCTAATGGACCATAGAGTTGGAAAATCAAACTGCTTATCTTAGTAATAAGCTATCTGTCACTTTTGAACCTTAAAACCAGAGAGAATAGCTCAAACTTGCAAAACCATTGGAATTAACTTAAAGCTACTAGAAAACAGCTTATATCAACTAAATTAAGCTAGATAAACCTTTATCAAAAGTGCAAATGAACAGTGTTAACCAAATTGGCCTATAATAAGCTTATGCCAAACACCCCTTTCTGAGGGCTGCTTTGGTTTTTAAAAATAGAACAGGACTTGTTAAGCTAGAATTCTGAACAAACTTGATTATCTAGGTTAGTTAAGAACTAAAAATCATTTTTCCATTATAAATAAGAACTGAAATAAGCAATATCTTAATTAAGCTAATTTTTTGATTTTTAATGAGATATTTAAGAAAAATTAATCAAATGCTATTTAAACTATAAAAACAAATAAAGAACAATTATAAACTAGCAATAAGCAGATAAGGCATATAATAAGCTCAAAATAAGCAGTTGAACAGTGACATTGAAATATAAAAAAATTGGAAAAATAACTCACAATAGCATTTGGCTTAAAACAGAAGGTATGATCACCAAATAAGCTTTAGCTTGTCAGAAACAAGCTAATTACCCATGTGCTTATCCATACCAGCTTATTTCCCTCCAATTGCTTATTTTTACCCCGTATTGACTTTCGTTTACTTTTTGGTATTTTTGCACCAAGAACAGATATTAACTCCAATACTCTTGCATAAGCTCTAATAAGCTCAAATGAGCTTAATGGTACAATAATCTAAGCTTATAATCTTAAAATTAGCAATAATTGAAAATTAAGGAGAAATGAGGAAATTTAAATTCGAACGGTAAACTGAGTTTTTATTTAAAATTAAGCAAGTTACAACTCTGAATTTAAAGATACAATTGAGAAATATGAAAACCCAATAAGCTTAAATATAAATGGACCACAGGGACTTTTTTTGCGGAAAAAAGGATGGACGCTGCAATGGCCATGGGCCACAAGGGCTAAACGTGTAACTTCTAACGGATTCATTTAACGCTAGTTAAAAACGAGGGACCAAAATGATGAAAGGTTTCCTCCACAGGGAGGCCGCCTGCAATTAGCCAACCACAGGGAGGTTTTTTGCAATCTGAGCAAACCACAGGGACGATTTTTGCAATTTACTCTAAAATGGTGGGTCTAACAAGTGGTGTTTTGGCTTGAGTGATGAGTGAGAGGATATTTTAATGTGTAAGTGTGAAAATGAAGAATGCTCAGGTGATGATGATGTAACAATTTGGCTTGAGCCATAGTGCCTATCGCCTAATACTCTAAGAATATAAATTTGTTCCATATCTATTGTAGGACCTAATATATCTTTTCTTATTATGTTTGAGGCACTTAGGATTTTAGACTACAATTGAATGTTTCTCTTTCTAATTCTCTAGTCGCTTATTTTGATGCTGATTTGGCAGGTTGCCATCTACTAGACGGTCCACTTCGGGCTATTGTGTATTTTTCAGAAATAATAATTTTTTTTTGTTGATGTTGTTGTTGAGACTGCCTGGCTTCGTAACTTACTGCATGAGCTACATTCACGCTCCACTCTGCTACTCAGGTCTACTATGACAACGTTAGCGCTATTTACTTGACTGCTAGTCCTGTTCAGCATCAACGGGCGAAACATATAGAGATTGATATACATTTCGTATGTGACATGGTTGTTCGAGGCCAAGTTCTTGTTCTTCATGTATCATCATGCCATCAGTATGCCGATATTTTCAGTAAGGGTTTGCCTACTGCTCTCATTGAAGAGTTTTGTACTAGTTTGACCATTCAGCCTCCTTCCGCTCCAACTGCAAGGGAGTGTTAATCGACATTATTTATAGCCTTATGGCCCATGTTATTATTAATAGACATGGCCTATATATTGTATCTAGAATACTCTATTGTATGTATTTATTGACTCGAAGTTAGATATTGGACAATTTAGCCAATCCAATAAAATCAACAATAAAAACTACGGAAGTTTTAATTTTTATTGTTGTAAAAATATTCAAAATAATTATTTGAAAAATTCACGCAATGCATCATTAAGTTGTACATTAGTAATAAACATGTACCTTTGAATATAATTGCCGCCAATTTCATTTACAAGCACTTTATGCAATTATTAAGGAAAAAATGTTATGAAATAATAATCAAGTTTAAAAAGTATTCCGTTTATGTTATCTTTGTACTAAAATAAATTTTCATTTTTTATGTTGCACAAAATTTTAGAAATTTCTATTAACAAACTCTTTACCAATCAAATATTATATTTGCGCACTAAAATCTATTTTGATTATTTGGAACGCAAAGTAAACACTTATTTTCAAACAACCCAAAAATAAAAATGCGAAAATTTATCATAAGACTGACGAAATATTTGATAATTTTCACCCAAAAGAATAGAGAGTTCATTTTATAACTTTATGAGTAAATTACACGGGTCCCTGTGGTTTGTCGAAAATTTCACCTATCGTCCCTCAAACTTAAAAGTTGTATGCATCGTCTCTATCGCTGCCAAAGAATAACATGAATGGTCCCTTTGAGGGGCGATAGGTGAAATTTTCGACAAACCAAAGAATAACATGAATGGTCCCTCAATTTTGGCAACGATAAGGACGATACATGCAACTTTTAAGTTTGAGGGATGATAGATGAAATTTTTGACAAACCACAGTGACCATCCGTGTAATTTACTCAAACTTTATTTATCCAAGAAAGCAAAAGTACAATACAATTTCCTTTCCAAATCAGTATATAACCCATTTCAGACCGTTACACTAGACGCTCCCTTTTCACAAAATTCAAAACAATATTTAAAATCTCTGCACAAACATACCCTCAAAACCCAAATCTTGAACCACAAACATTTATGTCAAAAATGATGATGCGTTCAGATCGCAAGCCGCCGCTCGCTCTAAGATCCCCGATTAGGCTTCGCTCTCGTCGCCCTCTTGCGCAATCAACTGGTGTGACAAACAACCTTCAAACCCCATCTGGTATTGTTTTGTTTTTTATGTTGAGATTGATTGATTTGGGTATTGGGTAATTGTGGGTTTTGGGTGTTTTACGGAACCCACAAAGTGTTTGTGAAAATGTCTAGCTAAATTCAAGAAAACTGTTTTGGTGTAGAAAGATCTGTAAACGGTTTCAAGAATTATGCAAGATTGTTCTTTTTGGTCGATTTATGTTGAATTTGTTTATCGATTAGTAGAGATTTTGGGGTAATGATAAGAAGCCCGCTATCTGTTTTTGAAATACCATGGTTGTCGTTTTCCTCGTTCTTTAAAACAATCTTGCCCTATAAACTTTGGCGTTCGTGTTAGGAACTAGTAACTTTGACGTTTTTATAGGTTTATGTTGAAATCGGTATAGTGGTTACTAGAAACTTTGCCATTTTTGTTATGTATAATTAAATTGGTTACATGGGAAACCCTTAGGTTTAGTTTTCTTGCTCTAACTTATAAGATGAATTTGGAAGAATTTGTGTTCGTTATGATGGAAACTTATTATAGTTCCTTGATTTTATCTTGAATAATGTTTGATTTCAGAGCAATGTTTTCTGTAAGATGCAAAGCCGGTTATGAATCGACTTATAATTGGTTTGTATTGACCTAAAGTTCTTTTCCTCTACTTTATACTAAAGTTTGTTGTTTTTCTTGGACTAACAGGTTCTTACACACAATCTCGTTTGCCCAAACCATCTTCTGAAGTAGAAGAACCTGAGCTCCGCCCTGAATACCAAACAATATCTCGTGAATTAAGAGATTTAACGAAGATGGTTCAAGATACTTTGAGGGGATCTGCTACTACTAGTCAATCTGACGCTGGGAATCCTTTGTTCGAAAGGGGTAGGTTGTATGAAGAGTATGCTGCTAGAAGAAATGAAAGGCTGAAAAGAAAGAGAGGCGAATCCGGGGTTGAGAAACAGACCCCGAGCAAACAGTATCTTGGGGTTAGAATGGAGTCAGCAAAGAGAACTGTGGAAGTCAAGAAATATGAGAGTTCGAGGAAGATGACTACACCGTTGGTGGAGAGGAGAGAGGTTGCGACGGCACAAAGGCTAGAGAGGAGAGAGCCTGTGACAACACAGAGGTATTCGTTGAGAAGTAGTAGCAAAGAGAACAAGAAACCGCCATTGGCTATGAGCTTTGAGAGATCAATGGATGCTACTGTGGAGCGAAAAAATACAGTGAGAAGGACCGCAAGGAAAGGGTACTAGCTACCGGTTTTCATCATTAGTAGCAATGGTTTGGCTTTATTAGAGTGAATCTTGTGTATTGTTAGTGAAGTTGCAATCAATTTGATTGATTTTGCTTGCTAAGGGCTTTAGTGTCATTATCTTTGAAAATTTGGTGGTTTTCATTGTACTAGAAAAAAACTTCTGCTGGAAGGATTACATGCAATCATATCTATATTTACATCAAACTGAATTGATTTCATATACAAGTGTAACTTGTTTTTATTAGATACAGATTCCGATTGATGATATATAATCAAATGCTTTCTGTGCTATTCTTGTTGTAAACCATTTTCGTTTGTGGTCGCACTGTTGGTTATTTACAGAACATATATGACCAAACAAATATAATTTACTTCTATGCTTTTCCTGTTTTCCCAAATAAATAAAGAAACTCATGGAGGAAGTATGTAAAGAGATTGCTTAATAAAACACATTGAATAAGTTTTGCTGCAACAAGAACTTGTATGGTTCCACAAAAAATGTTATCTTTATGTCTTCTCCACATTCAGGAGACCGACATTTGGATCAAAATCACTCAAAGACAGCCTAGTGGCAAAAGGCTTATGACTAATCACTAAAAAATGTGAGAGGTCTCAAGTTCAAGTCATGCTAGGTGCAAGAAGTGGTCACACCAACCCTTTTGAACGTGAGGTCTTTACCTAGTCTAGTGTACTCTAGTCTCACAGGACAATAGAATTGGTCTAATTCCATTCAGTTTGATCTATGAAGTCCTAATATCTCGTCATATGTAACTTTGCCGGCTTTAACCCTTGTGGATGATTTTCAATTTTATTTTGAAGAGCGGG
Organism: Artemisia tridentata subsp. tridentata; assembly: GCA_021014915.2. Taxonomy (NCBI): domain Eukaryota; kingdom Viridiplantae; phylum Streptophyta; class Magnoliopsida; order Asterales; family Asteraceae; genus Artemisia; species Artemisia tridentata. The sequence goes on along the minus strand of CP139503.1, from coordinate 21,008,218 downwards.
TAAATTCCTCCAAGTAATTACCACTTTGAAGTTGACATGTTGCTTTATGAAAGAAACTGCATATTGATATAAGCGTTACTTTTGGGAAATTTTTTTTAAATCTTTCTCTAAAATATTTAAAAAAATGTAAGTAATAATGTGCATAAATAATTTTTTTTTTTTTTTAATTTTTCGTCAGGCTGCATGTAATACAAGACGACCCACACGTCTTATGTCGTGGGGGCACCCCACGGAGGTGTCGTCCCTAAAAAGTTCCCCTCCTGGAAGAGTTGGTCATGAGCTTTTGAGAGAACTTGGTTTTTTCGGACGATTGAATATTTTTTTTATTATTTTTTTATTTTTTTATTATTATATATTTTTTTTGGTGTGTGAGTATAATATATTTGTGTTTAAGTGTGGTATGTTTTGGGTGATGTTGTTTGTCGTATTACACTATGTTGAGCAAAAATATTACTTTACTATATGAAATAATTTATTTGACAAATGATTGCTCAGTTTTCTCTTATCTTAAAGTCAAGGGACTCGAAGTGAAACTAAAGTTGACTTGGAGTCAACAAATTTGCGTTTGCTATCTCTAACTCCAATAATGGAACTTTTATTTGATCGCATTCATTTCAAAGACTTCCATCCATTCATTCATCATCGCTATATTATATTGTAAGTCATTTCTAATTACTTATTATTGTTTCATTTTTGTATTTGCATATCTCATAGTAACTAAACAACTTATTAATATTATTATTTGTTCAGTAGTGGTTGGGTAATCTTATTAATATATATAGCCAAAGAAAACTTATGTCAAATGTTTGGGTTGTGGTCGGATTTTCACCCGTCTTGGTACTTTTTACTGAGTAATTGACCTTGGGTGGTTATACGTAAGTTGGATTGTTGGGCTGTCATATTTGTAATTTTTAAGACCGTTAAAGGTAGGATATCGATCGTTGTAGTTTTTAGGGTCGCGATAGTTTTAGGATCATCCGGTCGAAGTTATCAAGTCCAATATTTCAACAAGTTTTTGTAGACCACATATTTTACATTAGTATGAACAATAGAAAATAGTATTATCAAGATTGAATTGCAAAAGTTATCAAGTTCAATATTTCAACTAGCATATCCTGTCTACATGTTACGTGGTATAACACAAAAGCACCCGCATGTTTGTTGCTACTTGGTATTAATTTAATTAGTGTTTCATCTGTATTTGTATTTTTACTCTTTCTGATGATCTTTTCTTGTGAACACATGCAGCTCGATCTCATTATTGATAATGGCTGCCACGTCCATTCCTGATCGGTGGAAATATGATGTTTTTGTAAGTTTCAGAGGTGAGGTTATCCGCAAAAACTTCATGGATCATATGTTCAAGGATTTCAAGCAAAAAGGAATTCATGCTTTTAGAGATGATAGAGGGGTGCCTAAAGGAGATGAGATATCTCCTCAACTCTACAAAGCCATTGAAGAATCTAGGTTTTTGATAGTTATCTTCTCCAAAAATTATGCTTCTTCCTCATGGTGTCTGAGGGAACTTGTCAAAATACTTGAGTGCAAGCAAATGGGAAAGCCTAAACACGAGGTTCAAATAATCTTTTATGATGTTAAACCTGACCTCGTGAGGAAACAAACTGGGAGCTATGCTGAAGCATTTGCCAAACATGATGTTTCAAATAGAACAGAGGTGGATAAATGGAAGGAAGCTTTATCCATGGCGGCTAACTTATCTGGATGGGATCTCCAGGACATGACAAATGGGTAAATTTCTTGTTTTTGTGTAATTATCTTGTAGCTCTACTAAAGCTTAACACTAAGTAGTTTTCTCTTACTTATTGTGTCTTTGTGGTAAACAGGTTTGAGTCCAATTTCATCGATTCCATTTCCAGAGAAATCCTCAAAAAATTATGTGACGGACCCTTGCATGTTGGTGAGAACCTTGTTGGCATAGATATCCATTTTGACAAATTAGACTTGTCACGCTTCGTTGGGTCTGATAAGGTTAACATGATTGGAATATGTGGTATAAGCGGAATAGGAAAGACGACCCTTACCAAAGCTATTTATAACATGATGTATGTCCACTTTGAAGGAAGTTGCTTTTGTGAAGATGTCAAAGAAGTCACAAAACGACAAGGCCTGATTCAAGTCCAACTGCATATGATTGGAAAGATCATGAAAATAGAAGATTTGAAGATACCAAGTGTTGGTGAAGGAATTATGGTAGTAAAGAAGATGATGTCATCAAGGCCGATCCTGCTTGTTTTGGACGATGTGGATGATCATGAGCAGTTAGAAGCACTGGCGGGTTCACCTACATGGTTTTGCCCAGGAAGTTTGATTATTTTCACTGGTAAAGATAAACAGTTGCTAAGATCACATAGAGTGGATGAAATCCATGAAATGGGGAATTTAGATAAGTGTGAAGCTCTTGAGCTCTTTAGTTTATATGCATTTGGTAAAAGGCACCCTACAGAAGATTTTGAAGAATTTGCTTCCCAGATTGTGAAATATTTGCATGGTCACCCTTTGGCTCTCAAAGTTTTTGGTCGACTATTGTATGCGAAGTCTGTGTATGTTTGGAAAAGCGAGTTGGATAGACTCCAAACATATCCTAATTCAGAGATAGTACAAAAACTTCGACCAAGTTTTGATAGCTTGGCATCTGATCAGAAAAGAATGTTTCTTGACATTGCATGTGCCTTCATTGGGGAAAATAAAGATTTTGCTGCAAGTGTACTAGACGGCAGTCATTGTTCTGCAAATGCTATTACTGAAGTTCTAGCTAATAAGTTCCTAATAACAGTATCTAAAGATTGTCTTCAAATGCATGAATTGATTCAAAGCATGGCAAGGGAAATTGTTCATGAAGAATTTATCATGACTGGGAAACAGAGAAGATTGAGCATATCATCTGCATCGAGTGGAAAGAAAGTAAGAAATGGCATATTCTTCTTTACCTTCATATTAATATAAAAGTATACACAGTTGCATATGTTACTCTTTATAATTTAAGTTACATGTTCTTGCTTTTCCAGGTGGCAATGACTGAGGCAACTAAAGTTCTAGTCCTTTTGTTAAGGAAATCTAGTCAAAAGGTTCACATAGACGCTAATTCTTTTGCACTTATGAAAAATTTGCGGATACTGAAAATTTATGCTGGGGAAGAATTTGATCAGAAAGTGGAATTGAAGGGCTACAATGTGAAGTACTCGGGAAGTTTGGATTTTTTGTCCAATGAGCTAAGCTTGTTTTATTGGCATGGATGCCCTTTCAAGTACTTACCTTCAGATTTCTATCCAAAAAACATCGTGGCCATTGACCTGTCTTACAGCAACATAAAAAAATTTTGGACAACACCTAAGGTAATTCCTTGCACACATGTTTTCCTATTTTAAACCTAACGATCCGAGAACTTATCTTCTTCTTTTTTTTCTATCCATGTCAATGCTTTAGAAGGTTGAAAGTAATGAAGCTAAGGTACTGTTGTAACCTAACAACCACCCCTAACTTCTCAGAGATTTCAAATCTCGAAGAGCTAACTCTTGAAGGTTGTGTGAATTTGGTTAGCGTCCATCCCTCAATTGGAATGCTCAAGAGACTTGTTGTGTTAAATCTAAGAGACTGCGAACGGCTTCAGAATTTTCCAAGTAATGTGGAAATGGATGCTCTTCAAGTTTTGAATCTAACGGGGTGCCTAAAAGTCAACCAACTCCCTGAAGCATTGGGTCGGATCAAAAGCTTAACGGAGCTTCATGTTGACAGAACTGCCATTACAGAACTTCCTTCTTTTGTATCCTCTCTAATAAACCTTGAATCATTGTCATTCGGTGGACAAGGGAGGATTCAACCTAGATGGTGGACTTCAATCACTGCTCCTTTTGGTTTACTAAGTAAACAACAACATCCCCAAAGATCAGTATGGTCATCATTGGAAGGTTTACATATGTTAAAGAAACTGAATTTAAGCTACTGCAATTTAGAACAAGTGCCTGAGAGCATTGGAGGCTTATCATGTCTAAAAGGGCTATACTTAAGTGGGAACAATTTATTAGAAGTGCCTGAGAGCATTGGAGGCTTATCATGTCTAAAACGTCTACACTTAGAAGGGAACAATTTTACAAGCTTGCCTGGAAGTTTGAGTCAACTTTCTCATCTTCAATATCTTTATCTTAATGGTTGTAAGAAGCTCGAAGTGTTGCCTGAACTTCCACATAGACTAGATTATCTTTATGCATCTGATTGCACCTCCTTAAGAGAAGTGGCGGAATCATCTAAAGACCTGTTCAGGTTTAGGGGAAATGATTTCAGAAATTGTCCAAAGCTGTTTAAGAATGTTACCATTGATAGCGAGGGGTCAATATCGAAGACTCAGTGTCTTGACTCATCTATAACTTCCCAAGGCTTTATTCATCAGCTTTCTGCTTTCCTTGGGTATGTGGGTTTAGAGACTAACTCATCTATAACTTCTCAAGGCTCTATTCACCAGCTTTCTGCTTTCAGTAGGGATGTGGGTAATTTAGATATAGTATATCATGGGAATAGCATTCCAGAGTGGTTTACAAATAGAAGTAAGGGAAAACATGTAAAGGTTGAATTACCATCAGATTGGTGTTATGATAAGTTTAGGGGATATGGAGCTTGTGTTGTTTTTAAGAGAAAAAAGCCTCACAAATTGAAAGGATACTCTGTAAAGAACTTTGATGGAGCTTCTCTGGATCCATTTGTTTACATTCCATTTGCAATTAGGGATTATTTTGAGAAAGAGGTGATAGGAATCCAAGATTCATATATGATATGGTTGCATTATACGAAGAAGTGGGAGGATTGGAAGGAAGCAAAGAATTTTGTAACATTTTGTTTTGAAGAGAATAATGAAGATATTGAGGTGAAGGAGTGTGGTGTAAGACTAATTTGTGATGAAGATTTACGGCAAGAAGAAGACGTCACAAACTTGATGTTCCAAGACCTCCCAACTCTATCACAACATGGTGGGGCCATCGCCTATTATGGGCCTTTTGGAGAAATTTATTGGTCCTATTAGTCGAATAACAAAAGGGTTTTTAATTTTTATTTGTTATCTAGACAAATTCCTCCTCAATATATTTTAATATCAATAGGTTTGATTTATTAATCCTGAATGTTAAATTTTAGTTTTCCTTTTTTTTTTTTTTTTTTTTTTTTTTTTAATAAATTTAAGCTAAATTAAAGAAAATGATTTACTTTTTATCTAGTTTACACCCACCGGGTGGTTGATGAAATGCATATTGATGAAATGCATATGACCTATATGTAAGCTTGATCGTATCATTTTTTTCCTAGATATGTCTTGTTACTTTCTAATAGTCTCAGTTGAAGTACAGACGTCGATTTGTCTTTCGATCTCAGCCCTTTCCTCTCCGGGTGCTTTAATGTTAGCAGAATAATTTGTAAAACGCTTAGCAGTTCCTATATATAACTACTATGTTCAATTATTCTTCTCGCTTCTAATAATTTGAATAATTCTACTCTCAAATCACAATTTAAGTAATACAGGTGGGTTGACCCTAAATCTACTTAAAATCCCACTTCTAAACCCTATTAGTGCATGTTGAGCTATGATATAAATACCTTTTCAAGTCATGCAATACATATTGCTTGATGAATATCTCATTATTACAACTAGAAAGGTACCAGCGTTGCGGCAGCGGTTATCATGTAATCAAAAATATTAGCAAACAATCTTTACCGCTTATACATTTCCCGTGACAAAAACTTTACGAGTGGCAATAATTTTTTGGAGGACTGATTTACCAAATGTAACTTCGACGATACCAATTGCACTCCAAAACCAGAGAACTGCATTGCCACTTTCATCATAAATAGGCATTAATCTATATTACATGTCAGTGGCATCAAACACCATCATCCCTGTTCATAACAAGTGCAACGACGCGCAAAACACTTTCTCATGATAATTTTCTAAGACAAGCCAATCCATAGTTAGAAGGTACCACACAATGAGTATCAAATTTGACTACGCCTAATGTTTAAACTTTAGCATACATTATTTTTACAATAAGCATCTAACAATCAAAACCATATATTTATAGTAATCGCAATCCAATATTAGAATTTCTAGTCAAGATTATACCAAAGAAATATCGTAAAGTTCTCATGCAATGGAATCAAAGACAAGCAGGTAGAAGAAAAGAAAATACATGGTAATCCCCATACCCATCCTTCATGAATACAAAAACCCTCGTCACAGTATAATAATACCGCCAAACTCCAAACTAAAATGCCCATTTATCAGTTTCATTTTTCCCCGTTTGACTTTCTGACGACACCTTAAACGGTCCGCTTGACCCAAATGGATCTGAGTCATCAAATGAGTATGTATGACCATGGTCAAAACCCGCATTGCTACTCATTGAATCAAACCTTGCGAAACTACGGTCTTGTGCCGTGCTGCTCATTGAGTCGAATCTTGAGAAGTTATTATCATGTGTGGAGCTGCTCATGGAATCAAATCTCGAGAAGGTTTCTTGTTTGGGAGAACCTCGGTCAGTGGCACTGAAAGAATCGTATCTCGAGAAATTATCAAAGAAAGATTTCTCTGCTCCTCCCCCACTGTACCGTGGTGAGGTGCCTGCTCGAGAAGCTGGTGAGCCAGGAACAGAATCATCAAACCCAAATGGACTCTTTTTCTGGAAGAAACTATTACTGCCTTGCGGGGAATCACTTTTCCTTGGACTTGCAGTGAAGCTACTGGAGTCAAAGAAATAACTCTCTCCATGCTTCTCATGTTCGGCATCCTGTAAAAATGAAGTTTTTTGCATTCATAACAGAGATACGTTTCCAATTGTTTTATATTCAAACAGCTTTGTTCTAGGTTTATGTTTTTCTAACTATGACAAGCATACCAAAACAGTTCGCAATTGATACAAACCAGATATGGATTGGTTCAGTTTCCAGGTCCACTCTAGAGCAGTAAGTAGCATTAATTTTCAGATATGGATTGGTTCAGTTTCAGTATTAATTTTCACTCTAAAGCATTTATTTATCTTTTCATTTAGTAGCACATATGTAGCATTTTTCCACCTCACGTTGTAATACCCTTCTATAACCTTATACACTATCCATCGAATGCAATGATATAATTGAAAAACAAATATATATATGTGAACTCACCTTAGCTGTGTCACTATTGAATCCCCACACCGAATCTACATCATCATTGTTGCCGAAAGTACCCCATCCTTGGTCATCAAAACTCCTAAAAGAAGATCGAACTCAATAAACAAGAGCAATAGACTAGTGCATGTTTAGATCTTTCCAGCAAACAAGGTATAGGTACACGTTTTGTTGTATTTAGACAATGAAAGATCAGACCATAAACAGAATCCAATTGGTACCTTTCTGTGTCACCATCAAAGCTCTTTCCGAAATGGTTAAATGAATCCTCCTTGGTTGGACTTTCAAATATCTTTTGTGTTGTGGGACTACCAGCTGGGCTTTTCGCCGACTCATCTTCGCTATGTGCGTATGCTGATTCAGTCTCGAAAGGCTTCTCTGACTTCCTGTCGGCATTTGAATATGAATCCTCGGAAACATCATCCATAGTAGAGGAGTTTTCTGCCTGAGATGTAGATTTGGTATTTGCAGGCACCGTAGCATCAAATGAGAAACCTGTCATTGCAAACTAGTTTAGTGCAAAGTGCAAATGTGGTTGAAGAGAATAACGTGAGAACACAGGTCAAAACGGATATTTTGTGTGGAACACGGGTCGGATTGACCCACCAACGATGATATCTTTTAACAAAATGAGCTGACATTGCTCCTCTGATATATAGTTACTACGAGTATAAAAGAAAGAGTGTCAAACCTTCATCTTCGAATTTATCCCAATCCTCATCCCACACGGCAGATATCTCTGGAACTCCAGGTTGCCAACCTTGACAAACAAAATAGGTGAACCATAACGCAATATCAATCATTTTATTATAATATTATACAGATACAGTGACATTATTGCTAATGGAGTATTCCTGATAGCATAAGATGAAAGATGATACCCTTCGGAAGCTCAATAACCGCAGTTGACTTGACATCAATTCCATGTTTTTTGCAACGTTCAGTTAAAGCCTTCAGTAGTTCCTCGAGATCGGATTGGATACGATCAGCACGAACCTGGGTCAGCCGAATATATGTTTAATGATCTATTATTTTATATTTATTTGATTAAAAACAAAAGGTGAAAAAAAATGATGGGTCAGTCAAGCTGTCCTTAAAACTTACTAAAATCTGTTACCCGGGATCATATGGAAGTAAATGAACTTACTTGAAGGATACCATCAGCGCTGCCACCCTGATCCATTTTCACAAGTGTGAAGTGCCTGATTCAACTCCATCTTCCTCTCCTAAAAGTCAACAGAAAATTTATTTCAATTAACATAAAATAGATCTAAAGTGCACTAAGCTGCTAGTCCAGTAGAAAGTAATAACGCAATGCTATTTCTTAGGCCATTTAGCAATTTTAAAGTAGAGGGAGCAATTCAACGCAATTATGTGGAAACTGGCCAAATGGTTTAAAAGTCGACGAGTGTTTACAACATACTAAATTGACTTGTTCAAACAAAATTAATAGACATTGTAATAAATCTTAATAAATTTACCCAGCCCATCCATGTGCCACCTATAATTCCCAGCATTTTCCGTTTCACTACGTCTTTTAAGTAATGAGAATAAGTGTAATGTGATAGTGAGTCTGGTCCCATTTTTTGACGTAAGAAGAAAAGGGACAACACCCACCCAAGTCGTATAGTTTTTTTTTTTATCGTTTTTCTGGGTGAAAAAATAATTTATTTTGTGTGAGAGAATAAAACAGGTGATTCTACCTGAATATCACGAAAAGATGCCTCCTCAATAGTTAACTTAGAGGCCACTTCTGCCACCTGTTTGTACTTCTCTTCATATTTCTTAGCAAGCATCTCTGCCTGGAATTAGATAATGACAAATATCAAGGACCGCGAAAAAACCAAAATCAAAAGATAGAAAGAAAGAAGACATGATTTCAAATCGCCAATATACCTCACGTTTATCAGCTATCGCTCGTTCTGTAATCTCATTAAGGCGGTTATCACATCTGCTTTTGTATAAAACCTGGTGAAGAAAGGAGGTGAGAACACATGTCTTCCCATATATAGTGTATAATGCAGTAAATTTATGGGCAGGCGTTGATCCATATATTGAGAAGAATGGCTACTCACGAGATCTTGCATTTTATTCCTGTAGAAGGCCATCTTTTCTCTAGAATCCAGAATTTCCTTCTCATCTTCAACCTTTTAACACCAATGGAAACCAATCGACAGTGAGCATTCTAAAGAGGATAAAAAATGTCGCATGGATAAATTGACAGTATATGCGTAATTAAATTCCAAATCTATCAGAAACAAATAACACTTTACCACTTTTTCTGCTTGGGTTGTCTCTAGAGCAACTGAACGAGAAGTATTTTGATCACCATTACTGAGCTGATGTGCATGAGAGTTATCCATGGAGGGCATCAGTCCTTTCGGCTGATTATATTGTATTGGTTGGGCACCAGGCATGGGAGGCCTCAAATTAGCATGCAACATTTGTTGGGCGGATGCCTTCTGGGGTGCAGAACCTGAAGACAAAAGGTTCGATAACATTCAGAACAGGTTGTCTTCATCAATTTTTATTTTCTCAACTATCTGAGGGACCCTTACTAAAATTAACATGTTTCAACCCAGCCCGTTTTGGCACGTCTCAAGCCACCCGACTCCCCATTTTGCAACTATAAATATATGTCTACATGATGTATAGAGGTATACCAGGATTAGCTCCCCAACCAGGAGGTCCATAAGAAGGGCCCGTGAGAGACAGCAGAGTTTCATCAAGCAGGACATTACTAGGAAGTGTTGGTGGAAGATTCTGGCCTTCTCTGTATCGCTCCATCAGATAGAGAGCGACACAGAACTCCCTCACGGAAAGCATGCTGTCATTATCTTGATCAGACAAGTCCCACACCTGTTTCAGAATTTCTGTAGAAGAACAATAAGAACATTACGGCTTGGCGTGTTTATAGGAAATCTATTATGGAAAGACATTTCACTAGAGAGTAAATCATTTTACAAGAAAGAGTTGAATAAGGCATTAATGATCTATTAAATTAAGCTACGAGTATTTACCTCTTGGTAGTCTCCAACTTAAAAATAAGCTGCGAGCCTGATCACCAGTGATTTTCCCATCTCTGTCAGAGTCGACTTCCATGAACACTTTCATATACTTGTTAATACCAGCCCGCGTCATTTTTGGCCATTGAGGTAACGATGGCCCACCTGACTGTAGTGGAGCATTTTGAGTTGGGGCCTGTTGATTTGGTCTTGGTAGAGATGGCCCCGCTGACTGTACTGGAGCACCTGTGGGTTGCCTTGTAAAAGCATTCAATGCACCAAGTGGGTCTATCTTGGCTGGAGTCTGGGGCTCAGAAGTTACAGGAGCAATTGCAGAAGAAACGGGTGGAATGCTTGCAGTTTGTGTTGGCATTGAGGATGATGACGGTTTTGATATAGATTGGGAAGCAGAAAACAAGTCACCTCCAAACATAGCGGCAGAAGTAATTGCATTTCCTCCAACAGATGGTCTAGGAGCTGTGAAAGATGAGGATGATAGTGGCTCTTGGGGTTTCGGTACAGTAGCCCCAACACCTCTGCCCCCAAGCCAATCACCCGAGATATTAGAGTTTGATAGACCAGTACCGGCCAGACCTCCACCTGCCGGAAAACTAGGACCACCAACACTCTGTGATGGAAGAGGCCCGCTCTGAGGTGGTGGCTGCCTCATTGACTGATTTCCTTGAGGTGCAAAATACTGTGCAGAAGGTGGAGCAACTGGAGGAGCCATTGAATTATAAGGCCCCTGTGATCTTATGCCGAAAGTTTGAGTTTGCATTGAATTAACAACCCCGGGCTGTTGCGTGGGAGGGCGTGGGGCCATTGAATTGACAATCCCAGGCTGCTGTGTAGGAGGACGTGGTCCCATTGCATTTGGTTGAGCCGGAGGCAGAGCTGCAAGATTAATCTGTGGTGCAGGGATTTTAGATGAAGCAGGTCCATATAATGCCGCCTTTACTATATCTGGTGTTAGTTCTCTTTTACTTTGTGCAACAGTTACAAGCTTAAGAGCGTTATAGAATTCCTGACGGCCAAGGAAGCCAGTGTGGTTCTGATCAGCTTGTTGCCATATCTGCAATCAAATACAGTAATATATCACTATATCATCATAAGAAACATGACCCAGATGCATAGTAACCTGAGCGATCAGTTGTAACTACTTTTGGAAATTCACAGTTTCAAATGAGATCACTTGTACTTTATTCACAAGTAAAACCACATGGTCTAAGTACTTTTTGTACTTTATTCTGTGCTTAACTTGTGCCCCCAGGGCACAAGTTAGAAAAACCCTTGTAGAAATCACTTGAAATTGCACAAAAAAATGCTTGAAAAATGACACCAAGTCCCATTATAATCATGTTTTAGTTTTTACCTTGGATTTTGTATAAGAACCAAGTAAATAGTCTCTAGAGTTTAAGACAATGGTAAGATCGACCCCAGAAAGCACTCATGGTATTCAATGATACGATTATGCTCCAGGAGTCGGAATTGGACCCTGGTCACACATGTCTGTTGCCCATGTAGGGTTATGGTTCAAGTCTGGTTTCGGATTTGGATCCTAGTCAGGCCTAGTAACAGGTTCCCCCATGCGCTTTTGCTGTTACGTGCATATATGTAATCCTTAACACTGGATAGTTAACATTCACTGTGATGTGCAAAACATAACACAAATGTACTAACTGATTACTTAACTGAGTCAAAATTGTCACATTTGCAGCAGATATATATGCAGTTTTCTCTACTTTGTTACAGAAAGAACTGATTCTGAACCAGTACAAAAACATGTTTCTCGGGCCACCAATCAAATAGTTTTGAAACATAAAAAAACCCGAAAATTGCTTATGAAACTCCCATCGTTTGCTTCATGAATCCAATCAAATTAACAAAAATTCCATAAAAAAAATCTTTGAATATTAATTATAATATTTCAGTTTAAACAAAAACTTACAATTAACTTACAAATGCACAACAGCCATTGATTTCATCATGCACGAAGACACGTCCATTTCACGAGCCACCTGGTTCTTCGACGCGTGAACCCACTTCATCTTCGGGTTCGAGACATCACACATTGTCAAAAACTCCATCACCTGTCCGAATATCTTAAACATTTCTATCCCAAAAATCAGGTTCTTATCAGCTACAAATAGCGAATTCCAGTCCATGGGTGCATCAGGATGCACCGAAACTTCATTCCAAGTTAGGTAAACGAGATCAAGCTCCCACATCTTCCGAACTGCTTTGTTTCTCCTTCCAATTTCACCATCTCCTTCACACCATGAAACCGACACCAGATACAACCGTTGACCATCACAGGACACTAGCCTCGGGGTGTATTCGTGGACCCTTGGTGGGTGTGGAGTCGTTTGGACTCGAGTCCAGAGACGGGAGACCATGTCCAATGTCGTACGCTGCAAGCTTATCAGTCTCGGAATACACGTAAAAGACCCCGTCACAAACGACTCCCGAGCAAACAACCCCAAAATCGACTGGTAGCCGTTGAATTTCCGTCCATTTGTTTGACGAAGAATCAAAAATCTCACATGAATTTAAAGCCTCATCCCATGAACCAATCCCCCCTACCGCTATTATCAAGAACCGTCCTCGGTCTTTCACACTACTCGTGTGCTTGGTTTTGTCGTTTCTTGATGTACGTCTAACTGAAATCCTGTGAGGATCCCCGTAAACATCCGATACTCCACCAATCCGCGTCCGTGTCCGGAGTTGACTTTTGATGGTCAAACGATCAGAGTTGGCTTCAAAAACCCCTAGAACGGACTTTGACCTTGCGTGTTTCATTGATGCAACCTTGTTCCATGATTTTGTCATAGGGCTAAAAACCAACGCTCCTCTGTGTGTCTTTCGATCCATTCTTCCGGAGCTCAAACAACCTCCAACAATGAAAATGTTATCATGGACAGTGGCAACTGAGAACAGAAACCGATTCTTAAGAATTTCTGCCTCAACTTTATGCCATTTGTTGAAAGAGACGTCAAAAGCATATATCTCACGAGAGCTAAGACCATTTGTAACAGTACCGAAAAGGAACAACCATGGACTCAGGTAATACCCTTCTCGTCTCATCTGCATAAAACGAGGTGGCGTAGTCAAAGATCTCCATTTCTTGCACACGATCCGAGCAGTGGCGGAGCCAGAAAATCTAATTGAAGGGGGCAACGGGCGATATGAATGATTCGATAACGGGTTAAATTTTTTTAAATAAAATTTAAAATAGGTCGGGTCGGGTCGATTTAATTAAACGCAAAAAAAATTATTTTAGGCAATTAATACTAACTAAAGGCGCTTTGTATATAAAATGAGAACCATCTTATAATGTAGTCTCATCATATTCATCTTAAATAAAATCAACTAGACTTGTAGTTTGTTCTCACTTCTAAAAAAAACACAAAAAATAAGCACATTAGAAGTAAAAATAAGACATTCGAAGAACGGCTAAACTTGTATCAAAGCTATTAAGATCTCAATTTGGCACTTATATGTGGTTATACATAATAATAATATGGAGGTTTCACTTAAATGTTAACATAATATAATATGTGAAGGGACAACAAGGATAAAAAAAAGACTAGTTAATATACAGGTAAGAAAACTATAAGAAAATTACAATTTCTAAAATAAAAAACTAAAATAAAGTACATGTTAGGTGAATACTATTCTTTATCTCCACTCTCCACTCTCCACTCTCCACCATCCCTTCCAAGTTCCAATATCTTCCTTCTTTTCCTGGTTTATCAATCGACAGTTCTAGAAAAGAATTTTTTTTTTGAAGATTCAATTTTATGATTTTTACAATTTAAAGAGGGCACTATGCTTCGTATGCTGAGGGCACTACCAATTTTTACAACCAATCTAACCATTTTTTGTACTAGTTTAGCCATTATATTGAAGCTTCATTGGGGGCCTATCCCCCCACTACTTACAAGGTGGCTCCGCCCCTGGATCCGAGTGTTCATTAAGCTCGTCAATGGAAGTCTCATGAAACACAACTCGAGAATATCATCAGGAAGAAACACATGCATTGTGTTGTTTCCGTGTGACTCTTCAATTTCAAAACTCTTTTTCCGATTATTTCTCTTCCACAACCGATCCACTCCATATGAGAAACAATCCACACTCGTGTCGTCGGTCCCACACACGGGTTTGTAACCTTTACCCACAACTTCACCGAACTCGACACTTGTTGCAGCTCCAACCTTGCACCCTCCGCCCCTAGTATACAAACTCAGACACCTTAATGAAACGACTCCCGTGTCATCATCATCAATATCATCATCCATCACACTTCCATGGTAGTCGTTTTTTAACTTTTGGCTAATGCTTCTAACTAGATGTTTCGACACATTGGAAGCCTCATGTTCTTTATGTGATGTTTCACCCCTAAGTTGTTCAGGTATCATCTTGCATTCTAAGCCTGGTCATACAAACATTACAAATTAGAATATGATAAAACAAAATCAAGTACACGGGTTTCAGTTCAACAATCAGGATTCAGGGAAATGCTAAGAGATTGAAACTAGACTAGCACAAAAACATGGCTAATTTGTACTCAGAAAGTCAAATGACTAATTTCAAACTTTTAAACTTGCATGGTTCAATATGAAGTTGACACACAGAATTTTCCACATGTTTGCATACAGCAAATACTACAGATATGACTTTCAGCGCAAACTGGGTTTTAAAAAGCGAGATGCGCGTCGATGCGATAAGGGTCAAAAAGCCGAGGCGAATGCGTGCGCATCACGTACCCGAGGCGACAATTTTTTTAAAAAAAATTTAAATTATATATGGTGCACAAAACACATTAATAACATATTTATACCACATTTAATGTCAAAAGATACCATGCATGTTCATTGTTCACGATTCTATATTGCCAAAATACATAAATAGTCGAAAATTATGATCAAAAGTCTTCTCGTTTATAAGGAATTGGTTAAATTGGACTCATATCTTAAAAAAAAAAAAAATAAAAAAAAAAAATAAAAAAAAAAAAAAAATAATAATAAAAATAAAATAAAAATAAAAAAAGGCCAAAAGTACATGATGCGCAAAAAAGCGCCGATGCGTGCATGATGCGCGTGCATGATGCGCGCGCATCACCTCGCATCACGTAAACGCAACGCATCAGGGTGTCTGATGCAACAGAGGCTCGCATCGCATCGCATCACGCCTGATGCGCGCCCTGGGTTTTAAAAAGCGAGATGCGCGTCGATGCGATAAGGGTCAAAAAGCCGAGGCGAATGCGTGCGCATCACGTACCCGAGGCGACAATTTTTAAAAAAAAAATTAAATTATATATGGTGCACAAAACACATTAATAACATATTTATACCACATTTAATGTCAAAAGATACCATGCATGTTCATTGTTCACGATTCTATATTGCCAAAATACATAAATAGTAGAAAATTAAGATCAAAAGTCTTATCGTTTATAAGGAATTGGTCAAATTTGACTCGTATCTTAAAAAAAAAAATTAAAAAAAAAAAAAAAAAAAAAAAAGGCCAAAAGTACATGATGCGCAAAAAAGCGCCGATGCGTGCATCAGCTGATGCGTGCCTGATGCGCGCGCATCACCTCGCATCACGTAAACGCAACGCATCAGGGTGTCTGATGCAACAGAGGCTCGCATCGCATCGCATCACACCTGATGCGCGCCATGCGCGCTTTTTTAAACACAGTGCGCGCCTGATGCGCGCTTTTTTAAACACAGAGCGCAAAGAGATATTTGTACATCTTAATGTGGTTGCAGCACAGCCCAGCCCAGCCCAGCCCATTTTTACATGTTACCAGGCATGTCCACCACACCTATTCTGCTACCTCTAGTCGTGTCAGAGCTTACTTGGCTTGTATAAAGAATGATAGGCTCAAGTTCAAAACTCATGGCCAGGCAAGATTTGAAACTTAAGTTCAGACCTTTCACTAGTAGAAAAGATCGCTCTGTGGCTTGTTTTCTATGACTTGTATAAGTTTGAGAAACCATAAAATCTATGAAAGGGGCACAATTTACAAATACATTACAGCTTACTTCTAGGTGTCAAAAGTTAGTTACTGTGTACTAAGGGCGTGTTTGGGTGCGTGTTTTGCTAAAGTGATTATCTCATATCTAGTGTTTGGATACCTACTTCTTCTGATTATGAAATGCTAGAGTATTATATACCTTTATTTTACACGAATTCTCCTTAATCAGTTAAAATTTGTCGCAACTCAACCATATTAAATGTTATAATTACAGTTTACAACTTCAAGCTACATGACTACATGAGCACATCCAAACACCATCTATAAAACACATAAGTAGTTGATCATCTGATATCAGAACGCAGATCCAAACATGAAACACCCCCTAATTCCTAATCACCTATATTACGAAACTAGTAACTACGTATATCACGAGGGACTGCAACTTGGCGCACCTTCCTTGATCTCTAGAATATTCATATCTTCTACATATTTAAAAATTACTCATTTTGAAGGACTACAAATAACAAACAACTTTATGTCATTAACACTATACGGACGAACCGAGTACACGTTATTTACATTGTACACTTCAGTACATAAAAACAGTACAAACAACAATCAAAGTCTAGAAGTCAAGAACCCATATATTCAAGTTTACATAAATCCATTAAAATACATAGACCCTAGTCCCAAAACAGTCCAAACTCAAAGTCAAATAACTTGTTTCTTTTTTCCTTCAAAATTAACAATCTTACAAATCATCATCTAGAAATACATTTAACAACCCACTACTAAAAACTTATAAACTATTAAACCAGATACATTTTTCAGATCAACAAGCCAAAATTCATTGTCAAACATGAAATTCTAAAATCCTGTGTTTGACCATCTAAAGTCAATATTTGACCCAATCAAAAAAGGAACACAAATAATAACACCAAACCCATGTACTCTATCAGATATTAGTCAGCCAAAAGCTCGAAAACTATGGTTACCAACATGAAAAACAAATAAACATATGAATGTACTAAAGTACATAAGAGTAAAGAAAACAAACCTCATGAAGTTTATATTCAAGATTCTTGATTTGAGCCCAAGAATCAACCCAGATATTAGATCCAACAAAAGGGTATATATGATTATTTATTTAAAATGGGTCATTTTAGTAAAGTTTAAAAAAAAAAAAAAAAAATCAAGACAGAAGAGAGAGAAGTGATGGATCTCTGTATTTTGAAGTGAAGTCATGATACCACTTTAGTTCGGAAAAGTGGAAAAGAGGTGTTCCTGTTTTTTTGTTTTATTTACCTAGACTAGAATTATATTTCTACTTTTTGCTAACTTGATGAAAGTTGTCCATGATAGGTCCCAAAAATAATTAAGTATGGTAAATTGAATGGTAAAAAAAATAGTATTTTGTTAATCTTTACTTTTGTAAAAAAATTAAATTAAAACCAAACATTTTAGTAAGAGTAAATTTAATAAAAGTCCTCATCACCTCATGTGTTATATCCCAATTGTAGGGCTTTCTGTCTTTTAAAAAGTGCACGTGTCATTTTTTTTTTAGGAGGAATAATACCACCACAAAAGAACTTCCACAAGAACTCTTACAAAATTGGGTGTCATTTTATGATTGGTTTAATTAGAGAGAGGATAGAGAAAGTATAGAAAAATGCACCAATCACGAAATGACACCTCATTTTGTAAAAGTTTTTGTGAAAGATCTTTTGTGGTTCTATCATTTTTCTTTTTTTAGAAACAATTGATGCAGATATCATTTATGCTCTAAAGTGAAATGATTAAAATTACTCAAAGTGAAATGAAAGTCTTACCGAAAGCAAAAGCATTTTAGTTATTTCATTTCTGCCCAAAGACAATATCCGCACCAAAGATTTTCCCCAAAAACGACACCTACACTTTCATATATTAGTCTTTGAAATCTTATCTTGGAAAAGTACGCATTGGGCATAAAACAAGAAAACTAGGTGAATGCATCATGCATGTTTAACACCCCAAAATAACATCAATTAAAAGTGCTCGGTGTGGGCATGTTATTCGTCCACCAAAGACCCAACAACGGACGAACAACACGTTGTACTGCACTGTGCCTCATGTTATTTGTCTGTCGTTCGTCCCTTAGCCATTCCAATCACTTGTATCGTTTTTTATTTTTATTTATTTATTTATTTTTAGTGCGTGGGTATTTTTTGTGAGACCCAATAAGTGTTTTTTTTTCCTAAGAGGGGGCTTTAGTTGTTGATGTGTTATTGCAAGGGGATGAGATGTCGCTGAAATTGTTACACCCCGTGCCCGCTTTGACCAAAACTTAAAACTTTACACTCGGAAACGCTTGACTTTACTTGACATTCCGTTACTCTTGACCATTTATAAAAATCCACATTCATAACCAAGATGACCAATTCTGTACTCATAACCAAGATGACCAATTCTGGACTCATAACCAAGAGGACCAATTCTGGACTCATAACCAAGATAACCAATTCTGGATTCATAACCAAGATGACTAATTCTGATCTCATAACCAAGATGACCAATTATGGACTCATAACCAAGATGACCAATTCTGGATCCACACTTAGGTCCAGATTATGGAACCTAAAAGTAGATCCTGGGAAGATCCACACTAAGGTCCAGATTATGAACCTAAAAGTAGATCCTGGGAAGATCCACGCTAAGGTCTAGATTATGGAACCTAAAAGTAGATCCCAGACTGACGGGTTATACATAAACCTCTTTTGACCCATTTTCACTACATACAAGTGCCAGTGTTTTGAAAGGCTCGAGGCGCACTAAGGCGCAAAGGGGGTCAAAGAGCCTCGAGGCGAGGCGCACTCCAAGGCGCGGGAATCATGAATACGAGGCGCACTAAATACATTAAGTTTTTTATAACATATATGACCATTTATGTAGCTTAAATAATACAAAATAACATTAAAATACTTAATACATGACACATATTGTCGTTATAAAGATTAAAATGGACCAGTTGTCACTTCTCAAACGGATCAACTCTTTGGCTCAATGACCTATATAGATATTAAAATTCATATCAGACTAAATATGCTTGTTTCCTACACTTGCAGACTTACATTTAACAAAGCTCACAATTTAACCCAAAATATCAAGCAAGCAACGTATTTATACTCAAGTCATCATGCCACATTTTCATGATAATATGTAATAAAGAAAAATACTTAATGAAACAAAGTAATTTCGTAAAGAAAATTTCAATCAATAAAATAAACATAAAACCAGTTCAAATTTACAAATCATACAAATACTCACCCTATGACTTAAAAGGCCCATGTATATAACTTATAAGACCCATGTATCTTATCTTAATATTTAGAAAAAAAAAAAAAAAAAAAAAAAAAAAAAAAAACCCAAGGTGCAAAGGCGCAAAAAGCCCCAAGGCGCGCGCTTTTGTGGGATTCATGCATGTCGTGAGCCTCAATCTAAAAAAATCCCCAAGGCTGGAGCCTCGTGCGCCTTAGCGCCTAGGCGCGCCTTAGGCGCGATTTTTACAACTTTGCATACAACCCATACGACTTCCGTATTACATCAAACTTTACCAAAGACATTAGATTAACATAACAAACGTGTTTCAAGGGCACTTGGCCCGTTTACAATCCCAAAGTGGGTACTTTTACACATAATCCAAACGCCCTTTTTACTTGGACCATAAATACATAAAACATGCTTTAGCATACCGAAAGACTTCCAATTCGCTACACAACTTTTGACACACAACTTAGCACTTGACTACTCATTACAAAACATTACTTGACTCACGGGGGTACAAACTTTACACTCGAGCTCGGTATCTACCTAAGCTCTAATTACTTACCAATGTTCTATCCTTTTTCATAATTGAACCATAATCCTTATTCTACGCCATCCATAACACATGGACCTACAAAAAGGTTAGACAACTAAACCATAAGCTTTCGCTTAGTAAGTAAAACGATCATAACATGCTATCATACTTCAATCCACATAAACAACATATACATATAACACTTACTTCATGGCTTACTACTCAAGCCTCATCTAGCACATAACATCAACATATTCCATAGCATCAAATCATCACATAAGCCATATCATGGCATCACATAAGCATAACTCAAGTCCATATCACTTATCATACAACATACATAACGCTTATGTTAGAAATAAATATAACACATATTACCATCATTTTACTTACCTTATCTCCAAGCTAAGCACATCAAGAACATCATCATCATCATAATCTTCCATCATCATCATCATCCTTCATAATAACATCATATAAGCACTTAACACATACCCTAATAATCATAAAAATGGTTTATATAACCATTAGCTTATCCCTAACAACTTTAATCATCATATAATTATATATTGATTATATGATGATCAATCCCACCATTTATTCATCTTCTCCAAGTTAGGGTTTATAAACCCTAACTTCTCAATTCATCAAATACACTAGATATAGAGATTACTTACTTGTGGGAAATCAAGGTTATGCTTAATCTTGCCATAGGAACATGATCACTTCACTAGCTTCATCATCAAGCTTATTTCTTTTCCCTCCTTTTCTTATGACCGGCCTCACCCACATACACACCTTTAGAGAAGGTAAGAAATGCCTGGAAGGTTCTAGGCTTAGATATTTTAGGTCACAAGTTTGCCCAATTGGCAAGAATGGCCCCTCAAGTCTCATTCCTTCTTATTTAGCCACAACTAACTTTATCACATGTTTAATACTTGACAACCTAGGCCCCTTTAGTTACACATCATATTTTACATAACCACTTTAGTCATATTTTGACTATCGGGTTTGACCACTACACAACAAATGTTGACTGGCCAATCACATAAGGTCTTTATCCATTTTCATCTAGGGTAGGGTCCCAACACCCGGGAAACGAGTCTAACAATTCTACCCCCTTATTTAGATTTCGTCCCCGAAATCTCTCGTCTAATACTATCCAAAACTAAATCACAACATATACATGCATCTTATTCTCATGTTCTCTAAACCATAACCTTGCAACAATCTACATGATTGTGCAAATTCTAAACTTGCTATACATAAACATAACTTGCAATCCACTCTAACTACTCTTCTTATTACAATCTTATCTAAAATTTCCAACAATGACTACTTGTCATGTGGAAAATTTTACTATTTTGACTTTATATAAGTCAAACTTCATCACTATAAACACGTCATACACCCATGCACTTAACATAACATAACATCTTATACCGGCCAATTTCACATTTTACATAATGCCAACATATATCTACATCAAAAACCGGCAACTTAACTCAAAATATACAAGGCACCATATAAATGCCACCTTCAAAAATCTTTCACACGCATCGCTAAAGCAATCTTTCTTATCAAATTTGAGGAATGCCCACCAATTAACTTATCAATTTAATGCATAATTCATTTTAGATGTCATTCTTAAGGTTTCACACATGACCTTAACACCGCTATAAGTTTTATTTATATTTATCTTTTCTTAGGACGTCTAACATGTTTTAGTTTTTACTTTTTCATATCACTATCCGTACTCATGTCATAGCGGCTACACATAAGCCCACTCATTTATAACTCTTTATTTACATAAAAAGGCATCCCAATCTATGTAAGTAAGGAATTATAAACTTATGGTTCGGCGATTTACAATTCTTCATTTAAATGAAAAGGCGTCCCAATCCATTTAAATCAAGAAACCATAAACCATCCTACTTATACGCTTTCGACATAACATTCGTACTTATTTTACCTTCCATATTTTCTAGCCTTGGATCCAATCTCACTAACATTCATCCCGAAGGATACCTTAACATTCATCCCGAAGGATACCTTAACATTCATCCCGAAGGTTCCTTAACATTTATCCCGAAGGTTACCTTAACATTCATCCCGAAGGATCTTTAACATTCATCCCGAAGGATACCTTAACATTCATCCCGAAGGATACCTTAACATTCATCCCGAAGGATCTTTAACATTCATCCCGAAGGATACCTTAACATTCATCCCGAAGGATCCTTAACATTTATCCCGAAGGATCTTTAACATTCATCCCGAAGGATACCTTAACATTCATCCCGAAGGATACCTTAACATAGAGCATTGGATCTAGGCTATATCTATTTTATCATCTTTACTCATTTTATCTTTCATGTACTTCTATCATTAGGCACACACTATCATCTCATCTATTCTCATTGCCTTAAGCAATCTCAACATTCACTATCACGTTTTCTTTCATCTAGACAAGTTTCTATCTAACACTTGCCCATTTATTATGTTTGCATTCTCACAATGCCACTTATTATTCATCCGTCAACCCCAAGTTGACTCATACACTCACTATGTGCCATTTTTATTTTAGACAATTTATATGTAATGCTTATCCATTACAACTTACACATTTCTACGTGTTCTTACAACACACTCTTACTATTACCCGTCAACCCCTTGTTGACCATATTCTCAACTCATACTATCACTTCATTTAGTCTATTCAACTTTTACGCATATAAACCTTACATAGGTTTATTCTATAACACTTTCGTTAATTTCATCTTACATATTCAAATATATTAACATGATCATATTCATGTTTTACAACTCTTTCTAGCATACTTCAAGTCTCTTATGACTTCTAGCGCGATCTATATCTCATTCATCACTTTTACTCATTTATTACTAACACATTTTAGTTATCATGTTTTATATGCAACATGATCTCGTCATGTTTTATATGCAACATGATCTCGTCATGTTTTAACTATGCGCTTTACCCTTCTCATTTTATTTAGCATATAAGAATTTGTGCCTTCAAGCATCTAATCTTTATTATATCAATCATGTCTTTCTAATCAACCTACTACAAACATACTTCAATATTCATATCTTACTTTATATCACGCTTTCAAAGCATCTATGTTTTTCAAGCACTTACCATGCTTCTTAACTTATTTCACATATCAATGTGTTCTTTTTAATTTTACCGACCACAACTAGGTCAACACATAACACGCATTCCAATGCGTCTATCTCAATTCCTACATTTCTATGCCATCGTGCTCTGAAGCACCCCGCATAAAACTTAGACATATAATAAACTACCATAGACTTATCATCGCATAAACGATAACACTTAACATCACATAAACAATCATATCATAACACTTAACACTTATCCGACAAGTGTTAAAACATTCATAACATAATCAAAACATGAAGTCTATGGCATCATATATCACATCGCATAATCAATCTATGTCTAAGCATCAACATTCTAACTAGCCGCAAGCAATAGCCTACCTTATAACTAAGGCATCATAAACTTAATTCACTTACTAACCCATCTCTAATACCACTTAGCCTTGCTACTCGCATTCCATAACTATAACTATATCATACATCACATAATCGCAACACAATCACCGGCACCAACCGAGGTGCATGGCTAAAAATAATCATTTAAGCATCTCAAGTCCCCATGGACTTATATCTCATACACAACAACACTATTACAAGCATACATCACCTATCATCAATAGGCTCAACTAACATAAAACATAATCCGTCTAACACATAGCAATTAATTTCCGCGCAACTAACACTTACGTCTAACGCTTCTAGGAGTGGTTTAAGACTAGGCAACCTATAGTGGAGACCTAATTCACTTAAACCGATGCTCTGATACCAAGTTGTTACACCCCGTGCCCGCTTTGACCAAAACTTAAAACTTTACACGCGGAAACGCTTGACTTTACTTGACATTCCCTTACTCTTGACCATTTATAAAAAAATCCACATTCATAACCAAGATGACCAATTTTGTACTCATAACCAAGATGACCAATTCTGGACTCATAACCAAGATGACTAATTCTGATCTCATAACCAAGATAACCAATTCTGGACTCATAACCAAGATGACTAATTCTGGACTCATAACCAAGATGACTAATTCTGGACTCATAACCAAGATAACCAATTCTGGATCCACACTTAGGTCCAGATTAGGGAACCTAAAAGTAGATCTTGGGAAGATCCACACTATGGTCCAAATTTTGGAACCTAAAAGTAGATCATGGGAAGATCCACACAAAGGTCCAGTTTATGGAACCTAAAAGTAGATCCCAGACTGACGGGTTATGCATAAACCTCTTTTGACCCATTTTCACTACATACAAGCCATACGACTTCCGTATTACATCAAACTTTACCAATGACATTAGATTAACATAATAAACGTATTCCATGGGCACTTGACCCGTTTACAATCCCAAAGTGGGTACTTTTACACATAATCCAAACGCCCCTTTTACTTGGACCATAAATACATAAAACATGCTTTAGCATACCGAAAGACTTCCAATTCGCTACACAACTTTTGACACACAACTTAGCACTTGACTACTCATTACAAAACATTACTTGACTCACGGGGTTACAAACTCTACACTCGAGCTCGGTATCTACCTAAGCTCTAATTACTTACCAATGTTCTATCCTTTTTCATAATTGAACCATAATCCTTATTCCACGCCATCCATAACACATGGACCTACAAAAAGGTTAGACAACTAAACCATAAGCTTTCGCTTAGTAAGTAAAACGATCATAACATGCTATCATACTTCAATCCACATAAACAACATATACATATAACACTTACTTCATGGCTTACTACTCAAGCCTCATCTAGCACATAACATCAACATATTCCATAGCATCAAATCATCACATAAGCCATATCATGGCATCACATAAGCATAACTCAAGTCCATATCACTTATCATACAACATACATAACGCTTATGTTAGAAATCCATATAACACATACTACCATAATTTTACTTACCTTACCTCCAAGCTAAGCACATCAAGAACATCATCATCATCATAATCTTCCATCATCATCATCATCCTTCATAATAACATCATATAAGCACTTAACACATACCCTAATAATCATAAAAATGGTTTATATAACCATTAGCTTATCCCTAACAACTCTAATCATCATATAATCATATATTGATTATATGATGATCAATCCCACCATTTATTCATCTTCTCCAAGTTAGGGTTTATAAACCCTAACTTCTCAATTCATCAAATACACTAGATATAGAGATTACTTACTTGTGGGAAATCAAGGTTATGCTTAATCTTGCCATAGGAACATGATCACTTCACTAGCTTCATCATCAAGCTTATTTCTTTTCCCTCCTTTTCTTATAACCGGCCTCACCCACATACACACCTTTAGAGAAGGTAAGAAATGCCTGGAAGGTTCTAGGCTTAGATACTTTAGGTGACAAGTTTTCCCAATTGGCAAGAATGGCCCCTCAAGTCTCATTCCTTCTTATTTAGTCACAACTAACTTTATTACATGTTTAATACTTGACAACCTAGGCCCCTTTAGTTACACATCATATTTTACATAAACACTTTAGTCATATTTTGACTATCGGGTTTGACCACTACACAACAAATGTTGACTGGCCAATCACATAATGTCTTTGTCCATTTTCATCTAGGGTAGGGTCCCAACACCCGGGAAACGGGTCTAACAGAAATGACAGACGATGAAACGAATAATGTGTATTCGTCTTCACCGCACCTTGCACTCTAAACTTGAATGATGCACCAATGAAACATTTAACAAACTATTTAACTAGATGTTTGTTTAGTAACACATCACAAATATGGTTTTATACTTGTTTAATCAACTCAACCGACACCGACAATACTATTATATATGGACCAGATTCCCAGATTTGATTAAAAAATTAGTAAACTTAGTGGGCTACGTTACAGCCCATACATTTTTGGGTTTTCCTTTTGTTCTTGTTCTGTTTTTCTAAGATAATTACAAAGTTTCAGATAAGCTCGACCATCCAGACAATTCTAAACTTTCTGAATCCTTCCACAAATCCGTTCTTCATTATAAACAATTTATAAAGGATTGAGTATTGTCGTAAGTTTGTTTTCATCGACTTTAAATCAGTTTTCCTATAATATGTTAAAAGTTTATTTTTCAGTGTCAATGTATTGGTCATGAAATGTGACTGTTTTCCAAGCGAATGATGAGACGGTTGAGGAGGGGCGGAAGCCGTTGGAGAAAGCTGGTCCGGCTGTTGTGGTACTTCATATGATTGTCTTTCGACTCCGAATCTGCGACTTAAAAGTGTAAATGCTTTCATCTTTATTGTACACAACGGTTTAAGACAGAAACGTACTAGGAGTTACACTCATGTCTTTTCATTTTGACATTTTCTTTTTTTTCGCAGACTCCATTGCAATTCGAAGCATTTCACACTTTCAGTGAGAGGTCTAGCAGGGAGTGAAAGGTATGAGCTGATGGATTACAATGACATGCATCCAGCTAATGGAAATAGGAGAAAAATTGAGGATCACAAGGAGGGTCAAGAAGACATAAAAAAAGGTCCGATTGTTATGTCAGAGGAAGATGAAAAGGAAGAGTGAACGGTCCGGGAAAGATGCTGTAAGTTTTAAGTTACTACTGTAAACTTCTATTTGTCCACTGATCTTAACATAGTGTTTTTATATGAAGTTGACTAATTAATTTATGTGATGAATTGTGTAGGAAGTGTGTGACTCTTTGTTATGAGAAGGCAGGTTATCGTCATCGCAAGTGACTCGGTTTACGGTGTTGAGTAGACAGAACGTTACTAATGCGTTGTTAGTTCTGCTTCAGCATAATTGTATTCAAGCTTTCACTGTCCTTCTACCAGGTATATAAATTGTTTATCGCTTATCGTATACTTAATTGATTGATTTGATCGAGTGTTTGGAGCTTAATTTTTGTTGGCCCGAGTAGTATTTGTCGTCGACTATAAAAAAACTGGCTGATCATAGGCTTTGAATAATGTTCTTTGTGCCATAAATTATACGGTAAATGATAAAGAACTCAGTATTTATCAGTTTACTATTTTCAGAAAACCACTTCACTTACCGTAAACTGCTCAATATAGCGTCTCAGGTTTACTACTGAAGCAACGATACCAAAAATCAACAAGAAAAAACGCGGTTCTATCAGAAATGCTCGGCTCGCGGACGAAAGGTGACACAAAATTCCAATGCCTAAATTCAGGGACTATGGACCCCAGCCAAATGCCGGATACATGTAACAATATAGTTTATTAATACGGTTACACATTTACCTACTGCCATTTATATATGCCACTTTAAAAAGCTTAAAAAACCTTTTGAAACTATCTACAAAAATAAGATTACATAGTACATGGTACGTAACTGTCTGCATAATATTCACCAGCTGCCTTCTACATATACCAGTTGTAGAATCCTTAATTATGTAACAAACTGCCACAAACAATTAATTCATAACGTAACCTTTTTCTTCTTATCGCATCCACTGTTACTGAAAATTAAGACGCTAAAACAGTGGTTCTATCAGAAATGCTTGATTTGCAGACGATACATGATAGACAAAATTCGAGTGCCTAAATGCAGATACCATAGACTCCAACCAGTTCTCAGTTACACAGGTAACCATGTAGTTTGCTAATACAGTTACACATTTACCGACTGGCTTTTATACATGCCACTTTAAAATTAATTAATGAGCGAACCTTTTTCTTCTTATTTGACGTGTTCCAACCTGAAACCGTTTAATACTTCCAGCAATGTTCTTTAAATGGCACTGTCAGGATATTCTTCTATCTTAGTCTTTAAAACCGTAAAAAGTTACAAAGCCACCCACTTCATTGTTAAAAGTTAAAAATCTAAAGCATGGTTTGGGAAGTAGAGGATACATAAATATTAGAGTTAATTACACTTTTGGTCCTTGTGGTTTGCCGGGTATTTCATTTTCAGTCCAAAAGTTTGAAAAATATCGGATCCACTCCAAAACCCGACGACCCGTAACAAGTTCAGTCCATTTTGTTGATGATTGTTAGTTTGACTGGTTAAACTACTTAAAATGACTAAAATACCCTCACATTGGTAGTGTAAATGACTATAATGCCCTCTTTTTATTCATTCTTTTATTATTATTATTATTATTATTATTATTTTTCTTTTACTTTTATTATTATTATTATTTAAGTTAATTATATTGATATACATGTTTTAGAAAAAACACATATACAAACACAAACATGATTTTTGCATAAACACCAACATTTCCTCTTCACCATTTTTTCTTCTTCTTCAAAACACACCATTTTGTTTTTTATTCAAACAAACCCTTTCCATTTTCTTCATCTTCTTCTTTAAAAAAAAAAAAAAATACCTAAACCAAAGCTACACATGAACATAACATTCTCACAAGAAAAACACACACACGTAGCCACCACCACCACGAGACCGCCACCACCACAGCAAACGGCCATTGCCGCCGCCACGAAGCCGCCACCCTCGAAAGATTATGAAGTCAAGTTTTCGAATTGAAATGAAAATTTGAAGTTTAGGGTTTTTACCATTATAAAATTGAAAGAATTGGTTGTAAGGTTTGGGTTTTCAATTTTTGTAGAACTTGGGGAGAGGGTATAGGTGGCGGGGGGTGGCGGGGTGTGGCTGTGGCTATAGCGGCAGCGGGTATAAATGGAGGCAGTGGGTATAGGTGGTTTCAGATCAGAGTGAAAAAAAGAGAGATTGTTTATATTTGTATTTGTGGTGGTGTGTTTATGTGTTGGTGAAGATGAGATTGATACGAAGATGAAGATGAGATGTGTTTATGTGTTTGGTGTATGAAGATGAAGATGAGATTGATCTATGGCGTTTGGTTTACGTGTTTATGTGGTAAATAAAGGGTGATGGATATATGGAACTCCTTTATATATATATATATATATATATATATATATATATATATATATATATATATATATATATATATATATATATATATATATATATATATATAAAGACAGATATGTCCTCACATTTAACAGTCAATATAAGTCAAACTAACGGTGTAAGTGAAAATGGACTAAAATTGTTACAGGTCATCGGGTTTTGAAGTGGATCCGATACTTTTTCAAAAATTGGACTGAAAATGAAATACCCGGCAAACCACAAGGACCAAAAATGTAACTAACTCTAAATATTACATAGCACATATTAGAAATAGAAGTTACGTACACTAATAAATTGGTTATCGAATTTACTAATACTGAAAACAAGCGCAAAACGAAGTTTGTGTTAGGGGTTTGGGGACACACACAGCAATATGCTAAAGGTTTCAGATTTTATGTCAGTACCAGCTGCACAGACAACTACTGCACCTACACCAAGTATTGCATCCACTGTTCGCACAAGGACAATTCATCCGACGTGTGTAGCTGGTAAGTAATTTTGGCACATATCTGATTAATGACTGTAATATGTACTTTGTGGCACCCTTACTAAATATCTGACAGTATTGTTGTTTTAGTTGCACCTGATACGACTTCAAGTCCAGAAACAGCAGGCGGTCAGGCGAGAGGTGAACCAGTTTTTGATAAGGCTTTGTATCTGACAGTGTAATTTTTTACTAAATCTGTTATAAGCAAACGGTCAGGCGAGAGGTGAACCAATACGAAGTGTACTTTGTGGCATGGTAATAGCTACTTGAAAAGGTAACATTTGCAACTGTAATTGCAGCCATGGCTTATTAGCCCAAAGTAAGCTCGATCACATTATATTTGAGCCTTCTTTTAAAGTTACATATACGTTGATATTGTCTTTGGGTTTGTGCTAATAGTCTGTCATTGTCATTTGTGCCCTGTGTTTTGGTTTAAGAAGGAACGCTTTCGAGTAAAAAGAACCAGGAATCGGCAACCAGCCAATTGAG
Organism: Artemisia tridentata subsp. tridentata; assembly: GCA_021014915.2. Classification (NCBI taxonomy): domain Eukaryota; kingdom Viridiplantae; phylum Streptophyta; class Magnoliopsida; order Asterales; family Asteraceae; genus Artemisia; species Artemisia tridentata. Next base: position 20,978,192 of record CP139503.1, on the reverse strand, counting down.
TACTTTTAAATGTGGAGATTGTTGTGTAATTGTTAATACCAGTTTTGTTTTACGTGGTTAACTATAGACTATAATTCCAGTAACGAGCTCTGAACTATTCATGTTAGATGACAGACATGTCGTACAAAGAAGACAGGCTGGGATGACGAACCTGCAGAAAAGAAAGAGCATAAGATCGAAAGCACATCTAAGACGGTTCATCTGATATGTACAGTAGCCGTTCAGATGTAACTTCTGTAATATGTATACTGTAGCAACCTGTAGAATTCCCCAATCATTAGTAAACGTTAATCAAGTATTAATCTATCATTTCAGTTTACTTAACCATTTTTACGACCAAAATTTAAAAATTTTAATTATTACATTTCTATAATTCAAACACGTTGTTACGTGATTCACGATACTTGAGAACGAGCATACACACGCACCAAGACAATCCATTTCACGAATAAACAACCAAACGGATCCTTATTACTATTTCTCGGCCCAACAAGCTATTCTAAGCCTGTTACTATTCAAGCCCAATCCAAATTCTTATATTTTCTTTTATTTCACTTGAATTAATACTCGATTACTTGGCCTCTATATTTTGTTATGTCGACACACAATCTATACTACATTTTACATGATTCAATTCACTACATTTCAAAGATTCAGGAATGACAAGCTTGATTACTTAGTTCGAACGTTTGTTATAAAAACGAGGCCTAAAGTAAACACCACTCGACACAAGTATAAATCCATTCGAGTGTAACCTAATTCGACACAACTTATTTTTTACCTAAGCCTTGTGTTGTTCCTAGTCGAATATGAGTCCACAAGCTTCATTACACCTTTTCTATACTTTTGGTCACGTTAAATAAGTCGTTTGGACCTTTTTGCATATCGAACACAATATATAAACATGCCACTTGATTCATAACCGAACCTAGCACACTCCCACCTCTTCTAAATATCCTAAAACTCGAGTACCTAGCTACTCATATTCTCTAAATCTTATCTAATCCTGCTACAAATCACATCACCTCAACTTGTGTACATTATAATACTATATACTCTTATATACATGCATACATACTCGTATACTACATACACACACCCTCATTCACACTCAAAAACTCATATCTCACATATTTTCTAAGTCATTCTCTCTAGCCGAGCTTTTCAAGAACAAGGACCATTATTCTAGTCGTTCCATCCATTTCCAACACGTTCAAGCCTTGCTCTCGATTCTTTGGTGCTCATTCTAGCAGGTAGCGTGCAAACCATTCGACTCCTAGTTCATTTCCATGTTTTTCTCACCACCATATTTGGTGTAGTAAGCATCCGAATCCATTTCCATACTTACTTATGTTTTTCAATGATTCATGCACGTTATATATTTCATTCGATTCATTTCAAGCTTTCCTTTATTTATTCAAGTTCTTGTTATTTATTTTCGAATGCATATGACCTCTTATTCAATGGATGGCTAGAAAATTAAGTTCTATACTCATTCGACACATATTTCATCATATAAGTACTTAACAAGACACATTTTATACTCATGTTGCATATCGAACGTATATATACCTTTTTAACCTTTTGGGCCATATTGTTTTATCGATTAGAAATAGACTCATTAAATCGTTTTTATACGAGCAACCTATCAAATAAAATATTCAACTCGTTTCTCTATAAGCTTAACTAGTAAGCAGTTCAAATAATCCCTCTTGATGAGCTCTTAAAATATCTTTTATAACCCACAAGTTAATCGCTATCGAAACAGTTATAAACTCACATGTTTTATCGAGTGGGCTTTAAAGCCCAATAAGCTCATAATAAGCTATACCGAATAAGCAGTCATATAAGCACTTTTGAAATGTTAATAAGACAACATTTAAAGCCCAAAACCAAGCCCAAAACAATTTGAAACCCAATGGATCGTAAAAGCTTATTGGGCCTATTTTAAAACCGTTAACGCCCAATAAGCTAAAAATAAGCTCTTTTTATGAAATAAGCAGTTTTATAAACTTGATTAAGCTGTTTGAAGCTTATGAGACTCTCGAAAATAATAATCCATAAGTTTTGTGATTTTTGGACTTAAAATGCAAAATAGTATGCAAATTGGGTTAAATATGTAACCTTCGTACAAATAAGTGCCAAACTGTCAATTTGATAACTTAAGGGTAGAAAAGGAATATACAGTAACCAAAAGTGTTAAAATGTCATATTGGAACATTTTGGACCAAAGATGTAAAATATTATCTAACTATGGACTAACAGTGCAAAAGTTTCACCGTTAGGGTTAAAAGTGTAAATTTCATATAACTTTAAGGACCATTTAGTAACTTTATTCTATATATATACCCATTATATATTTTATACCTTTTCATTCAAAAAGAGCATTTTACGTTTCGTACAATTTACTTAACAAACGATATGTATATACATATATTTATATAACGAAGTTTTAACGAGTAATATGACGTATCATTCACCAACTTTTGAGGAAACGATATTTATGGATTCAATAAACATAAAAACAAGATAATAGTATAAATAATATTATTTTTTGAACTTTAAGCATTTTAAGCATATCATCCTTTCTCATCACGAACCAATTCGTTATCTGATACTTTTCCACAATCTTTATTCGTCTTAAGTCAAGCTTAAACCATCGAAATCTCAAATTTCCCTATTATTCAGGTCGTGTGTTTGAGCCGTTCCTATATTACTTTTGACGTCACATTACTTTGACTACAACCGAGGTGATTCATAGCCCCACTCTTACTCTTTTAAATACTTCTTTTAAACTACTTGGGGGAGATACATGCTTATAAATACTTTACTCGTTTATCAAAATACATGATTTGCATACGGATGCAAGTACTCAAAACGATTATACTTTTATGCTACGCTACACTTTTATACCTTCTGGACATGATGTGTAGTTTTATTACGATATATGCCTTAATGGGTTAAACTTATTCTTATACACATTATTCTTAGCAACTGTTAACTCCTGGATAGGAGCCGTTGGAGAGGTATTGATAGTAACTATCGGGCTGACGCCCCCACCCTTGTGTCCCTTATTCTTGACCTTGGGTGAATATAATCCGGAATTCTCATGATACATACATAAACTTGTCAGGAGGTTCAGTTGGCTGTTATTCATTACATTAAGTGCTCATATATATCGTATACACATATGTCCTACTCATAGTTTATCGATGGGTTGTAAACACACAGGTTGCAAGTCTTGTATGGGCGGGACTTGGGACTGAGTGGATTTACAATGCCTTTGCTGTGGAAACTTTATTCAAAGACTTTACAGTTAAACTAAACTCTATGAACTCACCAACCTTTGGTTGACACTTTTTAGCATGTTTATCTCAGGTTAATAAGGCGATAGTGGATGCATGGATCTTAGAGTCATTTGCATACCTTGGAGTCTTATACCTTTACTCTTTACCATTCGATACACTTTGAAAACATTTATTTAATCATATACTTTGGGATTCCTTGTAATAACTCTGATTTAAATAATTCGAATGGTAACATTTCAAAACGTCTCATTTAGAGGTCGTTTTCTATACCTTGTTCTATATTATGAAGTAACACCCCATTGACACTATCGTTCCGCTGCGGTAATTTGGGGGTGTTACAGATTGGTATCAGAGACTTGGTTATAGAGAACTAGGTTGCATTTAGTGCCTAGACTATAACTACTATATACGTTGAGACTCTCCTCCCTATCGCCTTGCATACTTAGAACTTTTCTGTTTATATCCACGCTGTTGGATGTTATAGTACTTGTACTGATAGGGAAATCTCAGAATTTAGTCGAGTCATCAAAAGTGTGGAGCTCAGTAATAACTGGCTATTTAACTTGATCTTGTGACAGTTCTTGTTTGATGAGACATGAGATTGAGTTAAATAAAGGTTATTACTTAGCTGTAGAAATTTGATGATTTTGCTCGAGGATGGGATTTCTCTTGAGGATACTTTTGAGGAATCATTAGAAACTAAACTCTCCGTGGCTCAAACACTTAGGAAAGATCCCTATGTACCAGATGAGACACTCCCCAGATACCCACACTACTCCTCCACCATTTAGGACCGGATGATGGAATGTCTATCTATTAAGTAACGTCGATCGCCGAGATATGTGTGTTTGGTGATATGTACATGTGTGAAAGGAGAAAATTATAATTACGGTGGCCAACATAATTATAAATGCATCACGACTCACGTGGACATATATGACCATGCTTATGTTGATCGGCATTGGCACCCTTTAGGAAACAGCTTGTGACATGGTTTTGTGAGAACATTAAGTATAGATTGGATAGTCAACGGTTTTCCTCATCTCTGACGTTCTCTAAATGTCCTTCCATGTAGAGACAATGGCATCAAGGAGGTCAACCCGCAACACTAACCGAGGAGGTGCGACACTAAGGGGTGGAAGGACTAGTGAACGTGGAGGTAGATGAGGTGGTCGCGACATTAGTAACAATGATAACAACGATGGTGGAAATCCTGATTTTGCCGCCATCATCGCTCAACAACTTCAAAACTTGCTTCCTACTATTATCACTCAGGTTGGCAATCATATCAATAACTAGGGAAACCACGAAATCAGAAATGACGACACCAATGATGTAGGTGGGAATGGTACTAACAACAGCACAGCTGGGTCCACGTATAAGGAATTTATGACATGCAAGCCAATAGAGTTTGATGGTAAGGGAGGCGCATTGGAGTATACTCGATGGATTGAAAAGATGGAGTCAGTGATCGACATTAGTAGCTGTGCAACACATCAGAAGGTGAAGTATTCTGCATGCTCACTGTCAAGAAAGGCATTAACATGGTGGAACACGCAGATTCAAGCTAGGGGTAGAGAAGCAGCAGTCGGTATGATATGTGACAACTTTAAGGCACTACTAAAAGAGGAATACTGTTCGGACAATGAAATGCAAAGGCTGGAAGGTGAACTCTGGCATCACACTATGATAGGGGATGGTCATGCAGCCTACACAGATCAATTTCATGAGTTAGCCAAACTAGTTCCTCATCTGGTTACCCCAGAATCAAAGAGGATCGTGAGGTACATCTACTGTCTTGTCCCTGAAATTCGTGGGACTGTGAAAGCAACTGAACCTTCTACAATTCAGAGTGCAATATTGAGAGTAGGGACTTTAACAGATGAGATGGTTAGGAATGGAATTTTGAGAAACGGTGATAAAAGGAAGGGGCGAATGAGTTGGACAAGCAAACGATCCTCATGATTGACAACAAGAAGACAAGGACCTTTATGGCCACTAGTTCGGGTCAGAGAGGATATGTGGGTCCACATCCTAAGTGTGCTAAATGTGCTTATCATCATCAGGGGTCTGTGCCCTGCCGTGTGTGTACAAATTGCAATCAGTTGGGTCATTTTACAAATCAGTGTAAAGCACCAGGGAATGCAGGCAACATGAAGAATAACCAAAAGGCATGCTATGAGTGTAACAGCCCGGATCACCTCAGGAATGCGTGTCCTATGTTGAATAGAGCACCTAGACAAAGACAGGGTAATCTAGCTTTAGCAATTGGAGGAAATAACCCAAACCCTGAAGTCCATATCAGTCCGCCTCGTGGACGAGCTTTCTATTTGGGTCATTTGGATGCAGCTAACGCATAATGGGTACGTTTTCCCTAGGAAAGTAGTATTCTACCACATTATTCAACTTCGGTAAAACTTAGCTTTGCCCGACAGGATTCATGCCTCTATTAGATAAGAAACCTAGATACATAAGTTTTGGAATAATTACTTTAACCTTACACATCGACTATTCGTCAGCACCATTTCAACAGCTAACACAGACTGAATCTCGGGACGAGATTCAAGTTAAAAGGTAGGTACTGTAGCAACCTGTAGAATTCCCCAGTCATTAGTAAACGTTAATCAAGTATTAATCTATCATTTCAGTTTACTTAACCATTTTTACGAGCAAAATTTAAATTTTTTGTTTATTACATTTCTATAATTTAAACACGTTGTTACGTGATTCACGATACTTGGGAACGAGCTCACACACGCACCACGATAATCTATTTCACGAATAAACAACCAAACGGATCCTTATTACTATTTCTCGACGCAACAAGCTATTCTAAGCCTGTTACTATTCAAGCCCAATCCAAATTCTTATATTTTCTTTTATTTCACTCGAACTAATACTCGATTACTTGGCCTCTATATTTCGTTATTTTGACACACAATCTATACTACATTTTACATGATTCGATTTTCTACATTTCAAAGATTCAGGAATGACGAGCTTTATTACTTAGTTCGAACGTTTGATATAAAAACAAGGCCTAAAGTAAACACCACTCGACACAAGTACAAATCCATTCGAGTGTAACCCAATTCGACACAACTTAATTTTTACCTAAGCCTTGTGTTGTTCCTAGTCGAATATGAGTCCACAAGCTTCATTACACCTTTTCTATACTTTTGGTCACGTTAAATAAGTCGTTTGGACCTTTTGGCATATCGAACACAATTTATAAACATGCCACTTGATTCATAACTGAACCTAGCACACTCCCACCTCTTCTAAATATCCTAAAACTCGAGTACCTAGCTACTCATATTCTCTAAATCTTATCTAATCCTGCTACAAATCACATCACCTCAACTTGTGTAAATTATAATACTATATACTCTTATATACATGCATACATACTCGTATACTACATACACACACCTTCATTCACACTCAAAAACTCATATCTCACATACTTTCTAAGTCATTCTCTCTAGCCGAGCTTTTCAAGAACAAGGACCATTAATCTAGTCGTTCCATCCATTTCCAACACGTTCAAGCCTTGCTCTCGATTCTTTGGTGCTCATTCTAGCAAGTAGCGTGCAAACCATTCGACTCCTAGTTCATTTCCATGTTTTTCTCACCACCATATTTGGTGTAGTAAGCATTTGAATCCATTTCCATACTTATGTTTTTCAATGAATCATGCACGTTATATGTTTCATTGGATTCATTACAAGCTTTCCTTTATTTATTTCGAGTTCTTGTTATTTATTTTTCGAATGCATATGACCTCCTATTCAATGGGTGGCTAGAAAATTAAGTTCTATACTCATTCGACACATATTTCATCATATAAGTACTTAACAAGACACATTTTATACTCATGTTGCATATCGAACGTATATATACCTTTTTAACCTTTTGGGCCATATTGTTTTATCGATTAGAAATAGACTCATTAAATCGTTTTTATACGAGCAACCTATCAAATAAAATACTCAACTCGTTTCTCTATAAGCTTAACTAATAAGTAGTTCAAATAAGCCCCTTGATAAGCTCTTAAAATATCTTTTATAACCCACAAGTTAATCGCTATTGAAACAGTTATAAACTCAAATGTTTTATCGAGTGGGCTTTAAAGCCCAATAAGCTCATAATAAGCTATACCGAACAAGCAGTCATATAAGCACTTTTGAAATGTTAATAAGACCACATTTAAAGCCCAAAACCAAGCCCAAAACATTTTGAAACCCAATGGATTGTAAAAGCTTATTGGGCCTGTTTTAAAACCTTTAAAGCCTAATAAGCTAAAAATAAGCTCTTTTTATGAAATAAGCAGTTTTATAAACTTGATTAAGCTGTTTGAATCTTATGAAACTCTCAGAAATAATAATCCATAAGTTTTGTGATTTTTGGACTTAAAATGCAAAATAGTATGCAAATTGGGTTAAATATGTAACCTTCGTATAAATAAGTGCCAAACTGTCAATTTGATAACTTAAGGGTAGAAAAGGAACATACAGTAACCAGAAGTGTTAAAATGTCATATTGGAACATTTTGGACCAAAGATGTAATATATTATCTAACTATGGACTAACGGTGCAAAAGTTTCACCGTTAGGGTTAAAAGTGTAAACTTCATATAACTTTAAGGACCATTCAGTAACTTTATTCTATATACATTTCCATTATATATTTTATACCTTTTCATTCAAAAAGGGCATTTTACGTTTCGTACAATTTACTTAACAAACGATACGTATATACATATATTTATATAACGAAGTTTTAACGAGTAATATAACGTATCATTCACCAACTTTCGAGGAAATGATATTTACGGATTCAATAAACATAAAAACAAGATAATAGTATAAATAATATTATTTTTTGAACTTTAAACATTTTAAGCATATCATCCATTCTCATCACGAACCAATTCGTTATCCGATACTTTTCCACAATCTTTATTCGTATTAAGTCAAGCTTAAACCATCGAAATCTCAGACTTTCCTATTATTCAGGTCGTGTGTTGGAGCCGTTCCCATATTAATTTTGACGTCACATTACTTTGACTACAACCGAGGTGAGTCATAGCCACACTCTTACTCTTTTAAATACTTCTTTTAAATTACTTGGGGGAAATACATGCTTAGAAATACTTTATGTAACAACCGAGAAATTTCAAGTCATTATTTTTACTAATTTTATTTGCTTATTATGCTATTTTAAGTAAATTGGCTTTTGCCGGGAAAGTTGTCAGCGTACGTCGTGACACGTACACTTAAATTCGTAAATTGACTCAGGCTATGCTCAGTTTACCCGTCATTATGATTTATATTCCCCCATGTACTTGTTTTCATTTGGAATATTTTAATTTTCCATTTCTACGCGAAGTGTGCACATTTTACGTTTTACGCATTTTTGGCTCGCGGTTTAAGCTTTAACGACGTTATAACACTCCAAAAGGCTCGGGAAATATATGAAACATCAATTTGGGTCATTTTAAGTTAGATGTGATATTTTTAGGAAAATATTATCCTTGTGTCATTTATTTTTGCAAACTATGCATAAAATGCACCCGATATGGCTCCGTTAGCCTTTAAACCCCCTTTCCGTAGTTAACCATACTTGTGCAAAACCTATACTTAATGTATTTTTAAAAAAAAATAAATAAAATACCTTCCCCCATATCACCCCAAAACCGCCTTGGGCTATGGGAAAACCAAACCAACACCCTTTTCCTCCCCTTGGTTCCATAAACTCATTTATTCCCACTTTTCATTCCAAATCTCACACTCTTCATTTTTCTCCCATTTTTCTCTCCTCTCTTCTCCCTTGCTGCCGAAAATCACCTCCACCACCATCATAATTCATCATTTTCTTGGAGCTAATAAGGTAAAAACACAAGGTGCAAGGCGACATGTGTCCACCTTGCATCAAAATCTCTCAAAAACGGGTTTTTAAACTCCATCTCTAATTTTCTTGTAATTTATGTTTAAGAGTCTTTTGAACCTGAGATTACATAAGTTTTTAGATGTTTATGAAGTATGGTGAATGAGGATAGGATGTTAGATAATTAGTTAGGCTTGATTTGGTTAGTAGATGCAAGAGTAGGATTGATTTAAAAGGGTTTTGATTAATTGTTAATGATTTCTTCATATTGTTTTGTTATAAAAATTGATTTAGATCCCCAAATAAATCTTGAACCTCCTGGAATCTTGAGTTCTTTAGCTAATGAAATGATAGTGATGATGAAAAATAGGCATGCATTGATCAAAACCCATTTATTAGGCTTAAAGTAGATCAATTGTCATTGGCCTAAATCTGTCCCAGATTTCACCCAAAAAAACGACTTCACCATTTTGTCCTCACGAATATTTAAGAAAAAATAAAAATACTAGATGATAGCTTCAGATCTTAGGGTCATTTCTCCGAAAACCTTACCTCAAAATTCATCATTATGATTTTAGGAGAAAATCCACACTAAAACATGTCCAGAAGTTGTATGTCAGTGTTATAAGGCCAAAACCTCCTAGATTTATGCATTTCCACTATCTGGTCCTTTTGAATGAAATGTAGCCAAGACATAAATAAAACTTCTCCAATTAGATTCATGCTCATAGGACCTGTAGATAAAAAGATACACCCTTTTTACTAAGCTTATTTGGATGCTGAGTATAACTATTTAGAGACTCAGGGTAAATTGGTAATTTCACCCAGGTTTTGTGGTTCTCAGTTATGTAAGGCCTTGATTTTCATATAGTACAGAGTCATACCTTTCTATGCATATAAAGTTCATAATTTTAGCCTTCACGGTTTAGAAATGGCGACCCGGTTAGTGCGGCAATTTTATAAAATTTCCATCAGCTTTACATTTTTAAACCGTATAAGCTTTTATAAACGCCTTTCGACCCATGTCTTGCTATAAGACTTTTAAATAAATGACCATATGATATTTTGAGTTCAAGTACTGAGTTAAGTCATAAAAATAAAGTATTATACCTAAATCCCCGAGCCTAAGTCGTGTTGTATTTTTATTTAGGTCACTTGTGATCTTTGCGGTTTTTCTCGACGTGCACACTTCTCCGATTTCCGTTGCTACATCATTATTGGTGAGTTCATAGCCCCAAGTTTTACTTTAATTGTTTTATAAACTCCGTGGGGGAGATACATGCTATAAATATTTATGATCACAGTTGTTTTGAAATTGGATGCTATCGTGTTATTATTATTGCCTAAGTTTCCCATAGCCGAAAGTCCCTTTATCGTGAACCGTTAATCACTTGCGAGTGAACGCGAATACAGTGAATAGATATATTGGAACTAACAATCCCCACCAGAAAGAACGTGCCTATATGGCAGTCGTGTATTGTATTCGTCCAAAAATGATAGGTGTGGCTATTACCTATGTAAAAGGGCTGATTCGAAAATAGATACGTAGTGTCGGGGTCACGAGCTTAGGGCAATAATAACCTTACTAGACTTTGCATTTGTTGCTTAGTTGTTTTTATATAAATGATATTGTGATCAACTGCTTATTATTAAACTCTATGGATTCACTCAACCTTTGTGTTGACGTTTTTAGCATGTTTTATCTCAGGTTTTAAGGCGTGAAGGTCTTGGTTGGAACCGCACGGATATCTTTCGAAGACTCAGCATAATTTCACATTTGAAGAGATTTTATTTTAAAGATTTATGATATGTTTAAAACAATTGTGATCCTTTGAAAATCTTGTGTTTTATGTAAACATTTGGGACCTTTGTAAACTCTGAGATTTTAATGTATCAAATGTGAAATACTTTTAAAACGTCTCTTTTAAAGGGTCGTTTTCTATGACTTGTACTTTGTGCTAGGAAGTAATACCCTAGTGAACTATCTTCCGCTGTGATAATTTTGGGGGTATTACAGATTGGCATCAGAGCAAGAGTTATAGAGAACTGGGTTGTTTTCAAAACCCAAAGTATAACTATTTTTCACTAAAAAGTCTCTCATTGCCGTATCCGATATCCGTGCGCGTATACCACCAGACTGCCTATGTTGTTATACATATGTCATCACTAATGGTATTATATAAAGTATGCTTATATACACTATTATTTATATAAAGGTTAATTATATAAATATTTGACTGATTTTGACCTCTTACACTTATTTCGGAGCTTGATCTCAAACCTTGTTTTCCCCGATTACATACCTATACTTACATTTTAATGATCTCTTTTATTTTCTCAAACATCGTGAATAATATCGTGATTCGCTAAAACTTTTTCATAACATCGTTTTAAGCAAAACCCGTTACAGTCTATCGATTTCCCTCGATTGTCTTACTATCCGCCTTCGAAGATGAGTTGGAACATTGGTCCCATACTTTTAGAACACCTACATCGCCTCGTAAACCATTGCCTAAAGACACGTTGGATGATTAGAGCATGACCTTAAAATGCCGTCTTGGAACACCCTACTTTCGGAACACGACTTTTTACTCATTCTTTTTCACTCTTTGTGTTTTGAAGAATCACGCCGCTAGGAAGGTAACACCGAAGCTTGACAACAATGCTTACCTTAACTTAATTTTATTTTTCTATTCCGAGGACAAAATTTGAAAACTTGTCGGCCACCATTCGGACACCCACTTCACCAACTTACATACTAACGTCTAATAGTGAGACAAAGCCATTCGAGGACAAGGCTATAGAGTGTGAACTCAAACCAGAAGGTTACTCACTTGAAGAAGAATCCCTCAGAAGACGAGGAGAACCATTACTGCACCTACTCCTCTCGCTCGTTCAAAGCCTATCACAAGAGAGCCCATCCAACACAACATCCCATCATTGGTGACACACATGGCACATCATGAGAGATATTACACGTCAGCAGAAACGAGCTGTGATGGCCAACCTACAGTCTCGTTGGAGAAGAGTAAAGCTCAAGGAGCCAAGTACGGATCTTACTTAATCAACATTCGTGATATTTATTGACTTTACCCTTTATTATTTGTTCTCACTTATCCTCAAACAACTTTCGTAATACTCAATGTCCTTCTCATTTTAAGTTTGTTCTCATTTACATGCAAGCTTACAACGTAATGCTTTTCACATTTATTGTTGATCCCCATTCATTCTCAATTAGCAATCACAATGCTTATTATCTTTGTCACTCATTGCGTTTCTCATTAATTGTTTATTCTCAGCTAGCATTCGTGCTGCTTGTTGTATTTCTCATTTATTGTTCGTTCTCATTTCTTCTTCTCATTTAGCATTCGAGATGCACATTGTCTTTCTAATTTATTGATTTTCTCAGTTATTCTCATATAACATTCGTGATATTTATGGATTTTATTATTTACCGTTTGTTCTCTTCCATGACATTTATCGTCTTTCTCCTTTATTATTTGCCTTCACATTTATTGCCTATCTCATTTGTTCACATTTAAAGTATCGTTACGCTTATTGCTTTCTTAATTCTTTTCTATTTCACTTCATCTCTTTTAACAATCGTGTGTCTATTATCCTTCTCAGTTTTTGATTTTCCTTATTTAATCTCATTTGACACTTGTAAAGAATATTGTCTGTCTATTTATTATTGAACCTCATTTAGAATTATGTCTTTCAGTATTGGTCTCTTTTGACTATTGGTTTGATTCGTTGGTTGTCTCGATTAATTGATTATTTGTGTTGATATTCTATACCTCTTCGCATTACTATTATAGTAATTTATGGTTCTTCTGTTTGCGTTAATTTGAGTCATTGACCCCTCTTTTATATCATTTCATTTGCTTCTTCATTCGTATGAATATCAAATTTTCTTCCGAGCACTCTATGCTCATACTAGTATGAATGATACGGACATCTTAATCCATTCATTGTTGTTCTGATTCATTGATCCTTTCATTTGCATCGATTGATAACAGTTTGCTTCTTTGTTTATACAGATATCTTATCTATCCCTTTTAAGCAGTCTTTGCTCCTAAAACATTACACTCAACAGAATTCTATTACTATTTCCGTGATTCATCAAGATCTTTCATTGGTACTATTAATTACTCCTTGTAACTATCTTTTACCCCAAGGCATTGGCATCTACTTCTTTCGACTAATAGTACGCTCCCGTAGTAATCCCATTCGCATTAATCGTTAGTACACATCAGGGCGTAGGAACAACACTCCAGGACAACAGGCTGCAAGCAGTACAAGATTGTCAGGAGAGTTACGTGAAAGTTCACCACGAAAGAACATGCTATGTTTTGGAAAACGATGAAAACTGAACTCGATGTACGTTGAATCCTACAAGAATTTGGCAAAAGATGGACTGGTAGCTTATTGACTTGAACTTCTGCAAGAGCTCAGTAGTGTGCTCAAGACATCTCACGATTTGGACTCGAAGAAGTGTCATTCGGATGAAACCCTCGTCATTCCACTAGAGGAGATTCAGCTTGACGATAAGGTTGACTTTAATAAGGAACTAGTTAAGATCATAAAACTACTTGACTAAACTGAACATTACATTATCGTTCCTCAATTATACATAGCCTAATTACCTATGTCTAATTCAGGAGGGATCATGTTATGCTGGGAGCAGTCACCAGTAAGTTTTATTAAAAACGACTTTTCACTTATATCCATAAAACAATTTGTGAATCTTCTTAAGATTACACAACTAAGCAGAGTCTTATCCTGCCTTCACCATGTTAAATCAACCTCATCCGACACCGTATTCTGAGGAGACTAATTAAACTACATCGCTAATTATCTTAGAAACCATTCGCTACAAGTACCCTCATTTCTTTTTCCGACACACCGTCAACCGATAAGATAAACTGAATCACGAGGACGTGATTCCTTTTTAACGGATGGGTAATGTAACAACCGAGAAATTTCAAGTCATTATTTTTACTAATTTTATTTGCTTATTATGCTATTTTAAGTAAATTAGCTTTTGCCGGGAAAGTTGTCAGCGTACGTCGTGACACGTACACTTAAATTCGTAAATTGACTCAGGCTATGCTCAGTTTACCCGTTAATATGATTTATATTCCCCCATGTACTTGTTTTCATATGGAATATTTTAATTTTCCATTTCTACGCGAAGTGTGCACATTTTACGTTTTACGCGTTTTCGGCTCGCGGTTTAAGCTTTAACGATGTTATAACACTCCGAAAGGCTCGGGAAATATATGAAACATCAATTTGGGTCATTTTAAGTTAGATGTGATATTTTTAGGAAAATATTATCCTTGTGTCATTTATTTTTGCAAACTATGCATAAAATGCACCCGATATGGCTCTGTTAGCCTTTAAACCCCTTTACGTAGTTAACCATACTTGTGCAAAACCTATACTTAATGTATTTTACAAAAAAAATAAATAAAATACCTTCCCCCATATCACCCCAAAACCGGCCTTGGGCTATGGGAAAACCAAACCAACACCCTTTTCCTCCCCTTGGTTCCATAAACTCATTTATTCCCACTTTTCATTCCAAATCTCACACTCTTCATTTTTCTCCCATTTTTCTCTCCTCTCTTCTCCCTTGCTGCCGAAAATCACCTCCACCACCATCATAATTCATCATTTTCTTGGAGCTAATAAGGTAAAAACACAAGGTGCAAGGCGACATGTGTCCACCTTGCATCAAAATCTCTCAAAAACGGGTTTTTAAACTCCATCTCTAATTTTCTTGTAATTTATGTTTAAGAGTCTTTTGAACCTGAGATTACATAAGTTTTTAGATGTTTATGAAGTATGGTGAATGAGGATAGGATGTTAGATAATTAGTTAGGCTTGATTTGGTTAGTAGATGCAAGAGTGGGATTGACTTAAAAGGGTTTTGATTAATTGTTAATGATTTCTTCTTATTGTTTTGTTATAAAAATTGATTTAGATCCCCAAATAAATCTTGAACCTCCTGGAATCTTGAGTTCTTTAGCTAATGAAATGATAGTGATGATGAAAAATAGGCATGCATTGATCAAAACCCATTTATTAGGCTTAAAGTAGATCAATTGTCATTGGCCTAAATCTGTCCCAGATTTCATCCAAAAAAACGACTTCACCATTTTGTCCTCACGAATATTTAAGAAAAAATAAAAATACTAGATGATAGCTTCAGATCTTAGGGTCATTTCTCCGAAAACCTTACCTCAAAATTCATCATTATGATTTTAGGAGAAAATCCACACTAAAACATGTCCAGAAGTTGTATGTCAGTGTTATAAGGCCAAAACCTCCTAGATTTATGCATTTCCACTATCTAGTCCTTTTGAATGAAATGTAGCCAAGACATAAATAAAACTTCTCCAAATAGATTCATGCTCATAGGACCTGTAGATAAAAAGATACACCCTTTTTACTAAGCTTATTTGGATGGTGAGTATAACTATTTAGAGACTCAGGGGTAAATTGGTAATTTCACCCAGGTTCTGTGGTTCTCAGTTATGTAAGGCCTTGATTTTCATATAGTACAGAGTCATACCTTTCTATGCATATAAAGTTCATAATTTTAGCCTTCACAGTTTAGAAATGGCGACCCGGTTAATGCGGCAATTTTATAAAATTTCCATCAGCTTTACATTTTTAAACCGTATAAGCTTTTATAAATGCCTTTCGACCCATGTCTTGCTATAAGACTTTTAAATAAATGACCATATGACATTTTGAGTTCAAGTACTGAGTTAAGTCATAAAAACTCATTTATTCCCACTTTTCATTCCAAATCTCACTCTCTTCATTTTTCTCCCATTTTTCTCTCTTCTCTTCTCCCTTGCTGCCGAAAATCACCTCCACCACCATCATAATTCATCATTTTCTTGGAGCTAATAAGGTAAAAAAACAAGGTGCAAGGCGACATGTGTCCACCTTGCATCAAAATCTCTCAAAAACGGGTTTTTAAACTCCATCTCTAATTTTCTTGTAATTTATGTATTAGAGTCTTTTGAACCTGAGATTACATAAGTTTTTAGATGTTTATGAAGTATGGTGAATGAGGATAGGATGTTAGATAATTAGTTAGGCTTGATTTGGTTAGTAGATGCAAGAGTAGGATTGACTTAAAAGGGTTTTGATTAATTGTTAATGATTTCTTCATATTGTTTTGTTATAAAAATTGATTTAGATCCCCAAATAAATCTTGAACCTCCTGGACTCTTGAGTTCTTTAGCTATTGAAATGATAGTGATGATGAAATATAGGCATGCATTGATCAAAAACCCATTTATTAGGCTTAAAGTAGATCAATTGTCATTGGCCTAAATCTGTCCCAGATTTCACCCAACAAAACGACTTCACCATTTTGTCCTCAGGAATATTTAAGAAAAACTAAAAATACTAGATGATAGCTTCAGATCTTAGGGTCATTTCCCCGAAAACCTTACCTCAAAATTCATCATGATGATTTTAGGAGAAAATCCACACTAAAACATGTCCAGAAGTTGTATGTCAGTGTTATAAGGCCAAAACCTCCTAGATTTATGCATTTCCACTATCTGGTCGTTTTGAATGAAATGTAGCCAAGACATAAATAAAACTTCTCCAATTAGTTCATGCTCATAGGACCTGTAGATAAAAAGATACACCCTTTTTACTAAGCTTATTTGGATGCTGAGTATAACTATTTAGAGACTCAGGGGTAAATTGGTAATTTCACCCAGGTTATGTCGTTCTCAGTTATGTAAGGCCTTGATTTTCATATAGTACAGAGTCATACCTTTCTATGCATATAAATTTCATAATTTTAGCCTTAACGGTTTAGAAATGGCGACCCGGTTAGTGAGGCAATTTTATAAAATTTCCATCAGCTTTACATTTTTAAACCGTATAAGCTTTTATAAACACCTTTCGTCCGTGGGTATTTGACTGATTTCTTGTAGTGAGACCCAAGTGTCAAAGGTCCTATTAAGTTTTATTAAAATATAACTTTTCCAATTAAGCGTTCTATAAAATTGATATTTTATGACTAAAATTTCAAGTGTCCTATTATGGTGTATCAACCTATGAGACCCAACTGACAAGGGTCCTATTAAATTTTGTTATAATAAAACTGTTGCGAATAACCGTTGTAAAAACCTGATGTTTTATTACTTAAATAGCTAGTTTCCTATTAAGTTTTGTTATAATAAAACTTTTGTGAATAAGCGTTCCATAAAACTGATCTTTTATGACTCAAATATCAAGTGTCCTATTATGGTGTATCAAGTTTTGAGACCCAAGTATCAAGTGTCATATAAAGTAATGTTTAAATAAAACTTTTGTAAATAAGCGTTCTAAAAAACTAATGTTTTATGACTCAAATAAGAAGTGTTCTATTATGGCGTATGATAATAAAACCATAACAAATAAGCGTACTATAGAGGTTAATGTTAAAAGACACATGTGTCAAGGGTCCTATTAAGTTTTGTTAAAATAAAACTTTTGAAACTAAGCATTCTATAAAACTGAAACTTTATGACTCAAATTTCAAGTGTCCTATTATGGTGGATGAATTTATGAGACCCAACTGTCAAGTGTCATATCAAGTTATGTTTAATAAAACTTAATTTGAATAAGCATTATAAAAAGCGGATGTTTTACGACTCTAAAAAGAAGTGTCATATTATGGTGTATCATAAAAAAACCATTATGAATAAGCGTTCTATAAAGGTTAACGTTATAAGACCCTATTGTCAAGGGTCCTATTAACTTTTGTTATAATAAAAAACGTTTGCGAATAAGCGTTCCATGAAACTGATGTTTTATGACTCAAATATCAAGTGTCCTATAATGGTGTATCAATTTATGGGACCCAAGTCTCAAGTGTCATATTAAGTTATGTTTTAATAATACGTTTGCAAATAAGCGTTCTAAATAATTAATGTTTTATGACTTATGTATCAAGTGTCATATTATGGTGTATTGTAATAAAACCATAATGAATATGCGTCCTTTAAGGGTCCTATTAAGTTTTGTTATAATAAAACTTTTGCGAATAAACGTTCTAAAATACTGATATTTTATGACTAAAAAATAAAATGTCCTATTATGATGTATGATAATAAAGCCGTTATGCATAAGCGTCCTATAAAGGTTAACATTATAATACCCACGTCTTCAGGGTCCTATTAAGTTTTGTTATAATAAAACTTTTGCGAATAATCGTTTTAAAAAATGATGTTATATGACTCAAAAATGAAATGTCCTATTATGGTGTACGATAATAAAACCATTGTACATAAGCGTCCTATAAAGGTTAACGTTATAATACCCACGTGTCAAAGGTCCTATTAAATTTTGTTATAATAAAACTTTTGTGAATAAGCGTTTTATCTAACTGATGTCTTATGACTCAAAACTCAAGTGTCCTATTATGGTGTATTATAATAAAACCATAATGAATAAACGTCCTATAAAGGTTAAAGTTATAAGACCCAAGTGTCAAGGGTCTTATTAGGTTATGTCATAATAGGACATCTAGTGATCAAGTGTCGTATTACACTATCACATAATGGGACACCAACAACTAAATGTCTTATAAAGTAATTTATTAGGATCCATATTTTAAGTGTCCTATTAAGTTATATGATAATAGGACCCCAAATAATCAACCATCCTATTATATAACTTTTTAGGACACCGCCTAAGTAGCAAATATTTAAAAAGGACCCTAAACGCTCATATGTCCTATTAAACAGTTTTTTAGGACTCTATTATCATACCGTCCCACACAAAGGGTCCTAAAAAGCCACTTTTCTTGTAGTGTCAAAACGTCTCATTTAGAGGTCGTTTTCTATACCTTGTTCTATATTATGAAGTAACACCCCATTGACACTATCGTTCCGCTGCGGTCTTTTGGGAGTGTTACATATACCACCTGTGGGACCTATCTGTTAGGCTGTTAACGCGCATGTTCCACGCTACTATGTCTGGAACATGCAGTTTTCTGTAATGACAAGCAGTCATAATATAAAGGGATAATTACCAAAATAGACCAAACACCAAATGGTCTATACCATACCCCGGTTGCCCAAAAAATGTCTCCAGTTGCCCAAAAAATGGTGATTGTTGCCCAAAAAATACACTGAAAATCCTTCAGTTGCCCAAAAAATTGTCGGTTGCCCTGGGCAACAAAATTATTTTCGGATTTCGGGGTAGATAGGGAACCGCCCATTTGTGTTTGGTCTACTTTTAGAATTATCCCTAATATAAATTCAGGTTTTCATACGACGATACCATGCTGTTCTACACTTGGACTAACCAGAAGAAATGGCAAAGGCCCTTGCCGCAGCGCGGCGGGTTCCTACCCCTTGTTTGAACATAATTTGATGGTACGCCATTTTAAATAGTTAACAAATCTAGTTAGAAGGTCATTTGATGGTACATATAATATAATATTTGTGATAGTAAGTGTGTCCCCTCTTGAGAGGCATATGTTTCTCACTTTGTTAGTACTCCAATTAAAACGCTTTTATAATTTCAATTATTAAGATTTACACTTCATTTAGCGACCACAAAATGACAATATTTATTGAGTTCTTATAAAATGCATGAGCAGTTAAGATTAAATGAGAAATAAAATAAAAATAGCAAAATTAAAAAAAACAATAATCGTACATTTCATATGCACTTATAAAAACAAATGCATATCAATTAAATTTTTTTTCCTTTAATTTAAAATATGTGGTTATAAATACTTATAATTTTTTTCATTTTAATTTTTCTTCTTATTGAATACAATCTTCAAATACGGGTTCTAAACTAGTTAAACATGAAAAAATGAATTACTCTCTCCGACCTAAAATATAAGTCTATTGTGACTTTAAAAGATTTTTTTTTCGACATTGACTTTAAGTATTTTTTTCATGTTATATAATACTTGATGAAAAGTATACAAATGAAAATACATTTAAAACATAAATCCATTTATATATTTTGCATTAAGTATTATATAACACGAAAATAAATAATTAAGGTTAAAGTTGTAATAAAAAGACTTTAAAAAGTAAAAATTGACTTATATTTTGAGACAGTGGGAGTACTACTTTCCTAGCGACATGAAAACCTCCATAAACCAACAAAACATGTTTCATTGTCACACATTTCAAACAATGTGAAAATGTTTGTCTATCAAACACATCTTATTTAGGTGAGTGAAAAATGATCAACGTGCTTCACATCTTTGTTTTTGACTAAATCAACTTCTTAGGAATTAGCTATTGCTTTTCATTTTCTTTTTTCTTTTGTTAAAAGTACGCTTGGCTATGAAGAAGCACATATATGAATTGATGACTTGTAATTTGGTGATAATTATTTAGGTCATTCAAGCTATTTATTGTCATGTTTTCACTTGTTTATGATAGAAATGATAGTTAAAAAATAAAATGTTCATTTTCAGATATCACAAGAATGGTATAAGACTTTAAAGCTGAAATACAGCTTGAGATCACCTCCATCGTCTCATATCAGTTGGCCACCTGAGTTCCTTCTGGAGCTTGGGGAGGGGTTTTACCCGGGTTTGAGTCTCGCAAGTGACAAAGAAAATCCAGATTTTCCTTTTAGTGCGAAGCCGTGAGTTCCAGGGGTTTCCCTTCGCGGGTCTCTCCTAGTGGTTCGGTCCCGGGGCCTGCTCATTTAGATGGTTTAACTCGGGGGTCTGATTTCAAGTGTGGTGCCGTTCTAAAAAAAATAAAAATAAAAAAAGTTTATGATCACGAAAAAAAAATTTCTTACCTTAGCTACACTACACACCGATTGGACTAAAGGGATTGCAAAACTTTCTGATCACGAATTGACACATACGAAACTATAAAATATATACATAAGGTCACAACAACAACAACAACAACAACAACAACAACAACAACAGTACCCAATCCCGCCAGAGCGAGGTATGGGGAGATGAGATGTAGACAATCACACCCCTACCCGAAGGTAAAGGGAAATGTGAAATATATACATAAGGTGAAATGATAAAAGTAAAGGATAGAAAGTGTGAAAAGAATAAATAGAAAGGGGTATAAGTTGAATTGAATGAATCATAAAACACAAACAATAATCACTCAGATTTACCATGGAAGAAATTAATAATAATAAAGTTTCAAAATCAGAAATTGAAGAAAAGACATTAATTTTTCTTGATTCACTGGATCATTATTTGGTATTAATCGATTCATTATCCAACACTCTTCTTCGTCAGGTAATTCATTCATCACTTTATCATTTCAGGTAATTCATCACTTTTTGGCTTATATAAGCCGCGAAGTTTCAAAATAAGCCACAAAAGGTGAACTTATGAAACATAAGCTAAAAACCAAGTAACCTATAAGCTGAAACAAACATCCCATTAAGCTTATCTTCCCGGCTTATTCAACTTTTGAAAATCCAAAAAGTTTGAGCTTATAAATAACAACTGTAGACAGTGTAATTACAAATATCGTCCTAAAAACGTTATTTATATTTTACGATCTTTACTTAGTTTTGTTAATGACAATTACAAAGTATATCTTTAAGCAAATTATAAATACTAGCTAAAGTCTCTTTAGAACACATTTTACATTTCACAAGTTTACTTGGAAATACATTTCATACATCTACATGTTTATTTCCTTAAAAGGAAACTTTATTTCTAAAATGATACAATGACATCATGGCATGCATCATACATGTAATCTTGGTAAGATCTTGTAATATCTTGGATAGATCTTCAAGTAAGATAGTTGACATTGGAAGATCTTGATATGACAACACAAAGAGATGGAAAGATTGGAGAGATTTGGAAAATCTCTTAGCTGTTGATGCGTGCGATGTGTCGTTGCGGTTTAGCAGTATTAATGCCTACTCAAGTTTTAAATTTATATTTAGCCGACTTATCAATAACACGCGTGGGGTCCAAGATTAATATATTCAGGAATATTCGTACACCGCCAGAAGATGCGGCGTATCTTCATAAATAGATGCGGCGCATGTCCTCTTATATCTTGGATCGTATCTGGTGAAATCTTGATAGTGATGCGCCGTATGTAATAAGCAAGATGCGGCGCATCTGGAGCAGAATGTCTTGATCTTGTACATTTCGGTAGACTCTTAACTTCTTGCTTGTTTTGCTCCATAATTAGTCCAAAACCGCCAAGTTTCACCAAATGCTTGTTTTTACCTGAGAATTACAAAAGTAAACGATTAAGTATCAATTCTCATACATAGCATAATAAAACAAGTCAAATTAATAGGATAAATGATGGTAATAAAATGTACTTATTTGAGTTCATCAAATATCCCCCCACTTGAACTTTACTTGTCCCCAAGTAAACCTTAGAATTAATCTTATGAAAATGTATCCTAAAAGATATTAGGATTTATTTTTATATTTAAGCATGTATTCATTTTTGTCATAATCACACAACCAAACACTTAACGAATTAGAAGTAAAATAAAATATTCTGATAAAAGCAAATCTAATCGTTTAACTGTCCAGTCGTGACGAATATTCTATCATAAGCTTGGCAAGTATACACATCTCCCCCACTAAAGCCAAGGAATAACAAGTCTAAAGCGGCAAAAAGGGTTTTGAGGTTTAAGGGTTAATTATTCTCCTTAATCTCTATCGATCTCAAATTCCAGAAAAGGCGACAAAATCACAAATACATGATCGAATCCACGAACACGATACATGCAATTGCTCAAATCCTTAACTCGAATAGGCTAAAGATAGGTCCAAACTTTACCAATAATAATATATCAAAAAGGGCGACAAAATCATAAATACATAGCCGAATCCACGACTACGATACTTAAGATTGCTCAAATTCCTAATTTCAATAAATCAAAGGTTTGGTTGGATAAAGAATAATACAGGGTATGGATAATATTTGGGATATAAATTGGTGTAAAAATAAAAAAAATAAACAAAACAGATAAATTAAAATCCTAAGTGTGGTTAATCACTATCCCAACCATCCCATGAATAAGACTCATATCATAGAATAACTCACGCTTTAACACTTGAAACACATGCTTTTAGGTAGACACGAATTATACTCAACAAGATCTTAATCAAAGAATAAACCTTAGTTGGTGTTCCCATAACTGCCAACTCCCATTCAATCCATAGATATAATATACAACAACTAGTGGTGATATCGACCACTTAATACAAAACTTTACATAAGTTGGTTAAAACAAACATCCAACTCTTCCTTTTTCTTTTTCTTTTCTATTTTTTTCGATTTTTTTTTTAAATAAACAAAGATGTGTAAAATTTCACCACATCACTATAATGATAATTCTGGATAATTTTTCCATACTTTTCATGACTTCAGAAATAACGGTAATAGTGAAAGTAGTAAACACACGAAAAATAAACTCAAAGATATACAATATTTACTTTCACTCCGATTGCATTGTGCAATTTCCCGACCTAACCATAGATAATGAATTACGCACGCGAACACAGGTAATGTAAGGAAACACACTTTGCCTAAAGCAATTAACCAACCACGGATTTTAATCTACAGGGTAGGCTAAGGTGTAAGGGTGTAACGAAACATTTTAACAAAGGTGTAAGAAACGAAAGGAATGGTTCTGAGTGTTTTTCTAGGGGTATCTTACTCTAAAAGTGAGAGTAACAAAAGGGTTTTTACGGGGGTTAACTAACCAGTGTAGTTAGCTAATAACACATAACATATATAGGCTATTTGGGTGTAATCCTAGAATTTTACCAATTTAGACAAGTCATTCCAATTATATAAATAATACTTATTATGGTGGTCTCAAATAGTATACAAGCCAAGTTCTAAAGTTTACAAGTCACCGGCACACTCATAGATTTGTGAGTTTTGAAAAATCACAATTTTTTGAAAATAACGTCATGTGTGCAGCTATGCAACTTAGACTTTAAACAAAAACATGCTAAAAATTTTAAATTTTGATATATTAAGCGCATTTTAAGCATATTTTGAAAAAGTTTAGGACAAGTAAGTGTTAAGTGTTCTAATTCTCCAATCCCCCCACTTAAGTTAAACAACGTCCTCGTTGTTTGTATCAAAGGTTAAAAACTGGAAAATAAAAGAATTAGAACAGAAAAACTCCCCTGAGATTTGCTCGGTATGATCCTCCATTTTTTGTATAAGAGCAAAAATCATCTTTCTTGTGGATTAGAACGTTTAAGCTTCATATTTGATGTATCCACAGGAAATGCAGGAATCTATAATACCACCAAGACTTTAAAACACACCTAAGTTAAGAAAGGTCAAACTTGCATAATACATTAGTAGTTAGGAAAAATAAAACATAAAAATCAAAACTGAAAATCATCAGGTCAGTCGATGCGCCGTATCTTATGGAAGAAGATACGCCGTATCTAGCCTGGAATAAATACGGATCAGAATAGAAGATGCGTCGCATCCTTAACCAGGGATGCGCCGCATTGAAATAAACTGATAAAAAGTTTTAAAGTCGAAAGTAAAAATGCAGAAAAATAAAGTAAGATATGACCATTGCAGGAGATGCGTCGCATCTCAGAATTGAGATGCGCCGTATCTGCTGCGGCCTGACTGACTCGACACAAAAATAGAATAATAAAAATTTTCTCCGGGTTGTCTCCCGGTCAGCACTTGTCTTTATTCCAGAGTCTTCAAGTTAGACTCACGTTCAGCTCATTATTCTGTGCTATTGATCCCTACATTGCCACGTAGGATCCATTTAGCAACTAATTCCTCACGTATATATTCAAGTCCCAATTTCAAAACTCCTTTGTAGAATCCTTCCATCATTTGATATGGGTACTCAATCCCTCTCTTCATGTCATCATTACTAATAAAAAGGAATGGAGAGAATTTGTAGCAGAACCTATTAGTAGCATGTTTAAACCCAGGGTGAGTTCGGGGCATCATATAAGTGATAATGTCGCTTCCACATTGAAAGGTGATCTTTCCTTCAAATCGTTTTGCATTAATAGTGATCTCCCTACAAAATGGTTTCCCAACAATCACGTCACCCATATCGCTGTCACGATAGGCATTCATGTCTTCAACAACGGCGAACTCAGTAACAATAGTAAAACATCCAACGAAGATCGGGACATTAATGAAGGCCCCAACTACATTCTTTCCCTTATGCTCCACTTTATTTCTCATAATAGAATTGTAAAAGCTTCTTAACATGACATTGATTGGTAAAATAGCAAAGAAATTGGCGTCAATACACTTGTACCCAATCATGCATGGGAATTGCAAATTGTAAGCACAATCGGCGTGGATCCTTCTACCGTAATCCCAAGAACCATCATATCCCTCAAATTCATCGTAGTTCCTTGTATTAATAACATTGACTTCTGTACTATCCAGAATTTCTCCTTCTTCTAACTCAGATTCCGCATCATCCATGAATAGGTCATTGGATTCTAATGGTCCATCAAGGTCATTAAGTTCAATGTAGTCCCCATCGTATCGTTCGGGTGATTTATCTTGCACTAATACTCCATCCATAAAATTGGCTTCGAAGTCGGAGTCAATCAGTTCTCCGAACCCTTCCATTTTCCTTCTGAAATAATCAAGAAAGCATCAGTAGGATTTGTTCGCTAGAAGAAAAATTAATGAATATACAAACGGATATAAGAATAAAAATAGCTGATATCTGCAGACGATGCGCCGTATCCAAAAAGTTGGATACGCCGTATCTTACAATCGTTAAAATTAAATCAGACTTTTATTCAGAAAATAGATACGCCGCTTAGAAATTAGAATGCGCCGTATCAGTGTAATTATCAAAAATCAATATACTTATTAAAATTAAATGCGTCGTATTAACAAAAGTTAATGCGCCGTATTTTCGTTATGTTTCAAAAATATAAGATTTTTGATTCAGAAGATACGCCGTATCGACAGAGATCGATGCGTCGTATCTGTTTAATAATTCGAAAACTGTTTTTAATTAAAATAATAGATACGCCGTATCTGCTAAAGCGGATGCGTCGTATGGCGTTATCGTTTAGAATTTTTTTTTATCAAAAACAGATACGTCGTATCTTGGGGAAAAGATGTGTCGTATCGAATTAATTAAACGCGTTGTATTTTATAAAAATTAAACGCAATACGCCGTATCTGAGAAATCAGATGCGCCGTATCGTTTGAATAAGCTCAGTACAACGATAGCAGTATGCAGAAAATACGAAAAATAAAAACAAATAAAAGCACAAACGAAAATAAACACAAAGAAAACAAACAAATAACACACAAAACAAAAAATATGCAAATAATACAATGAATGCAATTTAACCTAATATACAACACAGTTAGCGGTTAGATTAAAAAATTAAAAACCTAATTAAAATACTAATCAAATTAACAGATAATAACAATTCACTCCCCGGCAGCGGCGCCAAAAATTTGGTGCGTTGCGATGTGTCGTTGCGGTTTAGCAGTATTAATGCCTACTCAAGTTTTAAATTTATATTTAGCCGACTTATCAATAACACACACACTTAACGAGCAGTGTACCCGGTCAGTATGAATATAATGGTAAGTAGAGTGTCGATCACTAAGAGTGGAACGTATTATCTCGTTATTCTAATCAGTATTTTAATATATTAAGTTAGCTATACAACCTAATCTAACGCAAGGGGGTTTCAGCCTGAGAGACTGGCACGATTGGTTGCAATTAAATAATAAACTAAAATAATAGGCACGAATCAGCAAGTAGCACACACGTACACAGATAAATACACGAGACAATAAGAAGACCTGTCCTGATAGATAAGTAGTTTGTCACTTGTTTTATTGCTAGTTTTATATGAAGTGTATAGTTCGATGCAACGCACCGAGATTAAGTCCTTTCTCGTTGGTTCTAATCTTATCGGCGAGTAAACCCTTAATGATTACTTATGACTATCCTATTTATCTTTCTTCCTACTTTTCTACAGACGATAGAATGCATAGGCGATCTAATAAATAGGCGAGGGCAGAGGCATGGCGACCCGATCAACGCTCAGCTAGACACAGAGGTTATCAATGCACTAATATAAGTCACCAAAGAAATCAACAGATAAACTTTAATTAATGGGAAAGCAGTTTTAAGGGAGTGCAATCTTTCCGTTGTCACATTACACAAGCCACCAATCCTGATGAATTAAAGTTTACTAACACAATAAAACAAAACTACTTAATGAATTAAATACATGCAGGACCTTCTTATAGCTCTTGTATCTTCGTTCAAGGTGTGTCTTGTGCTGCCGCCTTGACTGAATTCATCCTAGGGTTTCTGTACTTCGGTCTCGTATATAATATATGTGCTACGAAATTCGTCTGGTCTTGGGGTATTTATAGTTTCTGTCTGAGGGTAAGATACGGCGCATCTAATAAGTAGATGCGGCGCATTGACTTAACTTCGCGTGGGGTCCAAGATTAATATATTCAGGAATATTCGTACACCGCCAGAAGATGCGGCGTATCTTCATAAATAGATGCGGCGCATGTCCTCTTATATCTTGGATCGTATCTGGTGAAATCTTGATAGTGATGCGCCGTATGTAATAAGCAAGATGCGGCGCATCTGGAGCAGAATGTCTTGATCTTGTACATTTCGGTAGACTCTTAACTTCTTGCTTGTTTTGCTCCATAATTAGTCCAAAACCGCCAAGTTTCACCAAATGCTTGTTTTTACCTGAGAATTACAAAAGTAAACGATTAAGTATCAATTCTCATACATAGCATAATAAAACAAGTCAAATTAATAGGATAAATGATGGTAATAAAATGTACTTATTTGAGTTCATCAGCTGTCTTACCTCTGGCATACCCACGGATCCCTTCGACATAAAGGACGGATCCCTTTTAAGGGATCCGCCGAGTGTTTATGTTAGCAATCAATTTATGTTTATTATGAAGTGATGGTCATTTGGCATTTAGAATCAAAGTGTCATGTATAATATGTACTTAGCATTGTGGGCTTGTAGCATTAGAGTTAGTAGTTCAAAGTGTATAAGTGTAGTGCAAATACAAAGCCCACATAAAGGATCCATTGTTAAAGCCCACCAAGGCCCATCTTGGTTGGCTGTGTCATATTTAACCATGCACACACACTCTGTATTAGCGTGCCTCATTTGTTATAAAGAGAGTGTGTGTGTTTACCCCTTAGTCACTTGTGTTATTTTCTCTCCAAGCTAATATACATTTGACTAGAAATTTACATAAGATCCACTACTCTCTTCTTGTTCTTAATATGTGTTTGTGAAGCATCATTGTTCTAGTGTGTTGTGTGATAAAGTGGAAGGTGTTCGGTTCTTCATTCTAAGTGAAGATCGAGTGCTACAAGTGGCTTTCGTGCATTTTCAGTACGGAACCCGCGCTTAATTTAATGGCTTTCGTGCACTTCAGTACGAAACCCGCGCTTAACCCAATGACTTCCGGACATATCAGTTCGGGACTCGCACCTCAAGGAGCTCAATCAATTCATGACGAACAACCCACAACTCAAGAACTGGAAAATTTCTTCGAGTTCATGTACGATGAATACTATGGTGGCGCTTCGAAAAATGCATCTAACCAACATTCCGCTGCACCCACTCAACAACCACCACCACCAAATCCAGATGCATCCACAACATTCGAAGCTGGCGCACCAACTCCCTCAACATCAACATCATCTACATTTACTCCAACAACTCCATTCTTTGAAATTGTTCTACCAAGAATTGATGAGCAAGAACAAAATAATGCTGTGTTAGACGAAGAAGTCTTTGAAAACCCGTTTGGAACGGAATCTGGTGAATCATCTTCCAGATTACATGAACCGACTAACACACATTTGTTCAGTCCACGGTACCCTTCAACACTACAGTGTACAAAAGACCATCTGATTGAACAGGTTATTGGTGAACCCTCAAGACCAATTCAGATGAGAAAATAACTAAACACCGATTGCGACATGTGCATCTATGTCTGCTCAGTCAGTCTCATAGAACCTAAGAACATTCGGGAAGCAATGGCAGATAATGCCTGGATTGAAGCGATGCAGGAAGAACTTCTTCAATTTCAAATCCATGACACCTGGGATTTAGTTCCAAGACCAATTGACAAACTAGTCATTGATCTTAAGTGGTTATGGAAAAACAAAAAGGATGAAGAAATGACTGTAATTCGCAACAAAGCTCGTCTGGTGGCAAAGGGATACAGACAAGAAGAAGGGATAGATTTTGAAGAGTCATTCGCACCAGTTGCAAGGCTTGAAGCAGTCAGGATTTTCTTAGCTTATGCCGCTCACAAGAACATCACGGTTTATCAGATGGACATCAAGACGGCATTCTTGAATGGAACTCTGAAGGAAGAAGTGTACGTGAGTCAACCAGACGGTTTCGTTGACAAAGATCATCCGGAATACGTCTACAGGCTAAAGAAGGCAATCTATGGTTTGAAACAAGCCCCACGGGCGTGGTATGACGAGTTATCATCTTTCTTGTTGTCAAATAATTTCACCAAAGGAACAATTGATCCGACCTTGTTTACAAGAAAATACAAAAATGACATTTTGATTGTTCAGATTTATGTGGACGACATAATATTTGGGTCCACTAATCCGACACATTCAAAACATTTTGAAAATCTCATGAAAGAAAAATTTGAAATGTCCATGATGGGAGAATTAAAATTCTTTTTGGGTTTACAAATTCATCAATCCCCGCGTGGTATTTTTCTTAATCAGGCTAAATATACAATTGAGATTTTGAAAAAACATGGAATGGACAATTGTGACTCTGTTGGTACTCCAATGGTCACTTCACCAAAAATTGGCGCTGACCTATATGGGAAACCCATGGATCCGAAGAAATATCGGAGCATGATTGGTTCTCTCATGCACCTAACTGCAAGCCGACCAGATATTCATTTTGCTGTTTGCTTATTAGCATGGTTTCAGGCAAGGCCTACCGAACTTCACCTCCAAGAGGTTAAACGGATCTTTCGATACCTTCGAAGAACCATTAACATGGGTCTTTGGTATCCGAAGGATTCGGAGTTTACACTAATAGCATTTTCAGATGTAGACCATGCCGGTTGTCAAGTTACAGCGAAAAGTACATCAGGCGAAGCGCAATTTCTGGGAGAAAAGCTAGTAGGCTGGTCCTCAAGGAAACAAGACTGCACTGCTTTATCAACAGCAGAAGCCGAGTATGTGTCTCTATCTGCGTGTTGTGCCCAAGTTCTATGGATGAGGACACAACTAACAGATTATGGTTTCTCTTTCGACCGCATACCTTTGTATTGCGATTCAAAAAGTGCCATAGCCATCTCGTGCAACCCAGTGCAACACTCGAAGACCAAGCATATTAGAGTCCGCTATCACTTCATAAAAGAGCACGTTGAAGAGGGTTCTGTTGAATTGTTTTTCGTGAAGACTGAATATCAACTCGCCGATCTATTTACTAAGGCCCTCCCAAAAGAGCGGTTTGAAAACTTAGTTCGTCGAATTGGAATGCGAAGCCTAACTCCCGAAGAGTTAGAAAGTCTTCTCGAATCTTCTTGATTTATATCAACAAGCTTCGCATGTAAATATTTTTGTAAATATATACTTGTTAAAATCTATACTGTAAATAGAAAATTTCAAAAAGACATAAAAAATAAAAAACTCAAAAAACCAAAAATATTCTTCTCACGACATGTCTCTCGTATAATCGATATTCTGTACGTATCTAGAAATGTCATTCAACAATGATACGGGCATGTACAGATGCTTGAGCGAGAGTTCTTTTTTATGTTTTTCTAAAACATGTCGTTTCTCAAATTTTCTTCATTACGGCTTTCGTGCATTTCAGTACGAAACCCGCGCTACATTGAATGACTTCTGATTATTTCCGATCAGGACTCGCAATGTTAATGGCGAAAAGCAAAAACCTTGAGCACTTAATCAAAATGATTTCAAGAAGATTTTTTAAAGTCTTTAAATGAATTCTGTGCTCAAGATAACTCCCTCTAAGACCCTTAACTGCTTTTAAACTCTAATGTTTAATAAAATGCTCTGGTTAAGGGGGAGTATAAAAAGAAAAATGTTCCATTTTCATGCTAAAATCAGTCCGTCTCTCCACAAAAATTTCATTTTAATCAACTGTTTTCAAAAATACCACTTCATGCTATTTTTGAGGGGGAGATTAAGTGTTTATTAAACATAAGGGGGAGAGGACGTGATTAAAAATGTGATCAAAAAGAAGTTTTGTGGTTTGAATCTCAAAACGAGTTCTTCAAAAAGACTCAGTTGAACCCTCGAATTGACGAAACTAACTGTCCGTTATCGAAAAGACTAGTCCGGGACGGGTAATAATTTCAAACTGGTTTACCAGTGATGTAAGCGTGTCTCGCAAAGGACTTGTCTGAGTAGAATGTACCAATTCGAGAGATGATCATTGAATATGACCGGGACGGGTAATAATTTCAAACTAGTCTAACTAGTGATGT
Organism: Artemisia tridentata subsp. tridentata; assembly: GCA_021014915.2. NCBI lineage: Eukaryota > Viridiplantae > Streptophyta > Magnoliopsida > Asterales > Asteraceae > Artemisia > Artemisia tridentata. The sequence continues at coordinate 20,946,484 of CP139503.1, read as the reverse complement.
AAGCGTGTCTCGCGAAGGTCGTGTTCATTGAAAATCGATCATTTCAAATGTGCAAACTCTACCCAACATGTGCAATTTATTTCAAAAATGCATGAGCACATGTGAAGGGGGAGTGTTTCAAAAATGCAAAACTCTCAATGTGTTAACAAAATGTGTTTTCTCATAAACACGTTGAGAGATTTTCACAAGGTTTAATGGCATGTGACAAATAATCTAGGATAATCATGGAGTAATAAGGTGATTATTGTTAGGTTATGTCCAATGATCCACCAGAACCGGAGGGATCTACCCAAGGACAATTCCAATAGCTTAGCATTAGAAGTCCTTAGGTAAGATTGAAAAAAGGAGTATAATGAGAAAGGAGAAAGAAGGGGTTGAAGAATGAAAAAGAAAAGTTTTTGTAAGGGTGAAAAGAAATAGCCCTCCATGAAAACTTAGGTCAGAAACCGGGTCAATACATCTGCTATCGGTACTCACTAAGGTGATACTGGTATTGAAGACAAGACGTCATGGACCCAGTGACGCACTGCACCACCCCTCCTATCCACTCAGATATCTCTCAAAAGATATTTGTTTCATTTCTCACGGAGAACACTGCATAATCTATCGGCCTCTCACTCCGAGATGTGTTGATATTGAAAAGGTGGCACTCTGCTTCATGCCTCCGACGACTAAAACCAAAACGCACATAATTGAGTCTAGAGACATGAGATTCATCAAAAGATCTCTTAGGAACACTTCCTATGCAATACACTTGTGTTCACTCAAAAGGATACAAGTTGTATGAGTCTTAATGAGATCTAAGGATCTTGCCTCACGACATGATGGCCGTTGGACGATTTATTGCTAACTGTCTTATGCAGGTACCGACGAAAGTCCATCCACCATCATCATCTACAACGACGACGCAACTGGACAGAATATGTAGATCAAGGCAAGAAAGACCAAAAGACGATTCTTTGAAGATCACAGCGCATGAAGGAACATTAATTGAATACTATTATACATTGACACACAAAGTTCAAGATGTCAAATTCAAAAGACCAATCACGGGAGCATCATTGAAATGACCATCCCTTAGGGGGAGATTGTTAGCAATCAATTTATGTTTATTATGAAGTGATGTTCATTTGGCATTTAGAATCAAAGTGTCATGTATAATATGTACTTAGCATTGTGGGCTTGTAGCATTAGAGTTAGTAGTGCAAAGTGTATAAGTGTAGTGAAAATACAAAGCCCACATAAAGGATCCATTGTTAAAGCCCACCAAGGCCCATCTTGGTTGGCTGTGTCATATTTAACCACGCACACACACTCTGTATTAGTGTGCCTCATTTGTTAGAAAGAGAGTGTGTGTGTTTACCCCTTAGTCACTTGTGTTATTTTTTCTCCAAGCTAATATACATTTGACTAGAAATTTACATAAGATCCACTACTCTCTTCTTGTTCTTAATATGTGTTTGTGAAGCATCATTGTTCTAGTGTGTTATGTGATAAAGAGGAAGGTGTTCGGTTCTTCATTCTAAGTGAAGATCGAGTGCTACAGTTTATCAGCTTGCCTATAAATAGCAAGCTGATCACTTGGCCTTCTCATCACTCATATAGCTTAAGTACAAACTCATTCATATTACTAACATCATTCATTCATATCATTTGATCTTTCTTTTGTAGCAAAGAAGATTAAGCATCGAGGTTCAACACAGACGTGTAAACCTTTAGTATAGTTACTGTGTGATCTTTGTGTAATTCATACGTCATCATTTGTATCATTTATCTCAGTGAGTGTGGTTAGTGTTTTAGTCCTCAAAACACAAAGAGTGTAGGAAGTGGTTGTACCCTTGTGAAAGAACTCGACATCTAGCTTAGTGTCGGTAATTGTATAGGCGACGTTGGGTTGGTTCTACCCTGAAGTAGAACTCGGTGTTTAGCTTAGTACCGGAAAAGGAAGTAAGCAACGTGTAAAGTTTTTCTCCACCTAGAAGAGAGTTTGTTTCTTAGTGAAGGATAACTCTCGAGTTAGAGGCTCGAGGAGTGGAGTAGGGCAAGGAAGAGAGTCCTTGTAGCCGAACCACTATAAACATCCGTGTTGTGTGGTTTGATCTTTCCTCTCTTTACTTTTCATATATATTGTGTGAATACTTGTTTGTGCTTGTTTCCTTTGAATTAACATAGAGTAACAAAGCGAATTAATTTTAATCGGTAAAACTATTCAACCCCCCCTTCTAGTTTTCCACAATTGGCATCAAGAGCTACGTTACTTAAGACTTTTAAAATATATTGTATTTTAAAACTTAAAACGATCCATGGATTTTGAAAACTTTAAAGAAGGGCAATCTATGCAAAGACCACCTCTATTTGAACCAAATTGCTTTATATATTGGAAGAATCGCTTTGAGACATATGTAAAGTCAAAGGACATAGATCTGTGGTATATAATTGTTGAGGGTGATTACAAGCCCATTAGTAATGATATTTCGGGTGGTCGGGATGTAGGAGCTTCTCTTACTCATCACAGTGATGAGCAAAAGAAGTTGATTGCCAAAAACAATGAAGCCAAAATGATGCTTTACAATGCCTTACCTAAGAAAGAATATGAAAGTTTTTATGTGTAAAACGGCTAAAGATATTTGGCAATCTCTTATTATCACTCATCACGGGAAGTCACAAGTCAAATATAACAAAATTGATCTTCTTGTTCAACAATATGAACAATTTGTTATCTCTGAAGATGAGACCATTGATGGTGCTTTTGCTAAGTTTAATACTATTATTACATCTCTTAAAGCACTTGACGAATCTTTTTCTAGTAAGAACTTTGTCAGGAAATTTCTTAGAGCACTTCATCCTAAGTGGAGAGCAAAGGTGACGGCTATTGAAGAATCCAAGGATCTCTCGAGCATGACACTAGATGAGCTCATAGGAAATCTCAAAGTTCACGAAATGGTGATGGAAAAGGACTCAGAAATAGTTAAAGGGAAGAAGGAGAAAATAAAGTCCATTGCCTTGAAAGCTAGAGTTGAGTCAAGTGATGATGAAGAGTCTTGTTCAATTAGCGAAGACGAAGAATATGCCATGGCCGTAAGAGATTTCAAGAAGTTCTTCAGGAGACGAGGAAAGTTCGTAAAACCACCTCGTGAAGAAAAGAAATCTTTACGAAAGGACCGTGATGATAGAAAGGGCAAGTTAGATAGGAAGTGCTATAGATGTGGAGATTGTGGTCACTTTATAGGTGAATGTCCAAAGCCTCCAAAGAACAAGTCTCAAAAAGCATTTGTTAGTGGAGCTTGGAGTGATAGTGAAGGAGATGATGATGAGCCTAAGAACAACGAAGTTGCCCTTATGGCTCATGACACAGAAGAGGTACATTCTGACTCATACTCCTCTATAGATGATGAAACCTTAGAAATAGAATATAACAAGCTGTGTGATATCACATTAAAAATCATCAAAAAAAACAAATTCTTGAAAACCAAAACAACACTTTTAGAAAAAGAAGTGTATTGGCTTAAAGAAAAAGAGATACGAATGGAAAAAGGGAAAAATAGTAAAGATACATGTGTCTCTTGTCAAGAACTAAAATTAGAATTAGATGCACTAAAAACTTCACAGGAAGATCTCATTAAGCAAAACTCTAAGTTTAAAAGGTTTGATAAAAACATAAGTTGTGCAGATGAGATAATGAAGATGCAAAAACTTCCTCATGATAAAACCGGATTAGGTTTTATGAAACTAGGAACCTTAAGTGACTTCAAGAAACAAACTGTGAATGAAAAAGAAACTGTTTCAACTAAGTCAGAAGCTCACGGATCCGACGGATCCAAAGTTTTGGATCCGCCAGTTGTACCCAAGGGATCTGCGGGTACAGAAGTTGAACAGAAGGTTCAGAAAACAAACCGTACTGAATTTGTTAAGGTCACTAGAAAACCTAGTACTAGTATAACTAATAACAAGCTAAAACCAGCTGTGTTTATAGGGAGAGGTCAAGCTAGGAATGAGTATAGAGTTAAAACAACACAACAGAGACCTCAAACTAGTTTTCCCCAAACACCCCTTTCCTAAGAGTAATGTTAACTCACAACATCATTATCAAAATAATTGGAACCAAAATATGCCTAGAAACTTTCAAGGTCCCAATTACATGCCATGTAACTATTATCCTCCATTTGCTTACATGAACCATGATAATGTTATGTTTAACCCAAACGGACCCATGAGATATTGGGGACCAAACGCTTGAATCTTTATTGAACTTAGGTGTGCTTAAAAGTTGAACTTGAACCTGATGAGTGGATCAAAGATAGTGGGTGTTCAAGACACATGACGGGAAACAAAAGCCTTTTCTCTCACTTACCAAGTGTACGACGGAGGTAATGTCACATTTGGTAGCAAGCTTAAAAGTAAAATCATCAGAAAAGGTACAATCTCTCATGACTCCCTCTCTATTGATGATGTTGCTCATGTTGATAATTTAGGTTTTAACTTACTTAGTATAAGTCAATTGTGCCGCAAAAAGTATAACGTCCTTTTCAGTGAAAATGGAAGTAAAATACTTAAAGATGGCATAACAGTAGGAAAAGGTGTCTTAAAGAATAACGTATATGTTATGAAATTAGATAAAACACCTAAAGACAAGCTTTGTCTTACTTCTCTGGATGAAAATTCAACCTTATGGCATCGACGCTTAGGTCACGCCAATATGAGGTTAATTCAATCCTTATTATCCAAAGAACTCGTTAGGAACCTACCTAAGTTGAGATATGACCAACACTTTTGTGATGCTTGCAAAATTGGGAAACAAGTGCATAATAGCCATAAGGCTAAAAACATGGTATCTACATCTAGGTGCCTAGAATTGTTACATATGGATTTGTTTGGCCCGTCAGCTATACAAAGTTATGGAGGTAATTTTTACACATTAGTTATAGTAGATGATTACTCTAGGTATACATGGACTAAATTTTTGAAAACCAAAAATGAGGCCTTTGATAAATTTGAAAATCTAAGCAAGAAAATTCAAAATCAATTAGGAAGTAACATAATATCTATTAGAACTGACCATGGTCGAGAATTTGACAATGAAATCCAATTCGAAACATTCTGTGATAAAAATGGAATAACTCATAATTTCTCGGCTCCTCGAACTCCACAATCTAATGGTGTAGTAGAACGGAAAAATAGGACAATTCAAGAAATGAGTAGAACTATGTTAAATGAATAAAACATACCTCAAAAGTTTTGGTGTAACGCAGTAGATACTTCCACATATATCCTAAATAGAGTTTTAATTAGACCATTTTTAAATAAAACTCCTTATGAACTTTATCGAGGCAAAAAGCCTACTTTAGGATATTTTAGAGTGTTTGGAAGCAAGTGCTTCATTTTAAACACAAAGGATTATCTCACCAAATTCGACCCAAAGTCGTATGAAGGTGTATTTCTAGGATATTCACAAACTAGTAAAGCATACATAGTTTTGAACAAGGAAACCTCAAGAGTCGAGGAATCATTGAACGTAACATTCGATGAATGTCCACCTCCCTCTAAGACATCACCTTTGGTAGATGATGACTTAGTTGAAAACCAAATGGTTGATAATCAGGAAAATATTGAAAATGATAAAGAAGATGAATCAGTAAAAAGAGATTTAGTCAACATCAAAGAAGATAAAAGTCATCCATTAGAAAACGTCATAGGAAAACTCAATGAAAGAACATTAAGGTCTAAAGCTCAAAATGAAAATAATTTCTTTTGTTTTGTTTCAACAATAGAACCTAAAAATATAAATGAAGCAATAAAAGATGAATCTTGGGTCATTGCGATGCAAGAAGAATTAAATCAATTTATTAGAAATGACGTTTGGACATTAGTTCCTCAACCTAAAAATCAAACCATAATAGGTACCAAATGGGTTTTTAGAAATAAAATGGATGAAAATGGCATAGTATCTAGAAACAAAGCTAGGCTAGTAGCACAAGGCTACAATCAACAAGAAGGAATAGATTACGATGAAACATTTGCACCCGTAGCTAGACTTGAGTCTATTAGAATACTACTTGCATATGCATGTGCACATGATTTTAAATTATTTCAAATGGATGTCAAAAGTGCATTTTTAAATGGCTTTATAAATGAAGAGGTATATGTAGCACAACCTCCCGGCTTTGCCGATTTTGAAAAACTAAATCATGTTTACAAATTAAAGAAAGCTTTATACGGACTTAATCAAGCACCAAAAGCTTGGTATGATCGACTTAAGACCTTTTTAGTTAACCATAAGTACACCATGGGCCTAGTAGATAACACTCTCTTCACCAAGAAAAAGGGATCACATATTATCATCGTCCAGATATATGTGGATGACATTATATTTGGTTCAACTTGTCAAGATTTATGTGATGATTTCTCAAAAATCATGCATGACGAGTTTGAAATGAGTATGATGGGGGAACTAAACTTTTTCTTAGGTCTCCAAATAAAACAATTAGAAGATAGGATATTCTTCAACCAATCAAAGTATATCAAAGATATGCTTAAGAAGTTTGGTCTTGAAGACTCAAAACCAATGAAAACACCTATGTCCTCCGAAACCAAACTCACAAAGGATGAAGAAAATGAATCCGTAGATAGCACTAAATATAGGGGAATGATTGGTAGTTTACTCTATCTTACGGCTAGTAGGCAGGACATTATGTTTAGTATTTGTCTATGTGCACGTTTTCAAGAAGATCCCAAAATATCCCATCTTGAAGCCGTTAAACGGATATTTAGGTACATCAAAGGCACTACACATGTAGGATTATGGTATCCCAAAGGAACGGGTGTAGAAACCATAGTGTATGCCGACTCAGACCATGCCGGTGACTATGTTGATAGGAAAAGTACTAGTGGTATTTGTAATTTTGTAGGATATTGTCTCACCTCATGGTTCGCTAAGAAACAAACAGCCCTCGCAATCTCAACGACAGAGGCAGAGTATGTGTCTGCAGGAAAGGCGTGTCAACAAGCACTGTGGATGAAACAAGCTCTCGTAGACTATGGAATCGAACTCAACGACATCCCCATTCTTTGTGACAACAAAGGAGCTATCGACCTCAGCAAAAATACGGTCCAACACGCTAGAACCAAACACATTGAAATACATCATCATTTCCTACGCGACAATGTTCAGAAGGGAAATATCTCAATTGAGAAAGTTTCCTCAGAGGACAACATTGCCGACATCCTCACAAAACCTCTCAAAAGAGAACCTGTCAACTACCTTAGACTTGGATTAGGATTAATGGAACCTAGTTATTAGAATAGACAGTAGCGTAAACCTTAGTTTAACCAAACTCGACACTAAACCAAAAACTGTGTTCTGATCCCGCGGATCCAAACAATAACAAAGGTGGATCCTTTGTTTTGGATCCGCCGGATCCGTCACTTGCACAGGTTGTTATATTATAAAATAAACAACACCATGTAGTATTCATCACTCTCCTAAAACTTATCACCTACTGAATTCGTCCCATACTTCACCAAATTCACAAATTAAGCCATTGTTCTCAACCAAATTGTGCTCCAAACATCACTGTAAGTATCCTTATCATGTTTATACTCCTGGTCTACGTCTAGGATTTCTATTTCATGCACAAAACCAAACCTTGTGGTTATGCATAATTCTTGAAAAATCATGAAGCATACTTTCCAAATTGCATAACAAATCATGTTTTTCATAGTTAGGAATTGCATCTTATAGTACATTGTCATCATTCATCAAAAACCCCATGAGAAATTTTTGCTAAAATCTTCTCACGACTAGGAAAAACGGTTTTTGGACATTGTTCATACAAATACAAAAACGTTAGGTTTTAAGCATCACTTGCATCATGTCTCTTGAATGCTAAAGGGAATACATAACTAATATGTATTTTCGGGTACATTCAAATGTAGCTACATTGAAGTAGGAGCGTTTGGGTTATCTCTTGTTTTATTATAAAACTTGCATAAACATAATTTTCATCCATAAAAATGAGTCGAGATAATCACACCTCCACATTGTCCCCATGTAGGCACACACTAGACATATATATTTTTGATAATTTCAACTAAACTATATATATTTTTCGTGTCTAGGATAATCATGCCTCCCGCCACCAACTATGATCACAAACACACCGTCAATTACCTACCTAAACACCATAAAACCAAAGGACTTAGTGAACAACAAGTTGAAACTTTCAAAGCTCTAGAAAAACACTACGTACATGAGGGTAGGTTTGTAGAGTCCTCATTCTATGAAGGAACCAATCTTAGGGAACAACTAGCGGCCATTCACTTTGATTCCCTCCTAGATATCGATGAACCAATAGTTCCACGATTCATTTTAGAATTCTATGCTAGTATCACTCTAGAGTCAAATGATCAAGGTTACATAAACATTCGCTTCAGTGTCAATGGGACACAATACAACATCCCTTTAAATCAATTCGGTGAGGTTCTAGGAGTTCCAAGTTATGGAACGAGTGTCTATACCGATAAATGGTCATTAACCATTCTTGAGTCAAATCTTGAACGAACGGCACCATATGCCACTCCTTTAGCCTCAAAAGAAGTCATTCGTGAGCATCTCTTCATTCCTAGGAACAACCCCACTAGGATGTATCGAGGTAAAGAAGTAGCTAGAGATCCGTTTGCTATGGAGTAAAATGAGATTAAGCCCGAGTTTAGGAAAATGGAAGAAGTCTTAAGGGCCAATGTCATGTGCACGGTAGGAAACCGCGATCACATCAATGCTTGTCTTTGCCACATGATGTACAATGTGTCAACCCGTCAGCCTTTCAATCTTGCTTACTATATCGCCAAGAGAATGGCCGATATTCCAGTTCAAGGAAAAATGGCATTGCCTTATGGAATGCTCTTAACCCGTCTTTATCGAGCATTTGCACCCATTCCTAGAAATGCCTTAGGTTTTGTTCCCGACTATGATGAGATCCAACGCACCTTTGCTCCCTTAAGCGACCATAGGGTAGCGCTTGATAAAGGCAAACGTCCTCGTGCTCAAACCTCATCATCTTCATCATCAATGAGTGACGATGACGGCTTACCAAATTCTAGACTTCCTCCACCCGAGTACTTGAGACAACTTCCACCAATTCAAAATGAATCACCTGAGCATCGTCAAATGAAGGGAATGGTGAAGAATTTAGGTCGATGGATCATGAATCTTCATAAGGGTATGAAGAAGTTGAAGAAAAAGTTAAGTTGATTGGAGTGTTTGGAACTAATCGTTTCTAGACAATGTTATGTTGAATGGTTATGTTATTAACTTGTTATGATGCTACTTGAATTGTATGTGAACTAACTAATACTTGCAGGTCGATAACACTTAGTGTTATAAATTTTCCAAGTGTAAGCCTATGTTTGGCTTAACTCCTATTAAGGTAAGTTCACATGATCGGATTAATCTATGATTAAATATGTGTTAGTATCATCATATTTAGTTGTTTTGCATTACATATTAGATGATAGATATGCTCCAAGAGAATTTTTGGGTTTTCGTCGAAAAACGCGAAATATGACATACTCTCTGTGAAGTTTTAGCATTTTTGCCAGACGGATCTGGCGGATCCCTTAATTTGGATCCGCCAAGTGTTAGCGTTGGCTCCGTCATTTTACAACCTGCGGATCAGGCGGATCCCAAATTATGGATCCGCACGCCTTGTCGTTTGGATCCGCAGGTATAACAGTTAATTTCTTAAAACTTTTCGACTCATCCCGATTCTTTGATTTTAGTTTCTAGTGTTCTTTAGAATAGGTTCACTGATCACTATAAATCTTAGAATGAGTTAGAAACCCTTAGAAACTCAAGAACAAAATTTCCCACCAAAATTTGAATTTTCAAATCTTAGGAGTAAGTTACCTTTCTGTTACAAGTAAGGAACCCTTTTTAGGGATCCTTCAAATCCGTGGGTACATCACATCACAGGATTTTCCACTATCCCTTTGCATTTACTGCATATCTTCCTCCTCTTACTCAACATAAGTTCTATGGATTGACTTATGTGATGTGATTTGCACAAATTTTTGTTCCAAATCATTCAGAACCAACATTCTCTATTGGATTCACATCAAATCCAAACACACAGACTCATATACCTTCTGCCTATAAATTAGTGCTTTAGGATCATCACTTCACACAACAACCATTTCCTCTCCTGTACATCTTAGCTATCATACTTCACCATGACCAAGTCAAACAACTCTTCCACATCTAGACCTCCAAGAAGAACAGCCCGCATTAGTGTTAAACCTTGTTGTTTTATCAACTTACCAAACTCCTCATCTGAGGAAAATTCTCCACTCAATATATCATCACCCATTGCTAGTGAAAATTTCCTTACACTCTCCACCCCATCACCATCAAATGTTGTTATACAAACACCACCACCAACCATTACTCCAATAGCCACTACTCCACCATCGGCTCCATCACAGCCTGTTAGATCACCATCACCACCAAAATCACCCAAACTCCAACCCTTGGAATTATTTAGGACTCCTCCTACATCACCACATCTTGATGACTTAGAAGAACTTTCACCAAGATTACCCAATCTTCCACCCATGACCTTTGAAGGTCAACAACCCATGCTTTTTCACCCGGTTTACCCGGATATCCATGGTCCTTTATACCATGATGCACCATCATCCCAACCTCAACCACAACCTCTATCACCCACATCCACTCTAGTTGCCATTGATGAGGCAATGTGGATGAATATGCCTCAAACCCAAGAAGAGATTAGTGAAGAGCTCAACCGACTCTACACTCTCTCGGGTATAGTAGATCACCGCCTAAATGAAGCCATGGACATCCAAAACATCCTCATGAACTCCCTCCAAACACCACCACCAACCAATGAACAACAACAACAACCATCCAACAACAACAACCAACCACCACCACCACAAAACTTGGAGCCTAGTCTTCCTCCCGGCTTTTCAAGTCATGATTGCGCACATTGTGAGAGAACGGCTCACTTGGCCCAAAGGACCAACATTTTGGTCCATGAGCTTCAAAATGAGATGAGGTTCATCTTGAACCATGTTCTCGAGCGTCTCAATGCAATCTCTCATCCGCCTCAATAAAAGCGTTGTTAGGAACTTTCTAGGATGATGTTGTAGTAGTTGTCTTCATTTAGGATTTATTTTGTAATGTAACATCATATCATGCTTGTGACTTTTGTCACATAATTTTCAATTAATGAATGTGATGTTTTTATGCTTATGAGTGATCAACATACAACATATTATCATTATTTAGGTGACTAACATTATAGTTATTTGGAATCTACATTATAGTTTGATCATGTACTTTAGGTACAAAATTTTGATCAGACACTCCATTTTGACTTTTTCAAGTCAACTAGATTGAAAGTCCTATTTGGATGACCATTTCATATGCATTATGCTTCTCCATTGAAGCTATTCACAACTAACATTTTTTTGTAGCATCTCATACTCTTCAAATGTATACGTTGGGACTCTTATAATGAGGAGTATACATCAAGGGGGAGCATATCATATTCTAACCATTTGTTTTGTAGGATCATGCATCATTACCTTGTTACTCCATTTAGGGGGAGTATCAAACAAGGGGGAGCTCTTAAAGTTCTCAAAATCACATTCCGCTACGCAACTCTTCTTTTTGTTTCGACAAAAAGGGGGAGAAAGGATTAAGTTTGCATAACTGTGAATCATCACAGTACATACACTTTTTGCATAAAAATAGTTTTTAAAACTCAAATAAAACAAACTTAATCTATATTTTAAAGAACTCATGCTATACTTATTCTTTTGCTCAAAAATATACTTTATGTTTTGTCATCAACAAAAAGGGGGAGATTGTTAATACAAATATCGTCCTAAAAATGTTATTTATATTTTACGATCTTTACTTAGTTTTGTTAATGACAATTACAAAGTATATCTTTAAGCAAATTATAAATACTAGCTAAAGTCTCTTTAGAACACATTTTACATTTCACAAGTTTACTTGGAAATACATTTCATACATCTACATGTTTATTTCCTTAAAAGGAAACTTTATTTCTAAAATGATACAATGACATCATGGCATGCATCATACATGTAATCTTGGTAAGATCTTGTAATTTCTTGGATAGATCTTCAAGTAAGATAGTTGACATTGGAAGATCTTGATATGACAACACAAAGATATGGAAAGATTGGAGAGATTTGGAAAATCTCTTAGCTGTCTTACCTCTGGCATACCCACGGATCCCTTCGACATAAAGGACGGATCCCTTTTAAGGGATCCGCCGGATCCGCCAACTGTTTATCAGCTTGCTTATAAATAGCAAGCTGATCACTTGGCCTTCTCATCACTCATATAGCTTAAGTACAAACTCATTCATATTACTAACATCATTCATTCATATCATTTGTTCTTTCTTTTGTAGCAAAGAAGATTAAGCATCAAGGTTCAACACAGACGTGTAAACCTTTAGTATAGTTACTGTGTGATCTTTGTGTAATTCACACATCATCATTTGTATCATTTATCTCAGTGAGTGTGGTTAGTGTTTTAGTCCTCAAAACACAAAGAGTGTAGGGAGTGGTTGTACCCTTGTGAAAGAACTTGACATCTAGCTTAGTGTCGGTAATTGTATAGGCGATGTTGGGTTGGTTCTGCCCTGAAGTAGAACTCGGTGTTTAGCTTAGTACCGGAAAAGGAAGTAAGCAACGTGTAAAGGTTTTCTCCACCTAGAAGAGAGTTTGTTTCTTAGTGAAGGATAACTCTCGAGTTAGAAGCTCGAGGAGTGGAGTAGGGAAAGGAAGAGAGTCCTTGTAGCCGAACCACTATAAACATCCGTGTTGTGTGGTTTGATCTTTCCTCTCTTTACTTTTCATATATATTGTGTGAATACTTGTTTGTGCTTGTTTCCTTTGAATTAACATAGAGTAACAAAGCGAATTAATTTCAATCGGTAAAACTATTCAACCCCCCCTTCTAGTTTTCCACAGATGGATTATATACCCTTGCCTCAAAGTTTAACAAACTAGCCAATTAAGCTGAAGCAAACTTATTTATTTTACAATTTTACTACTAATTGTGATGTGCCATTATTATTCTAGGAACTTGTGCTTAGGATTGTTTTTGGCTGTGTTTTGGAAAAAAAGAAGTGGATTGTGTTTTGGGCTTAATAATAATCCTATGTAATTCAGGGATGGTTGGAGTTAGCTGGTGCTCGCTATTTGATGGGTGCTTCATGTGTAAACACCGCATTGCTTAACCTTCAACCACATTCTGCTGCTACCACTGTAGAGATTACTCACCACCAAGATGGTACCATCATCACTTTAACCTTAACCACACATATCTTGAATGATTTGCTCGATTAGTTTTTGTATGATTCACATAAGGTACACCCTAAGTGTTACTTCAGATTGTAGGATATGATATGTATAAGCACATGTTACTAGATATGTGTTGAAGCATTTTTTCCGCCGGGTTGGTTTTAACGGCCCTCGTGTGCCGTTCGTCCTTGTCCCGAGCTTTGAACTATGCTACAAACATAAAAGAACCCGTTAAAAGGGGTCCCGAGGCCGAAGCCCTGGGAACCACCCTCCGACGGTCAAGTCAGTACCTCGTATGTAGAGGATTTATTATAATGTGTTGTGATGTATTGTGTGTGTGTGTGTGATGAGATATCTTAAATGAAATGAGGGAGTAGTATATATATAGAGAGAAAGGGGTAAGTACCACATTTGTAACCTCGATACCTGTTCTGTCTCGGGAAGGAGCGCGCCGGGCTACACCTAGTTTAGGTGCTAGGTGTCAGGTCACCTGGGAGACACAATCACGTGAAATCCGGGTTAGGCGATGTAGTCCGGTTCTTACATCGGACTGCTGGGTAAAAGGGTGTACCTGCATAAAGAGGGGTGTATACCTTTACGGTCTTCGGTATATGCCCTTGGGACAAGAGTAGCATCCGCCTTCCGGTAATTCCCTTTGGACTGATGTAGATTCTTCGGTCCGGCACGTGTCGTCCGGACACATACGTCAACATGTCCCCCCAGTATTGTAGTATCGGTTGAAGACCGATTGTACAATACTTAAAAGAATATCTTAATGCCTTTCGGCACATGTCATTCGGACAAGTATTGTATCTGCCTCCTGACACGTGTCCTATATAGCCTTTCGGCATGTGCCCTTCAACGTAAGTCTATCGTCTTTCCTCCGGCACGTGTCCTTCGGACACATACATTAACATGTCCCCCTCAGTATTGCATTATTAGTAAAAGACTGATGATGTAATACTTAAAGAGTACCTTATGGCATTTCAGCCTTTATCATTCGGACATGCCTTCCATCCAGTGACTATCTTAGAGTAGTTTACCAAGTGGCCCATAAGCCGGTGCTTCATAAGGCGAGTTGGGTATATTAGACCACATACGCCATCATGTCCCCCCAGTATAGTATTGTTGACCTATGGTCAATGATGCTATACTTAAACATTGTTGGATCCGAAGCGAGACATGCCTTTTCCATCATCCCTTTGTTTCCTGCACAAGTAAAACATAGCTTTTCTACCGCAATCATTATTTTTGTGAAGTGCCGTTATATATCATTTAATTTTTTAGTCATAAACGTATACCAAACACTTTTTTTTATAACCGTTGTTGCTCACATAGCTCCGGAAGTACAAGCCTATATGTTAGAGATGCTTACTTTTTAGATCAGTTTTTGGCGTATAGATATTGACTACGCGAAGTCACATAATAATTTATCTAGCTGAAAACACAGCCATCCGAAGTAGACATCGACACACAGGCCGCTTTTAGTTTGTCTACAGAGTGTTTTTGCACCATCCTTTTATTGATGACGGAGTGTTTTGCACCATCCGTTTTATTGATGACGGAATGTTTTGCTCCATCCGCTTCTTAGAGTGGGAGTGTTTTGCACCATCCGTTTTATTGACGATGGAGTGTTTTTCACCATCCGCTCCTTAGAGTCGGAGTGTTTTGCACCATCCGTTTATTGATGATGGAGCGTTTTGCACCATCCGTTTTATTGACGACGGAGTGTTTTTCACCATCCGCTCCTTAGAGTCGGAGTGTTTTGCACCATCCGTTTATTGATGACGGAGTGTTTTGTACCATCCGCTCCTTAGAGTCGGAGTGTTTTGCACCATCCGTTTATTGATGACGGAGTGTTTTTCACCATCCGCTCCTTAGAGTCGGAGTGGTTTGCACCATCCGTTTTATTGACGACGGAGTGTTTTTCACCATCCGCTCCTTAGAGTCGGAGTGTTTTGCACCATCCGCTCCTTAGAGTCGGAGTGTCTTTCACCATCCGTTTTATTGACGACGGAGTGTTTTTCACCATCCGCTCCTTAGATTCGGAGTGTTTTGCACCATCCGTTTATTGATGACGGAGTGTCTTTCACCATCCGCGCATTAGAGTCGGAGTGTTTTGCACCATCCGTTTATTGATGACGGAGTGTTTTTCACCATCCGTTTCTTGTAATTGTTATGCATGTGGAATCTCATACAACTAATCCTGCACAATAATACATGAAAGATCTTTTGCCTTTTCCCGTTAGATATGACAAACAAAGTATTTTCGTGTATCAATAGAAAAATTGGGTTAAAACCGAACCGTAACATAACCGATGGGGGTATCATACCACTATTATCCCCCCAGTTTAACGGTGCTAATGTTTATTAGTATCGTTGAAATTAAATAAAACAAAGTATTAAACGATTAATAACAATTGTTACCCATGCGTGTTAAATATCAAACATGTGATGTTTATCACCTTCATTGACCACGCTTTACGAAATCATCACCTTGTGCTTGCCAGTCCTGTAGAATAACTTGAAAGTTTTTTTGCTTTCTCCCGTTAAGTATGACAAACAAAATATTTCACTTGTATCAATAAATAAATGGGTCACAACAGAATCGTAGCAAAACCGATGGAGGTATCATACCACTATACTCCCCCCCAGTTCGATGATACTAAATCTTTTTAGTATCGATGAAGTCAAATACCACAAAATGCTAAATAACCTAATCAACAAATAATAACCAAGGGTTTCATGGATGTTAAATATAAAACATGTAGCGTTTTCTCATATCTGACGGTCGGGTGTCGACCGTATATTGTGTTTGTCAAAATTAATAGTACATGTCATGTTTGTAACAAATTCTATTTTACAAATGCTTTTATTGTACAATTTTAGTTTGCGATGGTCGGGATCGTCGTCCACAAATGGATCTTGTCCAAAGATCGTTCTTTATATTCTGACGACCGGAGGTCATGAAGCAAAACTCGGTAGACCAAAATTAAAAACCCAAAGATCTGGTAACCTGGTATGTATCGTTATATAAGTTGTATGTAACGCCTTTTCTCGATCTTTTTTCATCGGAGATCAGGTTGACAGTTTCAATGCTGGAACATCGGAAGGTAATCGGAGGGTGTATCGGAGCTATAAAGATGGACGCGAAGATCATTAAGTTAAGAAGGGTCGGCGCTTGAGGTCCTCTTGGTCGAGGCCCAGGAAACGAAGGTCACCCGGTGTTGAGTTCGAAACTCAAAAACCGGACTAGCAGTAGAGAAACGGAGGCCATGAGCAACCTTTATGCGTGGCTCATTTACATTCTTTCTTCCTATATGTCGTGTGCGGGACTTCGGTGGTGGGACCCGAATGATCTCCTCATATTCTTTATTGACCGAGCATCTGACACTGTTGTCATCGGAGCACAAATGTGGACCTAAAAGGTTGGGACTTAGGCAGGTTAAAGTTCCAATAGACGAATGGTGGAGTGATCTTGACCGTGTATCGGGAGTTAAGAGACCGGGAAGAACCCAGGTAAACGGAAGACGAGTACCGGAACATAAACTCGAAAATTGAGGATCGACAACCGGAGCATAGGTACTATACGAAGCATAGGTACCGATCATTGGCTTGAATTTTTGTGTTGAAAACGAACTGATAAATGGATTCGTAAGGCTAGTTTAACGGAGCCAGACATTAAATACTTAGTCACTTTTAAGTATATCCAGAGATAATGAAAATAATTGACGGTGGAATTGGTCAAAAGACCGTATGCGTGTCCTTTAAGCCCAAAGGTGCTTTCGTCGATAGACAAAAAGAACAAGTATATGTATTAAAAGTTGGACGAAGTTTAAGTCTAATAGAATAGTTATAACGTGTCTAAAGGTCACAAATTGGAACGTTTGACGGAAGTTGGCCGAAGGACAAAAAGTTGTGAATTATGGAGCGTATTACAACTTGATCATGGATTTATTAGATAAAGAATCTTAGATGGCAACTTGATGTTAAGTCATGTGAATGCTCGATAGGAAAAATAATGAAGCTGAGGGAGGTTCATAGGAACTCAAGGTTTGTGTTTGTAGATTCGTTGCAATGATCTATTCCGAAATTCAAGAATGTTGGAACAAGTGAAAGGGGAACTGAAGAACGCCCCCCCCCCCCCCCCCCCAAAAAAAAAACAAAAAAACAAGGTGAGTAATATCTTTGTTCAGCGATGGGAGCTTAAGGAATGAAGCTCGATAGGTAGACGAGAGGCTAGAAAAATGTAGGTTATAGCTTGCCGCTCGGAGTTGAGCTTTTGACAGCCGGAGTTATGATGGATAAGCATCAACCATCTTTTGTATATTGAAAACTCATTTAGGCCTGTAAGGGTACTCAAAGAAGTTGAATCCCATTTTTCCATGTACATCTTGAAATTTATTTATACTTTATTACAAACTCTTTTACCATTAGATGTAGCCCATATTTAAATATTTGTCAATCGCTTGTACTATATAAGTACATAGAAAATGGAGTGCCGAATGCCGATAGCTACATATCACTTATTTTTCTTTTTAGCATCTTTTATAAGCGTATCACGTGAGAGTATCAAGTATTTATACTGTGTAAAATAATTTATAAAGTATAGGAAATAGCCTTGTAATTTGGCATCAAGCATTTAACTTTTACGATGAAACAAAGAAAAATTATATCTCTTAGTTTCTTTCACAAAATATTTTATTTCACGAATATTCGTTTCATACTTAGGTGTGTGTTGTTTCTCTGGATTTGAAGTTGTTTGTATATGTTTTTTACATGTTATAACTTTTGTCGAATAAACAACGCCCTGCCGAATGATCAATCGTAAAAGGATGATATGATGCACCACCCAGCGGATGGTGATTAAAGAATTATAAATAATAAAGTTTTGTAGAACCAGTTGAAAACCGAACGAGAAATTAGCTATCAAGCAAGACGTTTTCTTTTGGTATAGGTTAACCAAGCACCCCCTATAAATACAAAGGAGGCACCCCCTAGTGGGGCTAGCCATCCTTTTGTACCATTTTTTTTGGGTCATACTATCCTAACACCCCCTACTATGTGGGTCATACCTATTTTAGTCAAAATGTACAAACCATAAAGCAGACGGTACAACCGTCCAATGCACCCAATCATTAAAAACACCCCCTATGGGGGTGTTAGGATAACATCACCTTTTTTTGTACTTTTGTCTTTTAGTTGTCTTTTTTTTTTCTTTTTTTTTTTTTTGTGTAATGTTTATTTTGTGTGTAATGTTTATTTTTTTGTGTAATGTTTATTTTGTATAATGTTTTTTTTGTACACGTTAACGTTAACACATTAAACAACTACAATGTATTCGTCTGACGTGTTTCTATTTAATTAACACATTAAACAATAACACGTTAACGTTAACACATTAAACAACTACAAAAACAACTGTTATTATTCAATTAAACAAGAACATTAACACATTATTTAAAAACAACAACACATACTGTATGTGAAGATTATTTATGTCGTCTAAAAGCTCATGGAGCATTGCAACCGACTGACATGCATGATCCACAGGATTCCTTGCCAATTCCAGTGATGCCTCGAGCGTCTTTATTCTTGTCATCAACATCTTGTTTCTTGTTTCAAGCTGGTCAATCTTATTAGCTTGCTTGTCAATTTTATTATCTTTAGCAACGCAGTTTGAGCACTGCGTTGAAGAAGAGGCTTGACTTAAGTGCTTCTTTTGAAACGCATCCTTCCACATAAAGTACCGACACCCATAGTCATCTGTTCCTGGCTGTTACATGTTAAGAAAATAATAAGAAATGTATTATTAACAAACAAATAATTTACATAACTAAGCAAACGTATGATTACTTACCACTGAAAGAGGACATGCGTAATACGGTTGACCATAACTAGTTTCTTTACGGGATATCCTCTCTATAAATAATACAAACAGTTATTTACAACATAAATCAGTAATGTATTGTTAATTTAAATAATACAAACAGTTATTTACAACATAAATCAGTAATCATTCACAATGTTTTGTCGGTATAATTATTTACAACATAAATCAGTAATCATTTACAATGTTTTGTCTGTATAATTATTTACAACATAAATCAGTAATCATGTACTATGTTTGTGTTTGTCTAATCTCATTATACAGGTGTAGTTGATCGTGATATAAAGTTTCCCATCCGGATGCAGCGGCAACTCTGTAGTACCTCCATTGTGGGTGAATAGTCGGAAATGGTGAGTTTTCGTCTAGCGTAAGATGAATGTAGTGACCACAATCCCCACTCCCCACACGGGCAATCACAAGGGGGCCAGTTCCTTGTGATAAATCTGGACCGGAAAAAAATGGAAAACACGTAGAGCTTTGTCCCCCGGATATAAATACAACAGGCCGGTTAATCACTGTGGCAATAACCAACCCCATGTTTGGCATAAGCATCCAGTTGTCTCCCGGACAAGGTCTATCATATAACCAGTTTATTCTGCTCCGAAGATTGTCATAGTCCATTTGCAACCACATACGTATGTAAAACTCACGATTAATGTCCAACTCTTGCAATAACCACCTTCGGACATTGAGCCAGTTTTCTTGGTGTTGACCAATACCGTGGGCAACGTACCGAAAACTACAATTTCCATCACCTTCCACATTATAGATACTTATGATGTATCGACGGAAAAGCTATGGAAGCTGCTTAATGAAATACTCGCTCTCCGTATTTCTAACGTATAACCTGTGTCTGGGACTTCTTTCAACTCTAGGACCCACGTAAGAACTATGTCTCGCAGGTTGTTTCTTCAAGTCCGGGACTTTTGTAGATCTTGAATTTGTGCTTCTTCGGTGATCTACGGTTGGTACTTTATTCAAGTCTGGGACTTTTGTAGCCTGGGACTTTTTGTCCTTTGCGCTCGGACATCCACAAGTACTTGTGTAAACAGCAGGTTGACGTGTATCAACAGATTCCGGATTGTATATCCCTCTCACCTTCTTTAACATACTTTTTTTCACAAACGACGACATTTTGCCAAAAACACTCCTGAATTGTTGTATGTCATCTTCACAATCAGGATCATCGTCAGGATCACAAGAAGGACCAACTTCAGTATTGATACTAGGCCACGGAACAGATAGGGTTCTCCAAAAAATATCAACCGTATTCAGTGGAATGGCCATATCTGCATTCATTAAAAGAAATATCTGAAAAAACAATGAATTAACAAAAAGTCATTCGGGTTGTTATTTATTAAATAATAATAACAATGAATTAATAATTAAGTACCTGCATGTTCGACCAACAACTGTTGTAGGTGTTGATAATAATGCATGAATATGACGCGTGTCGGAGCTTTAACCATCAAATCCCATGTTCCTTTAATGGACTCGTACTCCTTTAGCGACTTGCATCTATTTCTGCAATACTGAAGCACGTTTTGGTTAATGTGCCACTGACAGAGTAATTTGTTTGCGTTCGGGAATTCTTCTCTGCATGCCCTAACCAACGCTAAATCTTTGTCAGTGATGATAACACGCGGGTAATATCTTTCCTCTATCACCTCCTTCACACATTGCAATACCCATTGAAAATTAGGCCCCTTTTCTTTGTCCAAAAAACAAAATGCCATTGAAAATGTTTTGTTTGTTGAAGTTAATCCGACAATTTCAAAAAATGGCAATTTAAACAACGTGGTATTGTATGTTGAGTCCATTAGCATGAATTCAGGGAATGTACACCATAGAGCATATGACGTGGGGTGAACAAAAATTAGTTCCTCAAGCTCATTAGTGAGCTCATTTACCCTCTCGTAATATGTATACCCTGAATGCTACAAATTTGAGTAAAGGACTTGGATCGGAGATCTATCACCTATTAGGGCTGCACGGATCTTATTACGTGCGTTATATATAGTTCTAATGCTAGACACATTATCCGGATTACGATCCTTTATTGACGAAAGTATATGACGCAGTGGTACGTGATACTCTGTCAATTGTTGCACAAAACTGAACTCATCATCTTTTAGTCTCATTGCATATGGGAAACCATGCAACGACTCTGCAAAGTCATGATTATGCCTATCCTCCTTCACCCTCAACCTCCAAAAACCTTGTGTTTGTGAATATTTAGCCACTAATCTGAATGGACAATCGGTTTTAGAGGTACTGGTTTGCCGTTTAACTTCTTCTTCTAAACATGCACGTTCATAATTCCCACCCTTTGAACACCCATACTGGATTGCGTACAAATACCCCTTATCTGTTTTGGTCCTTTTTATAACAATAACAAAACCGATCCCTCGAGCTATATTTTGCACCCAATCAGTTAGTTGATGGGGAGAACTGAACAACTAAAAATACATTACAACGTTTACAACTTTTATTATTTTTACAACTTTTATTATTTTTAACAACTTTTTTTTTATTATTTTTACAACTTTTATTATTATTTTTAACAACTTTTACAACTTTATTATTATTTTCAACAACTATTTTTACAAATTTTTATTATTTTTACAACTTTTTTATTATTTTAACAACTTTTACTATTTTTAACAACTTTTTTTATTGAGTAAATTATATAAATGGTCACTATGGTTTGTTCATTTTTTCACATTTAGTCACTGAACTTTTTTTTTGACATACATGGTCACTGAAGTTTCAAATCGTTACAGATTCAGTCAACCTCAGTGACCATTTATGTAATTTTTGGACAAACCACAGTGACCATTTATGTAACGAATTAAAACCTTAGTGACTGGATCTTTAACGATTTGAAACTTCTGTGACCATTTATGTCAAAAAAAAAATTTGTGTGACTAAATGTGAAAAAATGGACAAACCATAGTGACCATTTATGTAATTTACTCTTTTTTATTTTTACAACTTTTATTATTTCTACAACTTTTATTATTTTTAACAACTTTTTTTATTTTTACAACTTTTATTATTATTTTTAACAACTTTTGCAACTTTATTATTATTTTCAACAACTATTTTTACAATTTTTTTTATTATTTTTAACAACTTTTATTATTTACTAACTTTTTTTACAATTTTTTTTTTTTTTTTTTTTTTTTTTTAAACATTATCTTAGGCCAAAAAAAAGTTAAAACCGCGTAGAATACCACTACCCACCCCACTCTTATCCCTTCTGACTCTCTTTTCTCTCACTCAATCCCCTCAATATCTCCTCTGTCTAACCCACCCCATCAATACTCTCTCCTAAAAACCGTGTTCTTAGCGGTTTTGATCTAAAAACTGCTTGTGGTTTTGATGGTGAGACTGTGGTTCTTGATGGGGGTTAGGATAGACGTGGTTTTGATGGTGAGACTGTGGTAGTTGTTAGATCTTTTTAGATCTAAAAAGGCTCTGTGGTGGGAGTGGTATTATACGCGGTTTTGACTTTTTTTTTAGATCTTTTAAGATCTAAAAGGGATGATGTTGATGCTTTTTTTAGATCTAAAAAGATCTGTGATGTTGGTAAGTGTGATGTTTGTAACTTTTTTTTAGATGTTTTTAGAAGTAAAAAGATTTGTGATGTTGGTAAGTCTGACATATGTAATTTTTTTTGGTTTCTTGTTAGGATAACACACGCCTTTTTTTGGTTTCTTGTTAGGATAACAAACGCCTTTTTTGGGGCTTATTGTTGGTTCTGATGTTGGTAAGTCTGATGTTGGTGCTTTTTTTAGATATTTTTAGATCTAAAAAAGATCTAAAAGATCTAAACTAGACCCATTTTTAGATCTAACCCCACGTGATGCTTGGTTCTGATGGTGGTTAGATCTATAAAAAGGGTCTAGTTAGTAGTTTCACATAATTGTGTTATTCTAATGGTTTATGTTGGTTCTGATGGTTTATTGTTGGTTCTGATGGTTTATTGTTGGTTCTGAGGGTTTATATTGGTTCTGATTGTTTATTGTTGGTTCTGATGGTTTATATTGGTTCTGTTGTTGGTTTTGATGGTTTATTGTTGGTTCTGATGGTTTATTGTTGGTTCTGATGGTTTATGTTGGTTCTGATTCTCCTTTGTAATAATAGGGGGTGCTTGGTTAACCTATCCCGTTTATGTTGGTTCTGATGGTTCTGATGGTGCTTATTGTGAAACTGCTTATTTGAAAGTGCTTGTTGTGAAAGTGCTTGTTGTGAAAGTGCTTGTTGTGAAACTGCTTTTATGTGAAACTGCTTATGTTTAACTGCTTATGTGAAACTGGTGTTCAAACATTAAGCAGTTTATGATCTAATAGCAGTTTTGATGGCAATGACGATTAAAAAAAAAAAAAAAAAAAAAAAAAAAAAAAAAAAAAAAAAAAAAAAAACCTTGTCGATTGGCGTGGCATAACCGAATGGATGGCAAAACTTTTGCAACCTTCAAATTTGCAGCCATATGTGTAAAAAAAAAAACAATCTGAGCCATCTTATGTTTAACTGCTTATGTGAAACTGCTTATTTGAAACTACTAAAATTTGAAACTCATTTAATTTTAGAAAGTAATAGCATAAAATGATACCTCGTTCGTGTAAAACGGTGATGTATTCATCGTAGAACGGCTTATGTTTGAAACTGCTTGTTTGAAACTGCTTTTGTTGTGAAACTGCTTGTTGTGAAACTGCTTGTTGTGAAACCTTTTGTTGTGAAACTGCTTGTCGTGAAACTGCTTGTTGTGAAAGTGCTTGTTGTGAAACTGCTTGTTGTGAAACTGATGTTGTGAAACTGCTTGTTGTGAAAGTGCTTGTTGTGAAACTGCTTGTTGTGAAACTGATGTTGTGAAACTGCTTGTTGTGAAACTGCTTTTAAGTGAAATTGCTTATTGTGCTTGTTGTGAAAGTACTTGTTATTGTGAAACTGCTTATTTTGAAAGTGCTTATTGTGAAACTGCTTTTGTTGTGAAACTGCTTTGTGCTTGTTGTGAAAGTGCTTGTTATTGAAACTGCTTGTTGTGAAACTGCATGTTGTGAGGCTCGTGTTTATAATCAAAAGAAAGAATCAAAATGTCGCTTCAATACTAAAGGACTCGAAAGACTCGACTGTTACTTTGACAAAAATTGCTTTAGACAAACCCGTGAATTGTCTAACAAAATAATTGGACAAAAAACTTAGGACAAAAATTTTATAACAAAAAAATTGTCTAACAAAAAAACTTAGGAAAAAAAACTTTTACTAACAAAAACTTTGACAAAAAAAAAAAAAAAAAAAAAAAAAAAAAAAAAAAAAAAAAAAAAAACTCCTTCCGATAGTAGAAAAGAAAAAAAGAAAAAAAAAAAAAAAAAAAAAAAAAAGAAGTACAAAGTACAAAACATAATAAGACAAAAAAAAGTACCAAGTACACAAAAATAGGGGGGTTAGTAGGGTTGGGTGTTACCATAACATAACCCTTTCTTTTTCGTAAAAGTTGACAACACATGTCACTTTTCTTTAGACTAGGTACCTTGTGACATATCAGTAGAATAGGCTGCTTATGTAATTTTTTTATTTATTTATTTTTTTTTTATTTTTTACCAATTAAGATGTAGGTGTGTCATTTTTTTTTTACCAATTAAGATGTAGGTGTGTCATTTTTACTTTTGAATAGACACCAAAGTCTTTTCACTATTTCTTTTTCTTATGCAAAACATGTACAAACATAGACATCTTTTGACCAAAGTATCCTCACAAAAACTTTCCAACAAACATATATCTGACCGGAAGAAATAAAATGTAGAGTAAATTACACGGATGGTCCCTGTGGTTTGTCAAAAATTTCACCTATCATCCCTCAAACTTAAAAGTTGCATGTATCGTCCCTATCGTTGCCAAAGAATAACATGAATGGTCCCTCAAGGGACCATTCATGTTATTCTTTGGTTTGTCGAAAATTTCACCTATCGTCCCTCAAAGGGACCATTCATGTTATTCTTTGGCAGCGATAGGGACGATACATGCAACTTTTAAGTTTGAGGGACGATAGGTGAAATTTTTGACAAACCACAGGAACCATCCGTGTAATTTACTCTTTGTACTATTTGTAACAAATATGTATACCTCTTTGAGACATATTTGCGAGATTAGTGAGAATAAATAAAATTTTTCTTAGGACCTTCTTATATATTTTTAATACACATGTGTATACACGTAAGCAAATTTGGATTTCGCCACCTGAGGCTCGCGTCTATTTTTTTTATGTTATTACTGTATTGTTTAGCAAGTAGTAAAAAGCAATGTAGAGTCGGTGTCACCAATACAAGAATAAACTTTTAAAATATCCTCCTGTACAGCTGTAATAAGGGCACTAACATTTATATTACTTTTTTTTTGTACCAAAATTATTATTTCAACTTGGACTAAAGTTAGTCTGAGGAACGCGATAGTATCACATACAAAATACATATACGAGGTGCAAGATTGTTATGGTTTATATCAATATTAAATGGTGTGTTGACAATAACATGTCCCCCCAGTATTGCATTATTGGTAAAAGACTGATGATGTAATACATAAAGAGTACCTTATGGCATTTCAGCCTTTATCATTCGGACATGCCTTCCATCCAGTGACCATCTTAGAGTAGTTTACCAAGTGACCCATAAGCCGGTGCTTCATAAGGTGAGTTGGGTCTATTAGACCACATACGCCATCAATATGCATATATTCACGAGAGATAACTACACTGGTGGAGACAGGAGGGGGCAGGGTGGCACGTGCCACCCTAGCGAAAAAAATTGTAGTGTAAAAATTTTAAAATAACCGGCTATTTTTGTAATTTGCCCCCCTAACGAACCAATTTGTAGTTTACCCCCTCGACCATAACTTTCCACCCCCGGATAACTATTGAGCCTTTTTGTGAAAATGCCATGTATATTCACCTTCCATGGCAAAGGCTAAAAAAGTTGGCACTAGTAATAAGCGAAAATGAAAGATGAAATCCTATCCATCAATTTATGTAGGTGCCGGTTCCATATATGTGTGGAATCAAAATTGTAAAAAGTAAATGAGTCAAGTGTATTTTCATCTTATTAAGAAATTTTGATTTTTATTGAAATAATATCGATTTTGTAATCATATTTGGTACACTGATTTTAATATTTTATAGAAAATGTCTGTTGTGTAATCGAACCTAATTCAACATTAATGAAGGACCTGCCCGTTGGACTTATTGCCAACCCACCCGACTCTCCCATTGTTTTCTACCTCTGCCTAAAAGAGATGAAGTAATAATTCTAGTTTGTTAACGTGTATGCCTGGACGTAAATCATAAACTTAGTTTCACTAAGCCATAGAAATTGGATCCGACCTAGTTTTGCCCCTTAGTTTTGCAACTTTTTGGCTTATATAAGCTTATTATTACATAATAAATAGAGTAAATTACATAAATGGTCAATATGGTTTGTCCATTTTTTTCACATTTAGTAAATGAACTTTTTTTTTGACATACATGGTCACTGAAGTTTCAAATCGTTACAGTTTCAGTCAATTTGAACAAACCACAGTGACTATTTGTGTAATTTTTGGACAAACCACAGTGACTATTTATGTAACGAATTGAAACCTTAGTGACTGAATCTGTAACGATTTGAAACTTCAGTGACCATGTATGTCAAAAAAAAAAGTTCAGTGACTAAATGTGAAAAAATGGACAAACCATAGTGACCATTTATGTAATTTACTCTAATAAATATGTATAAGCCGGAAAGTTTCGGAATAAGCCACATAAAGTGAGCTTATGAAACATAAGCCAAAAACCAAATAACTATATAAGCCGAAACAAACACCTCATTAAGCTTATTTGCCCAGCTTATTCAACTTTTGAAAATCCAGAAAGTTTGAGCTCATAAATAACAACTATAGACAGATTATACTTGCCTCAAAATTTTAACAAGCCAGCCAATTAAGCTTAAACAAACACCCCATTCAACTCCTACCACAATAGAGATTGTGTTTTGTCTCTATATTTCGACAAAAAATAGTGGGTTGTGTTTTGGGTTTAATAATCCTATGTAACTCAGGGATGGTTGGAATTAGCTGGTGCTCGATATTCGATGGGTAGTTCACATGTAAACACCGCATTGCTTAACCTTCAACCTCATTCTGCTGCTACCACAGTAGACAATACTCATGACCAAGATGGTACCATCTTCCCTTTAACCTTAACCACATATATCTTGAATCATTTGCTCGATTAGTTTAGTATTACAACTTCAGAACGTATGATATGATATGTGTATATTCACGATCGAGCCTTTTTGAGAAAATGTCATGTATAAGTTCACCTTCCATGGAAAAGGCTGAAAAAGTTGACACTAATAATAAGCCAAAATGAAAATGCCGGTTCGGTATATGTGTAAAATCAAAATTGTAAAAAGTAAATGGGTTGTAATGATAAAAAACACGTATTCAGGAGGTCGGGGAAGCTTGAAATAAAGGTTAAACATGGTAGAATTAGATTAAAGAATGGGGGAGGTGTGTGACAAATGGTAATGTTCACGTTGTTAATTAATATTATATGAATATTAATTATTTTTAAGCTAAGCATTTCTATGCGCATTTGCATGTTTCTGAGTATTTATAAGCATTTTTGGGAGCTGTCCCGCATACTGTAGCTTACAGTCACTACAGAAAAAGTATATTTTTGTTAGTAAGCCTAAATTATCACATTTCTGATAGTTACTGACAAGTCTCGTAATTAACTGAGAGTTTTCTCGCATTTTTCTGAAAAACAACCACACGCGCGTACCGACAGCACATTACATATGGTAACAGTCAAATAAATATATTTTTGAGTCAGTAATAATATTTTATTACATTTCTGACAAAAACGTGGAAAAAACTTTATTTTACGTATACGTGTCCAAAAACGTCAAAACGGGACTTTACGGCCACGTTTAAGCTCAAACCGACACACGATACACCAACACGGAGTAAAAATAAAACTTTCCTCCCCCTAGTATACCCATGACCGGCCTCACATGTTACTCCCCCACAAGAGTCCAAAATAATCCCACTAACTCAATATAATCTTATATATATACTTACATTACCTTAAATGTAGCTACAACAATCCAACTTATCCTTTTTGGCTTGTCAAGCTTTCCTTGATCATTTCTCTTCATCTTCATACACGACACAAACAAATATTCGCAATCCATGAATTTTCTTTGAAGTTCAATCAAATTAGAGAGTATATTCAAGCTTTTCGGGTTATTTGGAACTTGGTTTGGGTAAATTTGGTGAAGCATTGGGTGTTTTGGTCTCTCATCTCCACGTTAACAACCTAAAGCATTGTAAGGATCATAAAAATTTTCTAATCTTGTTAATCTCTTGTTCATTTGATGTCTAATGATGATTAAAAGTGTTAAATGTATATGTTTTGATAATATGGAAAAAGCTAGGGTTTGATCCTTGTGATATAGTGCTCGACTTTTATATGAAATATGAACAAGTTTATAAATTTCTTGCTTGTATGGTAAATCTTGTTACATATAGTGTTAGTTTGATGATACAAACAAGCTTTACGATTATTACGCGAGATTAAGCAATATATTGATTTTTGAAGCTATATGTATGGTTCGGCCATAATAAAAATAAAGGATTATTGGGGTTTTGAAAAACATAAAATTTTGGCTCAAATGGTTAAATGGTGGAAAAATATATTTAAGTGCTTATTTGGAATAGTTATTAAATAAGCTATAAGTTATAGAAAATAACTAGTAAAAATAAGAAAATAAGTTGACACATGTTATATGGGTCGAATAGATCATAATTTGGCCATATTTGAATATCTAGCTTAATAGCTTATTTATTAGAGCTTAATTGATAATCTTAAAGTTTAATACGTAACTAATAATTACTAAGTTACTAAATAATGGACTAAATGAATTTTTGGACTAAAAAGCCCACGAAGGGGGCTGTTGGGCCGAGCCCATCATGAAGTTTTGTAGTTTTGACTTTTTGACCAAACGGACCTAATGAGCGAGTTAAATGATTTTTAGAAACGCGTCGATATATACGTTTTAACTAAAAATTTGTTTTGGGCTAAAAGTAATTATTGGGCTTACTTCATGATTTTCGGCCCAATGACCAACTAAAATGACGAAAATGATTTTTGGAATATTTTCCGACTCGCTATGGTTATTAACACTTAACGAAACGATAAATATAACGAAAACTATTTTTGGACTTGTTTTGAGACGTTTAGTCTCCGAAAGGGTAAAAATTGACATTTTAACCAAATTACTATTAGAATTGACTTTTGTTGACTTTTTGACAAAATATTGACTTTGTGTCGAAATCTATTGTTAATACTTAAACGTAACAATAACGAATAACATAACGATAAAAGCATTCACGACGACCAAAATATATAACACGAACACTTTTTGCACATATAGTTAACTAGTTGTGTTATTTAAAGAAAATTGCAACATTTGAGGAAAATGGAAACGTTGTATAAACGAATGGGTCATGCCCAAATTTTTTAAAAACCTAACACTTAGAGTATTCTTGTAAGAATACTTAACTTAAGTAAATTTTCTAAATTACTTAACAATATCCTTTCTAAATTCCTTATAATTAAAATTGTATTATAAATAATAAAGGGGTTTTTGCATATATATCCTTCCGACAATGCATAATTGCATATATATCCAAAGCATGCATAAAAACCATTGTACTATATGCATCAAAAACTTGTACAAAGGATATATATGCAATTATTCACTTTGGGATGGATATATATGCAATTCTGCTTAATAAAGTAATATTTATAATATAATGATCTTCCACTAACTCTATTATTTTATTTATTTATCAAGAACCTATTTAATTAATTTTAATTCTTAATTAATTAAATACTTAAGTACTTAACCTAATATATATGTATATAAGGTATGATTATGCATATATAATACTTGCGCATTTTAACGGCGAATACTAGCACGGATGTTCCGTTACGTATTCCCACCGTACACTTTCACCATGAGCCACTACCAAGAGTTTCAACGATAAATCATTTTGAGATATACATTACCACACAACAAGCAAGAAATACACGAGCACTGGTCGCACTAAAACTTTTCAAATAAAGTAAAGACATATAAGACACGAATATTTCGCTAAGACTTACCGTACTGATTTAGGTTGCGTGTCGGCGCGGTTGCACTATTTTGATTGATTAGCAGGTTGCTATTGTTTTAAGGTGAGTTCATGGCCCCTACTTTTACTTGTTTTATAACTGTTTTGGCGGAGAATACATGCTTGTTTTTAACTAAATTCAATGACTGTTTATTTGGAATTTGAAATCTAGAATTGATTGTTTTACTTGAAATGTGATTTGTGTCTTATGCTAGACTGCTTACTTGAATGCATTATTTGAATACATGGTTTACGTTGACCAGGGGTACTGGTCAGACATATACAAGGGTGGTTTACTTGAATGCTTTGTATGTATGCATGACATGTTTATTGACTAAGTGTACTGAATTGTTTACTCGATATTTGACTGTTTGGCTGAAATACTAGTATGTTCACTCGAATGCATTACATGTATACATGACACGCGTATCGTCCAGGTGTACTAGATAGGACTGGGTGTAACGGTCACATGACCAGGTGTAATGGTCACATTTTCGAGTGTAACGGACATACTACCAAGTGTATTGGTCATTACGAGTGTACCGATTAAGCAAACGATATAAACTGATGTTCCACATTTCCGAATACTAAAACCTATAAACTCACCAACCTCGTGTTGACACTTTAGCATGTATTTTTAGGTATAAAGCGATAGCATGCTATTGGAGGCTTTTGGCATGGCATGGCATGGTCATAGAAGACTCTGATGTATTTGGGACCACTTGAAATCTATTATGAGCTTATATTTCCGCACCATTTTTGAAACATTGTAAACAAATCACTTTTGAATATGAAATCTATTTTAATGGTTGAGATAAAACCATTCTTTATACTTTGTGTTGTGATACCAATTTAGTAGCACCTAAAGTGTATGCTTCCACAATATTATGATTTTGGGGGTGTTACAGATTGGTATCAGAGCCTTGGTTATAGAGAACTGGGTATTTTTAAAACCTAGACTATAACCACTTTTAGAAAAACAAAACCCTATGACCGCCACATGTCTGCCTGCCAAGCCGGTTGCCTTAATTACTGTTTTACTTGACACAACTATATGCTATGCTTCACCATTTGATGATTTATATCATACATGACTTACACTATATACCGAAAGTATTTTATACATACTTATATGTACATACCGTACTTGTCACGACTTATCTTTCCCGACACAATTTCACTACCAAATCCATTTGGTCACGACCTCGACCCATCGTCTTAAAACATGTTTTCTTGTAACTAAACCCAGCATCGCATCGTTGGACCCCAATTATACAAAGCCTGATCACCTTTGTATAATTCGGGTAGGACCATGCTATGCTAGGAATGGTTGCCTTAAATTTTTATGAAAGTCGAATATTTTATTTCCTTTTTTGAGAAATCAGAAACTCGTGTGTGTGAGCACATAAAACTAGCCTTACTTCATACCACATCCAAAGCTGAAAAGGTAACTTACACTACTAGCCAACATAAGATGACCCCACCGATTAACATCTCACGGTACACAATTCTTTCCGATTCCGAGACACTGCATTATCTATCAGACGAATCTTACTGAGCCAACCAACTGACTGCTAGTAGCAATCAACACCATCCTTTAAGATCGTACTTTAGACCTGCAAAACTCCTCCACCAACAGCGACCCTAGGTCTACGAAACCTGGAGACTCCAACATCACCCCTAGTAAAGAATGGATGTCGAAATACCACGTTGTAATCACCCACAATGGGAAACTCGTCCGCATACCTTATGATAATAAGAACCTAGCAATACAAGAAGGACCCCTTGACGGAATTAAGCAATAAGTGCAACAAACCCAGAGATCAGGGAAATGGTAGTGGTCAAGGTAACCAGCTAGCAGTAGTCAACAATGGAAACCAGGGCAATGGAAGAGGAGCCCGTGGAAGAGTCCATGCTGTGGGCAGAAGGGAAGCCCAGGACGACCCGAATGTGGTGACGGGCACGTTTCTTTTAAATAATCGTTATGCTTTAGTATTATTCGACACGGGAGCAGATAGAAGTTTTGTGTCGACTGCTTTTAGTCCTTTAATCGATATAGCCCCAACCACCTTAGATAATGTCTTCGACGTAGAATTAGCAAACGAAAACCTAGAAAGAGTAGGTACCATTATAAGGGGTTGCACTCTAAACTTATTAAGCCGCCCATTCAACATTGACCTTATGCCAGTAGAGTTGGGTAGTTTTGACGTCATCATAGGGATGGATTGGCTATCGAAATATCATGCCATCATCATCTGTGATGAAAAGATCGTCAGGGTACCCTATGGGAACGAAGTTATGATAATTGAAGGAAATCGGAGCGATCGTGCGCGTTCGTCAAGATTAAGCATCATCTCATGTACGAAGGTGCAGAAGTGCATTGAGAAAGGATGCCACATCTTTCTAGCTCATGTTACTGAAAAAAGAGAAAAGGAACCCGGAGAGAAATGATTGGAAGATGTGCCAATCGTCAGGGATTTCCCGAAAGTTTTTCCAGAAGACCTACCTGGACTCCCACCGGCCAGACAAATCGAGTTTCGAATCGATTTAGTGCCAGGAGCCGCGCCTGTAGCGTGAGCACCCTATCGGTTAGCACCTACGGAATTGCAGGAGTTGTCTGATCAGTTAGCTGAACTGTCCGGAAAAGGTTTTATCACACCAAGTTCTTCACCTTAGGGAGCCCCTGTTTTGGTTGTTAAGAAGAAGGATGGATCCTTCAGAATGTGTATTGACTATCGGGAGCTGAATAAGCTAACCATTAAGAATAGGTACCCACTCCCGAGGATCGACAATTTATTTGATCAGTTGCAAGATTCATCAGTTTATTCTAAGATAGACTTGAGATCGGGTTATCACCAGCTTCGAGTCCGGGAAGAGGATATCCCAAAGACCGCATTCCGAACCCGATATGGCCATTACGAAATTCAAGTTATGCCATTCGGCTTGACAAATGCACCAGCTGTATTCATGGATCTCATGAATCGGGTGTGTAAGCCGTATTTGGACAAATTCGTGATAGTATTCATTGATGATATCCTGATATATTCCAAGAATGAGAAAGAGCATGAGGAACACCTCAAGCTAATTCTGGAATTATTGAAAAATGAGGAGTTATACGCTAAGTTTTCGAAGTGTGAATTATGGATATCGACTGTGCGATTTCTTGGTCACGTGATAGATAGATAAGGGATTCACGTAGATCCTGCCAAGATTGAGGCAATTAAGGATTGGGCAACGCCCACAACGCCGACGGAGATACGACAATTTTTAGGACTTGCCGGCTATTACCGAAGGTTTATAGAAGGCTTTTCTAAGATAGCTAAGCCGTTGACGAAACTGACACAAAAGAATGTGAAATACGACTGGGGAGATAAGGAGGAAGAAGCTTTTCAACTCCTTAAGGAAAGATTGTGTAGTGCACCTATTTTGGCTTTACCCGAGGGTAGCGAAGATTTTGTTGTGTATTGTGACGCATCACACAAGGGTTTGGGAGCCGTGCTGATGCAGAGAGAGAAGGTGATAGCATACGCTTCTCGACAGCTGAAAACCCATGAGAAAAACTACACAACCCATGACCTAGAATTAGGATCAGTTATTGGAGACACTACCTTTATGGAACTAAGTGCGTAGTGTATACCGACCACAAGAGTCTACATCATATCTTGAACCAGAAGGAGCTGAACATGAGACAGCGCCGATGGTTGGAGTTGCTTAGCGACTATGATTGTGAGATCCGTTACCACCCAGGCAAGGCAAATGTTGTTGCCGACGCCCTCAGCAGAAAGGAGCGGATCAAACCCCTCAGAGTCAGATCGTTAGGGATGACGATCAGTTCGCCGCTTCCAGAAAAAATTCTTGAGGCTTAAGGTGAGGCGCTCAAGGATGAAAACCGACCGCGTGAGAAAATTTATAGAATGCCAGAGAGTGAGAATGGCTTTGTAAAAAGATCCGATGGAGTTTTGTGTTATAGGGACAGGTGTTGGATCCCGCTACATGGAGGAATTCGTGATTTGATTATGCACGAATCCCACAAACCTAAGTACATCTTGTCAAATCTAAGTACATCTTGTTTCCGGGCTTAAACTTGTAGTTTATCTTAATCTCATGACAGTTCTTGTTTGATGAGTTGTGGGGTTAAGTTAGATTTCAATTGAGGCTCAACTTAAACTACCGAAAATGTACTTAGATTTGAAGAAGTTGTATTGGTGGCCAAACATGAAGGCCGATATAGCTGAGTACGTCAGTAGGTGTTTAACGTGCTCAAAGGTCAAGGCTGAACACCAGAGACCGTCCGGTCTGCTTGTTCAACCTGAGATCCCAAAATGGAAATGGGAGCGTATCACTATAGATTTTATCACCAAGCTGCCTAAGACGTCGAGCGGTTACGATACGATTTAGGTAATCATCGACCGTCTCACTAAGTCAGCTCATTTCCTCCCTATAAAGGAGAATGACAGTATGGACAAACTCACGCGACTGTATGTGAAGGAAATTGTCGCGAGGCATGGTGTGCCTGTTTCTATTATCTCTGATCGAGACAGTCGATTCACGTCTAATTTTTGAAGGTCGCTTCAGGACGCATTGGGAACCGACCTTAACGTGAGTACAGCTTATCAT
This sequence comes from Artemisia tridentata subsp. tridentata, assembly GCA_021014915.2. NCBI lineage: Eukaryota > Viridiplantae > Streptophyta > Magnoliopsida > Asterales > Asteraceae > Artemisia > Artemisia tridentata. The sequence continues at coordinate 20,911,401 of CP139503.1, read as the reverse complement.
CCTCAGACTGATGGTCAGAGTGAGAGGATCATTCAGACATTAGAGGACATGCTAAGAGCCTGTGTGATTGACTTCGGGAACGGCTGGGATAGGCATTTGCCTTTAGCCGAGTTTTCCCTATAACAACAGCTATCACACCAGCATTAAAGCTGCACCGTATGAGGCACTTTATGGTCGTAAGTGCAGATCGCCAATTTGTTGGGCTGAAGTTAGAGAAAGACAACTTACTAGACCAGACTTAGTCCATGAGACTACAGAAAAGATCGTGCAGATCTAGAGCCGAATGCAAGCGACTCGTGACCGTCAAAAGAGCTATGCCGACAAGAGACGAAAACCCCTTGAGTTCCTAGTGGGTGACAAAGTGATGTTAAAGGTCTCGCCATGGAAAGGCGTTATAAGATTTGGTAAGCGTGGAAAGCTTAACCCTCGCTATATTGGACCTTTCGAAATTCTTGCTATAATTGGGCCGGTAGCCTACCAACTCGAACTGCCATTCGAACTCAGCGATGTGCATGACATCTTTCATATCAGCAACCTGAAAAAGTGCTTATCTGATGAGTTGTGAGATTAAATTGGAGTCGACAGTCTAAAGGTCTAAACTTTCTTCCTAGCTTGATCTAGTGACAGTTCTTGTTTGTTGAGTTGCGAAAATCAAGCTAAGAGTCAAGTTGTTACCCAAGCCGATTCAGTTTAATCTCGTGACAGTTCTTGTTTGATGAGCTTCAGCTTGACGAGAAACTGAATTTCATCAAGGAGCTGATGGAAATAATGGACCGGGAAGTTAAACGGCTAAAGCATAGTCGTATCCCAATGGTGAAGGTCCGTTGGAACTCTCGCAGAGGTCCCAAGTACACATTGGAGCGAGAGGATGAAATCAAGCGAAAATACCCTCATCTCTTTTCAAAAACCAACGAGTAACGTAAATTGAAATCCGGGACGGATTTCCCGATTAGATGGGGAGACTGTGACAAATGGTAATTTTCACGTTGTTAATTAATATTGTATGAGTATTAATTATTTTTAAGCTAAGCATTTCTATGCGCATTGCATGTGTCTAAGTATTTTTGAGCATTTTTTGGGAGCTGTCCCGCATACTGTAGCTTACAGTCACTGCAGAAAAAGTATATTTTTGTCAGTAAGCCTAAATTATCACATTTCTGATAGTTACTGACAAGTCTCGTAATTAACAGAGAGCTTTCTCGCATTTTTCTGAAAAACAACCGCACGCGCGTACCAACAGCACAATACATATGGTAACAGTCAAATAAATATATTTTTGAGTCAGTAATAATATTTTATTACATTTCTGACATAAACGTGGATTCGTATACGTGTCCAAAAAGGTCAAAACGGGACTTTACGGCCACGTTTAAGCTCAAACCGACACACGATACACCAACACGAAGTAAAAATAAAATTTTCCTCCCCTAGTATACCCATGACCAGCCTCACATGTTACTCCCCCACAAGAGTCCAAAATAATCCCACTAACTCAATATAATCTTATATATATACTTACATTACCTTAAATGTAGCTACAACAATCCAACTTATCCATTTAGGCTTGTCAAGCTTTCCTTGATCATTTCTCTTCATCTTCATACACGACACAAACAAATATTCGCAATCCATGAATTTTCTTTGAAGTTCAATCAAATTAGAGAGTATATTCAAGTATTTCGGGTTATTTGGAACTTGGTTTGGGTAAATTTGGTGAAGCATTGGGTGTTTTGGTCTCTCATCTCCACGTTAACAACCTAAAGCATTGTAAGGATCATAAAATTTTTCTAATCTTGTTAATCTCTTGTTCATTTGATGTCTAATGATGATTAAAAGTGTTAAATGTATATGTTTTGATAATATGGAAAAAGCTAGGGTTTGATCTTTGTGATATAGTGCTCGACTTTTATATGAAATATGAACAAGTTTATAAATTTCTTGCTTGTATGGTAAATCTTGTTACATATAGTGTTAGTTTGATGATACAAACAAGCTTTACGATTATTACGCGAGATTAAGCAATATATTGATTTTTGAAGCTATGTGTATGGTTTGGCCATAATAAAAATAAAGGATTATTGGGGTTTTGAAAAACATAAAATTTTGGCTCAAATGGTGAAATGGTGAAAAAATATATTTAAGTGCTTATTTGGAATAGTTATTAAATAACCTATAAGTTATAGAAAATAACTAGTAAAAATAAGAAAATAAGTTGACACATGTTATATGGGTCGAATAGATCATAATTTGGCCATATTTGAATATCTAGCTTAATAACTTATTTATTAGAGCTTAATTGATAATCTTAAAGTTTAATACGTAACTAATAATTACTAAGTTACTAAATAATGGACTAAATGACTTTTTGGACTAAAAATCCCAAGAAGGGGGCTGTTGGGCCGAGCCCATCATGAAGTTTTGTAGTTTTGACTTTTTGACCAAACGGACCTAATGAGCGAGTTAAATGATTTCTAGAAACGCGTCGATATATACGTTTTAACTAAAAATGTGTTTTGGGCTAAAAGTAATTATTGGGTTTACTTCATGATTTTCGGCCCAATGACCAACTAAAATGACGAAAATGATTTTCGGAATATTTTCCGACTCGCTATGGTTATTAACACTTAACGAAACGATAAATATAACGAAAACTATTTTTGGACTTGTTTTGAGACGTTTAGTCTCCGAAAGGGTAAAAATTGACATTTTAACCAAATTACTATTGGAATTGACTTTTGTTAACTTTTTGACAAAATATTGACTTTGTGTCGAAATCTATTGTTAATACTTAAACGTAACAATAACGAATAACATAACGATAAAAACATTCACGACGACCAAAATATATATCACGAACACTTTTTGCACATATAGTTAACTAGTTGAGTTATTTGAGGAAAATTGCAACATTTGAGAAAAATGGAAACGTTGTATAAACGAATGGGTCATGCCCAAATTTTCTAAAAATCTAACACTTAGAGTATTTTCGTGAAAATACTTAACTTTAAGTAAATTTTCTAAATTACTTAACAATATCTTTTCTAAATTCCTTATAATTAAAATTGTATTATAAATAATAAATAATATTTATAATATAATAATCTTCCACTAACTCTATTATTTTATTTATTTCTCAAGAACCTATTTAATTAATTTTAATTCTTAATTAATTAAATACTTAAGTACTTAACCTAATATATATGTATATAAGGTATGATTATGCATATATAATACTTGCGCATTTTAGCGGCGAATACTAGCACGGATGTTCCGTTACGTATTCTCACCATACACTTTCACCATGAGCCACTACCAAAAGTTTCAACGATAAATCATTTTGAGATATACGTTACCACACAACAAGCAAGAAATACACGAGCACTGGTCGCACTAAAACTTTTCAAATAAAGTAAAGACATATAAGACACGAATATTTCGCTAAGACTTACCGTACTGATTTAGGTTGCGTGTCGGCGCGGTTGCACTATTTTGATTGATTAGCAGGTTGCTATTGTTTTAAGGTGAGTTCATGGCCCCTACTTTTACTTGTTTTATAACTGTTTTGGGGGAGAATACATGCTTGTTTTTAACTAAATTCAATGATTGTTTATTTGGAGTATGAAATCTAGAACTGATTGTTTTACTGGAAATGTGGTTGGTGTCTTATGCTAGACTACCTACTTGAATGCACTATTTGAATACATGGTTTACGTTGACCAGGGGTACTGGTCGGACATATACAAGGGTGGTTTACTTGAATGCTTTTTATGTATGCATGACATGTGCATTGACCAAGTGTACTGAATTGTTTACTCAATATTTGACTGTTTGGCTGAAATACTAGTATGTTCACTCGAATGCATTACATGTATACATGACACGCACATCGGCCAGGTGTACTACACAGGACCGGGTGTAACGGTCACATGACCAGGTGTAATGGTCACATTTTCGAGTGTAACGGACATACTACCAAGTGTATTGGTCATTACGAGTGTACCGATTAAGCAAACGATATAAACTGATGTTCCACATTTTCGAATACTAAAACCTATGAACTCACCAACCTCGTGTTGACACTTTAGCATGTATTTTCAGGTATAAAGTGATAGCATGCTATTGGAGGCTTTTGGCATGGCATGGCATGGTCATAGAAGACTCTGATGTATTTGGGACCACTTGAAATCTTTTATGGGCTTATATTTCCGCACCATTTTTGAAACATTGTAAACAAATCACTTTTGAATATGAAATCTATTTTAATGGTTGAGATAAAACCATTCTTTATACTTTGTGTTGTGATACCAATTTAGTAGCACCCAAAGTGTATGCTTCCGCAATATTATGATTTTGGAGGTGTTACAAGGTGTGTGTGTTTTCTAGAGAGAGAAAGAAGAAAAACACACACACCTCTTATTACAATGAGACTTCCACCCTCCTAGTTGGGACTAGGAGGGGTATTTATACTACAAGACTAGTCCTATCTTTCCATCATTGGCTAAACTAAACCTTGTACTTATAACGAAATGCAATTCCCAACTATGACATAACTTTAAGGCTAACAATCTCTCCCCAAAGTGATGTCATATGGTAATTGCTTACAATGTCCCCTACAAGTAAAATTCAATACAAACCATGAGCGCATCAGCTCTGAGAATGGTCTTCAAACTTCATTATTTTGTTCAGCTTTCAGAATCTTCTCAGCTATCATTTCTTTACTTGCAGAAGAACTATGTGAGCAAATCTAATTAGGGATCTAATTCTCGATTTTCACTCTCCCCTAATTAGTGCTCTCCCCCAAGCTGACAAGCTTTCTGATGAATGCCCTGAATCTGAAGAAGTCTTTTGATACCTAAATGCATCCCGTCTTTAGTCTTTTAACACGCAGCGGAAAATGAAGAACAAACTGTAGACTCGACCTTCTTCAAGATTATCCGTTCGGGGGAATAGAGTATCAACATCTTCATCTCACCAAATGCATCCCAGTTATCTTTCATATGAGAGATCAGCCCGTAACGTACACATGAAATGATAACACCAAAGTAACAAGTTGACCCATATCGTTGGTCACGGGTAACTTGTTGGACGATTTCTCTCCTCCGAAGTTGAAACCGTAGCACCAGAATCAATTAAGATCCGAAAATGCACTTTTCTTTCTCCAGGATAGTTCCATCATCACGGGATTTTACACATTTCTCTCCCCTGCTGGTTACGATTTATCGGAATCAACATAATGATGTATACGTGGAGTATTAACTGGAAGCACTTTATCATTAAACATATAGCCCGTGAGAAGATGTAGATAGACCCAATCTACTAATAATACCATTTGAAATTGTCTAACTCTTTATCAACCCCCTGTATCAAAAACAACGGCTTTTTGTAGTGACTACTGATGGAGAAAACCCACTATGACGAACTTGAGACTGAAGTAAAATAACCCAAACTTGTGACTTAAACTTGCACTATTGTATGACTAAGAACCTATACTGAGCACTACAATGTAACTCCTTAAAGCATAGGTCGTTTCATATACCCATTCAACCATCCTTAACTGTATATGAACTCATCTTGAATTATCCACAGCTTTTTGTGATACTTGAGCACTACAACGTAACTCCTTTAAAGTGATAGCTATACTCTGTGAGCACAACAACGTAACTCCTTACATCAGGTATAACTAGACAAATCAAGTCTTAATCATTCTATGAGTGCCCAAGCAAGGATCTCGTAGAATCATGCATCCAACCAACCCTGATATCTTCAAGATACTAAGTACACGCACCCGTGATATTCCACTTCAACTTCAAATAAGTAATAATGAATCATCCTTGTAGTCACAGTTGATAACTTTCAAAATTTAGCCATTGTCATTTGATTGTGATTCTTGATCAGGATCTTTTTAGCTATACGTGGTAGTTTTGAAGGTGTAGACCGATAATATCATTTGTGATTTTGGTGTGAAATATGCCATAAAATGCAATTCTAATGATACTGGAAAAATTTGAGTTTTAAAAATTTTTACGCCAAATTTCACCGAAAAAATTCGAATTTTGACCTAAAAATTTGAATTTTGGGCCAATTGCGATAAGTCTCACATTTGCGATAAGTCTCACATTTGCGATAATTCTCACATTTGCGATAAGTCTCACATTTGCGATAATTCTCACATTTGCGATAATTCTCACATTTGCGATAATTCCCACATTTGCGATAAGATGCACAATTGCGATAAACCCTTTTCTATCACAATTAATATAAAAGCATGCGATAAACCCTTGTTCATACAAATTTGCGATAAACCCTCTTTTATCGCAATTCTTATACAAGAATTCGATAAAGTAGCAATTCGATGAAGATCCAAAAATCGTCACAAACACACTTCGAATCCCTTTTCCCCGAACAAATTACCTCAAAAACCCGTGAAAACTTATAAAGATCAAACCTTTATCGCCTATTTTACTTATCCAATATATTTCAATACAAGATCTAACCTTTTAACGATATAACACTAGATTTTTGGAGACAAAAGTGGACGTTTTTTATGGCTGATGAACAGTAACGAGATAAAAAACACACCACAAATCACATTTTTCACTTCAAAACACCATGATTCGCCCCTGGTTAGCTCTTGATACCAATTGTAATGATCAAAAACACGTATTCAGGAGGTCGGGGAAGCTTGAAATAAAGGTTAAACATGGTAGAATTAGATTAAAGAATGGGGGAGGTGTGTGTGTTTTCTAGAAAGAGAAAGAAGAAAAACATACACACCTCTTATTACAATGAGACTTCCACCCTCCTAGTTGGGATTAGGAGGGGTATTTATACTACAAGACTAGTCCTATCTTTCCATCATTGGCTAAACTAGACCTTGCACTTATAATGAAATGCAATTCCACATAACTTTAAGGCTAACATGGGTCAAGTGTATTTTCATCTTATTCAGAAATTTAGATTTGTATTGAAAGTTATATCGATTTTCTAATCATATTTGGTACACTGATAATCTTAACTAATTATAAAGGAAAAATGATCAACAAGTCAAGAAAGTGAAAAACTGAATTTTGTGTAATCCCCATTTTGCCCTTGTCCATCTTATCCATCTAAGCCCCACCAAATAAATCTTAACCGTTCATTTTAAATCAAGGGTATAGATTCACCCACACATATCTCCACCCTAATATAACACCAAAATAAACACACACACACACAACTCAATGTTTTTTTTTCACCTCTCTCTAAACATCAATCGCTGCCGCTACCATTATAGCCGCCACCATTATTGCCGCCGTATACTGAGATCGCCACACTATCTATATTGTAGGTGGTTTCAGTTGGCTAGGTGGTTTTGTTGGCTGGTTATATTAAAGAAATCTTGGTGGTTTATGTGTATTGGTTGGTCGTTTGGGTGGTTCTAACAAAGAAAACGAATTGGCTATGGGTCTCGATGTTTTTATATGATCTGTAGGTTTCGGTACCTGGTGAGATTTGGTTGTTTGTGTATGTGATTGTAGAAAGTTATGGTGTATGCCATGGTTTATGTGTATTGATGTTTTTTTTTCTCTAAAAAACAACCAAATGCTTATATAGTTTTGTGGTTTGGCTGCTTCTGGTATGTCTAGATCTAATAGAATATGGTCCGCTAACTGTAGATTGATATACTTTTGGTGTTTTTAGATTTGATAGAACATGCTCTTTTTTTATGGGTTTTGTATTCTTCATTTTGGTGTTTGAGGTTGTTTCAAAGTAGATCTACTATATTGGTGGTGTATGTTTGAGGTTGTTTCATATCAGATCTACCATCATTTTTTTTGTTTCTTTTACATATTTATAAAAGTGATGACAATGATCTATATAAGGCCTTTAGTGTTTTTGAATCTGAATACGTTGTGATTTGTAGATTGGGAGTTATGACAAATATTATTTGTGGGCTGGCTTGGTAAAATGGAAGGATGTTTAAGTGAGAGATATCTCCGCTTTGCAACCTCCATTATTGCAGCCATTGCATAAAACTTCGTTGTATTTATAGTTGTTTCTGGTTCGTTGGTGTGTTTGGTTAGACGGGACCTGAACTGGAGTTTTGGTCTTGTGTATTCTGGTTGGTTACTGATATTGCTCAATCAGTTGTGTTTCTAAACTTATTTTTATATTTTTTTTGTTCAAAAAAGTTTAGATCTATGAAAAACCAAGTATGTTCGATGTATTTTTATGGATTGCTGATACGCCCGAAAACGTATGTCTTCTATTTCTCTATCACACAAGTCAACCACTTGTGAATGGTCAACCGTAATAAATGATAAAAGACAAACAATCTCGGAACGAATGCTCGTGTGTAGTGTGAAACCAGGCAAGTGATCACCCGGATCGTTTCCCAACGAGGTGCGAAATTGAAAACTGTGAAAAGCTTTGGATTAGAGTGATTGATGAATCAGATATTTTTGATTTTGCTTTAACAAGATAAAATCTATTAAATAGAAGCTATCACTATTTTTCTGAATCGTTTAATCTAAATTACACTAAAAACGCGAGACAGGAATTAAATAAAACGCGATTAATACTAAGGTATATGCAAAATTACCTTTACAAGTGATCTAATATTTTTTATAACTTAAAAATGACAAAAGAAAATTATAGAAAAAAGATTTATGTTTTTTAGACTTTTATATTTTTTATTACAATTTAATTACTAAATTTAACTAATAAATAGATTAAAATTACTAAACTTATTCAAAAAATTACAAAACTTTTTCTATAAATACTACAAGTTATTACTGATCTAATAAAAATAAAATTGGAAAAGGTGGCTTATTCTAATAAGCTACAAAAAAGCTGGAAAGCTAATAAGCTAATTAATACTAAACTGCCTAGTGTAGTATATAAATAAATAAGGAAACAAAAAACACTAGAAACCACTTAGGGCAGATGGTGCATGGCTTTGGTTTGAGTTCTGAGCCAAACAACCAGGGTTCGAATCCCACAAGTGGCAAAATTTATAAACTAATTTTTTTTAAGATTTTTCTTTTTGAGATTTACTAATAAGCTAATAATAATGACTTTTTACACTGGACTTATTTTTGGAACTTAAGAAATAAGCCTGAAAACAGCTTATGAAACTAGCAGTTGGGCTTTTTAAGACTTTTTGGAACTAGATTTCTTCAAATGAAGCTATAAGCTTCATGATAAGCTGAGAGCTTATGGAAAAGATAAAATAGGACTGAGACAACTACAATGAGCTTAATGAACTAAGAAAAAGCTGGCTAAAAAGCCACTAAAGCTCTCAATAAGCTTATGCTTATTTGAGTCAGTTATTGTGGTGAAATGGGAACTTTTAAGGCTTTGAATAAGCTATCAAATAAGCTTATATCTGGAATACCAGATAGTGGGCTTATAGTCAGCTATATCAACTGTCTATAAAACAAAATTGAGAGCTTATGGACTTGAGTAGCAGCTTAAAAATAAGCTGATAAAGTGGGCTTATGGACTAAGTCTGCTGAGGTTCCCCTGGTGCAGGGGAACTGAGGTGATTTTGGTGGCTTTTTTAAGGGCTTATATGGGTTCTAAAAAATCATGAGAAAAATTCTAATTGAAGTTAAGCTTGGTGAGATTAATAATCCAGAAGAACAGCTTCTAATGACTTACTAAGATGAAATGAAAAATCTAGGAATTTCTCTAAAAACCACAAAATACTGCTACTTAAGAACTGAGTATGCAGATTTGTATGTGACTTAGGCTAGGCTATGTGTGACTTAACAAGACTTTGGGTACACTCAATATAGTCCAAATGAAGTGTGAAAAAGGCAAAGTGGATGCCCAAATCAGCTTGTAGCTGCTAGTAGCTTGTTTGACTGTTTTGTTTGACTGAGATTCACAAGGACCATAGAAAAATGCATAAGCAACTGATATGGCTACTTATATCTTGGAAATATCTTATATAGGATGAGATAAGCTGGTTTGAAGTTGGTTTAAGTGCACATGTACAGTAACTAGGTTGTTTGGCTTATTTGAACTGCTAAACCAAACACCCCTTAAGGGTGACTGTTTGGTTAATTTAAACTGCAAATGGAACTTTTAAGCTGAACTATGAACTGAAATAAGTTTATTTAGCTAAATTAATGACTAATGATTAATTATAAGCTAGAAATAAGCAGTAGCATAGTAACTAGATTTTTAAGCTAAAAATTGAAATTGGCTCACAACTGATTGCTATGGAACTGAGAGAAAGACCAAGAACAGAACCTATCCTAACTTGTTCACACAAGCTAGAATACCCAATAAAACCTTTCCTTATCAGCTGAATACCCCAGAAGAGCTTATCATGAGCTTATGTTGACTTTTCTTGACCATTCTTCAAATTTGATATTAAGAACTGATAAATGCTAATTAAACTTACATGAAGCTAAGACTAGCTTATGTGAGCTTAATACAGGGTTTATTTGAGCTTTTTATAATAATGTGAGAGAGCTTAAGCTTATACGATCACAATATAACTTAAAACTTGACAATCATTGAACTTGAGTACTAATAACTTGAAATTGGAACAAAGTACATGAAACAAACTTGCATTAATAACTGAATTTGAAGATTACAATAAAATAAAGACTGATTAAGTAAAAACGATTTAACTAAAATTAACTACTGCCAAAATTGGCTACAATACTACTCTATTTATACTATAATAAAGTGGGAACTTCCTATCATCTTCCTCTGATTCATTTAGCACCCTTGATTTCCTCTGACATGATCTCAGCTGCCCATTTCTACTTTTGGCGGGAAAAACGAAATAGTGGGTTAAGCAGGTTTTTGCAATAAATGCAAATCAGGGTAGTGGAGAAGAAGCATTCAATGCTTTTGGATGTGTTAGGTAACGTGTAGGAGGGGGGTGGTGGTTTAGCAGAGAAACCATGGGTAGGATTGGTGGTTTACTGGTTTGGCGGGTTTTTAGGGGTTAGGGATAAGTTTGACTGAGTCAAACTTTTGGTTTAAACAAAAGAGGGTGGGTCGGGTTGTGTTTAGATTGGGCTTGGGCTTGGTTTATGGGTTGACTGGGTTGGGTAGTATATATTTAAAGGGATGGGTTATAAGGGTTTGGGTTTTATATATATTAGGTCCGAATTTTGGTTGTGGTATACAATGAGCCCAAGGACCATTTATGCAATTTTCTGAAACATGAAGGGACCAAACCTGTAAATATCAAAAGTTAATAAAAAGGACCAATTATGCCATTTATTAATAGTACAAGGGTTATGTTTGATAATTTTCCATTTTAAAACACCCGAGGACTAATTTTGACAATTTTCAAAGTTGAGGGACCAAAGTTGTAAATTTGTAATTTTTAACTTCAAAGGACTTTTCTAACAACTTATGAATCCCTAAGGACCTAAAATGATATTTGTACAAGTTTTTAGTGAACAGGGACTAGATTTGACAACTTTTGAAAGTTAAGGGACTGAAACTGCCAATTATGCAAACTTTGTTCGTTTTTCAACTGTTTTTAAACATTTTGCATCTGAAACATATAAAACACACTTTTGTGATAATTTCAGTATTTTGATGCATTTCTGAGTGTTTTTGGGAGTTTTGGCAGTTCAGATTGGTATAAAATGATGAGTATTTAGACACTCATCAATCCCCCACACTAAACTATTGCTAGTCCCTAGCAATATTTTATGAAGATTTAATGGATTTGAAAGACTCTTTACCAAAAGCCATTACTTCGGGAGTAGCCAAATGTTTCAGTTCAAGTAAGAACTTTGGTACACCGATAACCAAATGATTTTGAGCAAACCATAAGCTGTTAACGGTTTTGATTTGTCTTTACCAGAAGCCGTTTGCTTCTGGACTAGCCAACTCTTAGATAAATTATGAATATTATCTTTGGTGAGCTGATTACCAATCATGGTTTTTCACTGCCTTTACCACAAGCCATAACCTTGCGGGCTAGCCAACTCTTCACTTATGAAGATATGGTGAGTCGAATACCATACAATTTTGGGCAAATTGCAAGCCATCAACGGATTTGAGACATCTTTACCAAGAGCCGTTTGCTCTCGGATTAGCCAATCCTTATGTGGGTTAGACATGGCGGACTGATAACCATTTATTGAGTTCTAAGTGAGAAAAAATTTTAAAATTTTGGCTAAAATGGGGGTACTGGATGGTACATTTGATCAAATTCGCGAGAATTCCCCCCCACACTTAGAACTGAATATTGCCCTCAATATTCAAAGAACCGGTTGTTAAACCAACACTTAGAACGTTAAAGGGAAATATTAATAGCCTTTTATTTTATTTTTATTTAATTTGCATTTAAGCCGTTAAGGCATGCAAATTCCATCTTTTTTTTTTTTTTTTTTTTTTTTTTTTTTTTTTTTTTTTTTTACTGTACATATTTACAACATGTGGGGCATCTCCCCCACACTAGGGTGAGACATGGGTGAAAACCCATATTTTGCTACTGTTTTTGATAACCGAGTCGCTAGCTTGACTCGACCCCGAATTGAGTTGATTCCTCCCGAACAGTCAGGTTTATCACGCAAGCTAACCGCTTGTGAACGGTTAACCGTAACAAAGGGATCCTGAACAGCCCGGGAGAAAAAACAATTTAAAAGTTTATGGGGAAGTAAGAGACCAGGAAATCCGGCATTTAAACCAATGTTAGATGGACAATGCCGGGGTCAAAAGTAATATCCTCACTCCCGAACGAGTGACAGATTGGGGAAATCACCGGGTAGGTGAAGGGAAGAAGAGAGGTCTGAATAGCAATTAAGACAAGAACTTCCTCCTCAAGAATTGCAAGCGGAGGAGGCAAGTCCTTAAACTCGATCTCAGAAAATTTATCAGTTTTCTCAACTGACTTGGGTTTCTCATTATGAAGTTGTTTTGGGTGAAGAGGGGAAGATGAATCTTCGTTTAACAAATTTTCTAGAAAAAGAATGTCCCCCTCAGGATCAAGATAGTTTTCATCAACCTCATACGGAGGTGAACTATCTACAGCAAGAAAAGCATCGACTTCATCCCAAAAGGGATCACTTCCCTCAACCGAAGTGAGAGAAGGGGAAGAGCCTGCTATGATATGTTGAGAAGATGTGGTGGGTTCCCCACTCACAGAATTATGAAAATAATCAACACTCTCTTGAGAGTACTCCTCTGAAGCAATGTCAATGACATCTATTCGGTTAACCGATTCAGATTTATAATTAGAGGAGTACTTTGAAGTTTGATCATGATTGAAGGTAACAGCTTCCTTATCCACACGCAAGGTGATTTCATGCTTAAATACATCAATAAGAGCATGGCCCGTTTTTAGGAATCCTCTTCCAAGAATCAGAGGAACTTTTTGGTCAGCATCGAAATCAACAACCACAAAGTCAGCTGGAAAATGGAACTTTCCTATCTTCACGAATACATCTTCGGCAATGCCGCAGGGATGAGTTATGGTTCGATCTGCAAGCTCAAGAGTCATGCAGGTAGGAGTAAGAGCCGGAAGAGAAAGTTTCTTCCATACTGAATGAGGCATCAGGTTGATGCTTGCACCTAGATCTGCTAAGGCATAGCATTCAACCATTCCCGGAAATACACAAGGTAACAGAAATTTTCCAGGATCTCCAAGCTTCTCCGGAAGCTTTTTCAAGATAACCGCTGAGCAGTTCTCATTTACTGGAGTTTTAGCCATTTCAATCAGTTTTTCCTTGTTGCTTAACATGTGTTTGATTGCTGCTGCAAATTTGGGCATCAGAATAGTAGCATCCGCAAAGCTTATGTCAAAGTGTAATTCTTTAAAGATTTGATAGAATTTATCATTTTGTTGACTAGCCTTCTCACGGAGCTTTTGCTCATTTAAGCGCGATGGGTAAGGAATGTGAGGTTTGGATTTAGGGACAACGACTTCAGGAGTCTCAAAGACAACTCCTGGTTTGGATTTTTTCGGGACAACCGGAGGATAGACATGTGCTGTACTTTGTGGGCTTGGAATTTGCACTTTGTCTGTTGTATCCTCCGTCTCTTTTTCCATTTCAAATAACGGAGGAGGAATAGGGCCAGCTGGCCCTTTATAAGAAGCACCACTCCGGGTGGTGATAGCTTTGACGTAAGTGGTATCTTCGTCATCATCACTGTCATCAAGTACACTGACAGGAACAGCATTGAGCATTTCGGAATAATATCTGGCTGACCTTTGCTCACTAAGTTTGGTTGACAAACTTTTAACCGTAAATCGTGAAAGAGTAGGATCGATTCTAGACGGTTGGGGAGCAATTGTGGGTGTAGATTTTTGGATGACTGAAGGTTGGATGATCGAAGGTTGGACGTATTTAGCACTTCTATTGTTAGTGGGAAGTACCGGGTCCTTTATCACCTTGAATCCGACTTGAGATTTACCACTACGTGTACTGACAGCTTTGAGTTCACCCCTAGGGTTGGTAACAGTGTTACTTGGGAGACTTCCCGAGGTAGAAGGTATATCAGTTAAAGACTTTTTGATCTGGTTTAATTGGGCAACCAATAACTGGTTTGTCTCACGTTGTGTCTTATTTGTTTCCTCTTGGGTTTTCATGAATTGCATAAGCAACTCATCTGAGGACGTCTGATTTCGGTTTGAACCTTGGTTTTGATTAAAATTTGGACCACGGTTTTGGTTAAAATTACCCTGATTCTGACCTCGGTTTTGATTGAAATTTTGGGAATTGTGGAAATTTTGTCCCTGATTTTGAACAAAGCGATTTTGATTATTCTGATTTGGCACGGGTGGAAAACCAGGTGGGACCATAGCATTTTGTGCTCGGTACTGAGTCTCAGCATGCGGACGGTACTGATTTTGGTTTACTACAGCTACGGGAGCTGGGTAAACAGAAGCATCGGTTGCTTGACAATCAAAATACGCATGTGGGCCACCACAAGTTTCACACACTTTGTTTATTGCTTTGACATGTTCCGGCTTATGAATTTCACTTTTTAATTCTTTCATTTCTTTCATCATACAACGCATTGAATCTGTAAGGAAGGCTAACTCTGAAGAGTTACCGGATGAAGAAGAAGCAGTAGGAGTGACAGGAACATTCACTTTGTTTCTTGAAATAGGAACTTTTGATTTATTTTCACAAATTTCAACCACCTCTCTGGGTTTACGATTCAAGATATTGCCACCGGAGGCTGCATTAAGTGCATCTTGATCGTTTTGGGTCAACCCATTATAAAACGTATTTATCTGTTGTAACACATTGAAATCGTGATGTGGGCATTTTCTTAGGAGATCTTTAAATCTGTCCCATGCCTCTCCGAAATTTTCATCAAAACCTTGACGAAAACCAGCAATTTCATTTTTTAGGTTAGTCGTCTTTGATGGGGGGAAGAAATAATTTACAAATTTCTTAACGAGATCTTCCCAGGTTTCAATGGATCGAGGGGGTTCTTTATCCAGCCAAATTCGGGCTGCCCCCTCAAGTGAGAATGGAAATAGCATCAATTTGATCACTGTTTGCGGCACATTTTTGTAATTGATTGTAGACGTCAGTTTGTTGAACCAACGAATGTGTGCATAAGGATCCTCTCGTTCAAACCCGTGGAATTGGTTTGTAGACACGAGCTGAATCAAATGTGTTTTCAGTTCAAAATGATCAGAATCGATGGCTGGTAAAACAATGGCATCTCCATAACCCTCGGTGGGTGCCTGGAGCATTTCAGCCATGGTGCGTTCGTCTGCCATATTATCAGTGGGTTCAGTACGAATCTCGGGTTCGACTATTTGGGCAGCACGTCTACGATTACGTCTTCTCGGAATTTCTACGAGTTCACGTAAAGGGCTTGATGACGTGGAAGAACGAGTGCGCATGCACTAAGTAAAATATTCCAATTAAAACAAGACAGAAGCAAAACACAAGTGAACTTAAACCAATAATCAACAAGCGTACGGTAGCTCTCTAAAAGATAAACGCACAGAGTGGCGGAGAAGCAAAGGTGGGCAATTACGCTCCTTAAAAACCCGCTTCTTTCAGTCCGACAATTTAATGTCAGACTATCCTAGAACCTCCGTTAGAGTTTGTTTATCAATTAAAGGTGAGCCGAATTCGCAAGTGATACAAAGGTAAAGTTTTAAATCTTTGGTTTGGGAACTTATTATGGTCGTAC
The DNA here is from genome assembly GCA_021014915.2 of Artemisia tridentata subsp. tridentata. Taxonomy (NCBI): domain Eukaryota; kingdom Viridiplantae; phylum Streptophyta; class Magnoliopsida; order Asterales; family Asteraceae; genus Artemisia; species Artemisia tridentata. Next base: position 20,895,276 of record CP139503.1, on the reverse strand, counting down.
CCCCAGTTAGGTAGTACTCTGTCTTGATTTTCGATGGTAAATTTTTTATTGTTTATTTATTATTAACAAAGAAAACGGAATTTATTTTTGGTGTTTTTATTTTTTATATGATAATAATAATAATAATAATATATATAGAAAAGAAATGAAAAATATTTTTGTATTTTATATGGTTTTTGGGAAATAGGAACTTCTTATAGAAGGATCTCGAATCACTAATCGCTAAAACTTACACAACTGTCGCAGCACACCTCCCCGGCAGCGGCGCCAAAATTTGATACGCCCGAAAACGTATGTCTTCTATTTCTCTATCACACAAGTCAACCACTTGTGAATGGTCAACCGTAATAAATGATAAAAGACAAACAATCTCGGAACGAATGCTCGTGTGTAGTGTGAAACCAGGCAAGTGATCACCCGGATCGTTTCCCAACGAGGTGCGAAATTGAAAACTGTGAAAAGCTTTGGATTAGAGTGATTGATGAATCAGATATTTTTGATTTTACTTTAACAAGATAAAATCTATTAAATAGAAGCTATCACTATTTTTCTGAATCGTTTAATCTAAATTACACTAAAAACGCGAGACAGGAATTAAATAAAACGCGATTAATACTAAGGTATATGCAAAATTACCTTTACAAGTGATCTAATATTTTTTATAACTTAAAAATGACAAAAGAAAATTATAGAAAAAAGATTTATGTTTTTTAGACTTTTATATTTTTTATTACAATTTAATTACTAAATTTAACTAATAAATAGATTAAAATTACTAAACTTATTCAAAAAATTACAAAACTTTTTCTATAAATACTACAAGTTATTACTGATCTAAAAAAAATAAAATTGGAAAAGGTGGCTTATTCTAATAAGCTACAAAAAAGCTGGAAAGCTAATAAGCTAATTAATACTAAACTGCCTAGTGTAGTATATAAATAAATAAGGAAACAAAAAACACTAGAAACCACTTAGGGCAGATGGTGCATGGCTTTGGTTTGAGTTCTGAGCCAAACAACCAGGGTTCGAATCCCACAAGTGGCAAAATTTATAAACTAATTTTTTTTAAGATTTTTCTTTTTGAGATTTACTAATAAGCTAATAATAATGACTTTTTACACTGGACTTATTTTTGGAACTTAAGAAATAAGCCTGAAAACAGCTTATGAAACTAGCAGTTGGGCTTTTTAAGACTTTTTGGAACTAGATTTCTTCAAATGAAGCTATAAGCTTCATGATAAGCTGAGAGCTTATGGAAAAGATAAAATAGGACTGAGACAACTACAATGAGCTTAATGAACTAAGAAAAAGCTGGCTAAAAAGCCACTAAAGCTCTCAATAAGCTTATGCTTATTTGAGTCAGTTATTGTGGTGAAATGGGAACTTTTAAGGCTTTGAATAAGCTATCAAATAAGCTTATATCTGGAATACCAGATAGTGGGCTTATAGTCAGCTATATCAACTGTCTATAAAACAAAATTGAGAGCTTATGGACTTGAGTAGCAGCTTAAAAATAAGCTGATAAAGTGGGCTTATGGACTAAGTCTGCTGAGGTTCCCCTGGTGCAGGGGAACTGAGGTGATTTTGGTGGCTTTTTTAAGGGCTTATATGGGTTCTAAAAAATCATGAGAAAAATTCTAATTGAAGTTAAGCTTGGTGAGATTAATAATCCAGAAGAACAGCTTCTAATGACTTACTAAGATGAAATGAAAAATCTAGGAATTTCTCTAAAAACCACAAAATACTGCTACTTAAGAACTGAGTATGCAGATTTGTATGTGACTTAGGCTAGGCTATGTGTGACTTAACAAGACTTTGGGTACACTCAATATAGTCCAAATGAAGTGTGAAAAAGGCAAAGTGGATGCCCAAATCAGCTTGTAGCTGCTAGTAGCTTGTTTGACTGTTTTGTTTGACTGAGATTCACAAGGACCATAGAAAAATGCATAAGCAACTGATATGGCTACTTATATCTTGGAAATATCTTATATAGGATGAGATAAGCTGGTTTGAAGTTGGTTTAAGTGCACATGTACAGTAACTAGGTTGTTTGGCTTATTTGAACTGCTAAACCAAACACCCCTTAAGGGTGACTGTTTGGTTAATTTAAACTGCAAATGGAACTTTTAAGCTGAACTATGAACTGAAATAAGTTTATTTAGCTAAATTAATGACTAATGATTAATTATAAGCTAGAAATAAGCAGTAGCATAGTAACTAGATTTTTAAGCTAAAAATTGAAATTGGCTCACAACTGATTGCTATGGAACTGAGAGAAAGACCAAGAACAGAACCTATCCTAACTTGTTCACACAAGCTAGAATACCCAATAAAACCTTTCCTTATCAGCTGAATACCCCAGAAGAGCTTATCATGAGCTTATGTTGACTTTTCTTGACCATTCTTCAAATTTGATATTAAGAACTGATAAATGCTAATTAAACTTACATGAAGCTAAGACTAGCTTATGTGAGCTTAATACAGGGTTTATTTGAGCTTTTTATAATAATGTGAGAGAGCTTAAGCTTATACGATCACAATATAACTTAAAACTTGACAATCATTGAACTTGAGTACTAATAACTTGAAATTGGAACAAAGTACATGAAACAAACTTGCATTAATAACTGAATTTGAAGATTACAATAAAATAAAGACTGATTAAGTAAAAACGATTTAACTAAAATTAACTACTGCCAAAATTGGCTACAATACTACTCTATTTATACTATAATAAAGTGGGAACTTCCTATCATCTTCCTCTGATTCATTTAGCACCCTTGATTTCCTCTGACATGATCTCAGCTGCCCATTTCTACTTTTGGCGGGAAAAACGAAATAGTGGGTTAAGCAGGTTTTTGCAATAAATGCAAATCAGGGTAGTGGAGAAGAAGCATTCAATGCTTTTGGATGTGTTAGGTAACGTGTAGGAGGGGGGTGGTGTGGTTTAGCAGAGAAACCATGGGTAGGATTGGTGGTTTACTGGTTTGGCGGGTTTTTAGGGGTTAGGGATAAGTTTGACTGAGTCAAACTTTTGGTTTAAACAAAAGAGGGTGGGTCGGGTTGTGTTTAGATTGGGCTTGGGCTTGGTTTATGGGTTGACTGGGTTGGGTAGTATATATTTAAAGGGATGGGTTATAAGGGTTTGGGTTTTATATATATTAGGTCCGAATTTTGGTTGTGGTATACAATGAGCCCAAGGACCATTTATGCAATTTTCTGAAACATGAAGGGACCAAACCTGTAAATATCAAAAGTTAATAAAAAGGACCAATTATGCCATTTATTAATAGTACAAGGGTTATGTTTGATAATTTTCCATTTTAAAACACCCGAGGACTAATTTTGACAATTTTCAAAGTTGAGGGACCAAAGTTGTAAATTTGTAATTTTTAACTTCAAAGGACTTTTCTAACAACTTATGAATCCCTAAGGACCTAAAATGATATTTGTACAAGTTTTTAGTGAACAGGGACTAGATTTGACAACTTTTGAAAGTTAAGGGACTGAAACTGCCAATTATGCAACCTTTGTTCGTTTTTCAACTGTTTTTAAACATTTTGCATCTGAAACATATAAAACACACTTTTGTGATAATTTCAGTATTTTGATGCATTTCTGAGTGTTTTTGGGAGTTTTGGCAGTTCAGATTGGTATAAAATGATGAGTATTTAGACACTCATCAATTGCGATATTACTTGAGGTCTGAACTGTTGCGAACTTGTGCTGTGTTTGCTCTTTGGAATTAGCAGCTATGAAAATTAATACTTGTGGATTGGCTTGTAAAACGGAAGGACGGTTAAGTGTGAGATATCTCTACTTTGCAACCTCCGTTATTGCAGCCATTGCATAAACTTTGTAGTTGTTTTGTGATTTTTAGAATTTGCTGTTGGTGGTGGTTTTGTTTAAACAGTTGTGTTTGGTGGTTTTAGAGATTGAATGGTTACAGTGTGTTTCATAATTTTAAGAATCTATAAGGTCTAAGGTCTTCCGTTTCATGACCCTTCATATTGTGGCAAGACCTTGCGAGTTTGGTTAGAATACGTTGCGCGATGTGTGTTAGCTGGTAATGACACCGGAATTTGGACGTGTGTTTATAAAAGATGCTATTTGGGTTTGTTGTGTTTGGTTATGATGAATAAGGCCATGATGATTGATGAGTCGTAATTTGGCAAGGCATTAAACGGAGTTGCATTTGAGATTGCAACCATTTTTTTTGCAGCCAATGATAAAATATGAGCCAAATTTTGCAGCCAATGAATAAGGCTATGATGATTGACGAGTCGTAATTTGGCGAGGCATTAAACGTAGTTGTATTTGAGATTGAAACCCTTTTTTTGCAACCAATGATAAAATCTGAGCCAAATTTTGCAGCCAATGAATAAGGCTATGATGATTGATGAGTCGTAATTTGGCGAGGCATTAAACAGAGTTGTATTTGAGATTGCAACCGTTTTTTTGCAGCCAATGATAAAATCTGAGCCAAATTTTAAAAAGTTGAAAATTTATTTTTTTTCAAAATTTGAACATTTAAAAAAATTACAATCTTGAAAAATTTTGAACTGTTTGAATATATTTCACTTTTGCATTTTAAATTTTTTGAAAAATTTAACTTTCTGAACATATTAAATTTTGGTATTTGAATTTGAACAATTAAAATCTCGAAATCTTAAAAGGTTGAAATCTAAAATTTGAAAGATTTAAGATGATTTGAGGACCACCATTTAACTTTGATGACAAAACTTATTAGAATGCATAGAAAAACTTGGTAAAGACGTATAATTAAGTTCTTCTCAAAACACAATCAAGGTGTTCCCAAAACAAAATTAAATTGGCTTGATCGTATATTAGAGCTTTTCATAACAAAAATTATGTCAAATAAGAAAACAAAATGATTTCTGGAATCTTTTTCTTGATTGTTAATTTGGGCCAGTGATGTTGTATAAGCTATTTTTGTATAGATTGTTTGTTTGTATAAATTGTTATATAAATTTGTTAATCTTGATTTGTTGTATAATCTTGTGTATTTAAATCTGTCATTCTTTTTTAGATTAGAGGCTTTTTTGTTGCAATAATTTTAACGTATGATATTCTAAATATCTCAATGTTAATGTGTATAGGTTTTGTAAAATTGTACAAAACTTATTTGTTGGTATATGTGAATGGAAATTTTTTGTTACAAAAGGTTTTTATGTGAAATTTGTTGGCATATTTGTTGCATGAATTTTTATATTGTGTAAAATGTTGAAGTTATGTTATGCATATTTTTGTTGAGATTTGTTATGCAAAAATGTTGGTCGAATTTGAATGTTTTCAAAAGTTTTAAATTTTTAGAATACGAGTATTATTTACCTTTCATAAGTTTCAAATTTTGAAAATTTAAGTGTCTTTTAAACAAGTTGTCAGAATGTTTGTCGTACAATTTACCAATTAGATTGGCATGTAGACAAGCTAAAGATGGTATGTCATAGTCATAACACTGTAACAGTAAAAAAGATCGTCAATGCAAAAAACTTCAAAAAAGTAGGTGGCTATTTGGTGTACGATTCACTAGATATCCCATGGAAACACATGCAACTGTTACAGTTTTACCTTAGCAAAACACATATTTAAAAAGAAAAATACGGAGTAGAAAACAAGAATATCATACACATCGAAACAAAGGTAAACAAGATTTTGTTAAAAATATATATTGTCGGCCGATATAAGTGCGAAAAAGGCACTCACACACAAATTGATGCTCTCGAAAAAACAATGCAACCATGCCTTAAAAAGACTATTCTTTGGTAATGATTCCCTAACACTACAAATAAAACTTTTTACAAATAAAATTATTTGTTGTCAAAATTTGATCGAAACTATACACCTTGCCGCTAGGCCTTAAAATAATAAGTCTAATCTGTTTGAAATGAATGAAGCTAAGCCTTACAATAATAAGTGGCAAAGACATTTTATTGTAAAAGATTGCAAACTTCATTTCAATAGCCAAATGAGCCAACTATACTTCGACGTGGGCTAACCATTCTTTAATGACAATTATGGATAATAAAATGAGCATGTCACAAGATACGTGAAAAGGAAATGGGAATAGAGCATATAAGTTGCGTTGCAACTTATACAAAATGTCGGCTTCTTTGAACACACATGAAGAAAAAAAAAAACACACAAGCTAAGATTGACGTCACCAATTTTTGTTGAAAACTATACACCGCTGCCGCTACACGCGGTTTTTCATATAAATTAAAATAACGCACGCATCAAGACCGACGCGAAAAGAATTTTAACAAGCACTATACACCGCTGCCGCTAGGCGCGGGTACCCGGCCCTCTTAGAAGACTATTCGCGACTCTTCTAATCTTTTGTGAGCCAGGAGATGTTCGCAAGTTATGGAATGACCATTACGACTCACTTTCAGAAGACTACACCTTACATTTTGCAAGTGTTGAGCGGGTTCAAAATATTCCGTCAAGCAGGAATCTATTCGCCTTAGCTTTGCGATGGCTATTAATAAAGCTCAAGGCCAAACAATTCCAAATGTGGGTGTCTATTTGCCCGACTCTGTTTTCTCGCATGGCCAGCTTTATGTGGTATTGTCTAGAGGGATATCCCGTAGAACAACAAAGGTATTGGTTAAACCAGTTAAAGAGTTCCGTTAAGCAGGAATCTACACCTCAAATGTCGTTTATCAAGATGTTTTACGAGAAGAGTAACGTGTGTTGTTAGTTTTTATCTCATAACTAATGTAATATTTTACTTTCAGTTTCATTAAATGTTTTTATATGTTGTTTGATAGATGTTAAGAATTTTTTCTAGACTATAGTTATCGTGTAGTACAACCGTTTGCAATTACATTCTGATCGGTTCACGTTCTATTTTGAACGCTACACAAAACACTCACCACAATATCACAAATCGTTAATTATTTGCCGCTACGAATTCCGTTGCTATGCACGGGTACTCGCCTAGTATAGAAAATGTCTGTTGTGTAATCCACCTGTTTCAACATGATACATGAATGAATGATCTGCCCGTTTGACTTATTGCCAACCCACCCGACCCTCCCATTTTTTTCTATCTGCCTAAAAGAGACGAAGTAATAGTTCTAGTTTCTTAAGTTTTAATGTAAACATCGAACTTCGATTCACACAGCCATAGAAATTGTTGTTATATGTTGTAACCCGATAGAAATCCAAAGTCGTGTGAGTACACTTTCAGATCAATAAAATGGAGTGGATACCAATTTATGATCGGATAAAATCGAATTTGACTCAAGATTATGTATTGCAGAATTTCGTGATCAAAAATTTATGATCCGAATTATACTTCCATCCAGAAATAGAGAGTATATATGAAACGGTTTATAGGGTCCAAAAACTGTCAAAAACGGTTTTTTATGGCCTAATAACTGTTTTACAGTTATATGTTTTATTTGGCAGAAATACAAATTCTAATGAATTTTTAACATAGCAATGTTATACCAAATAAAAAATTTTCCAGCTCGACCCCAGCCAGGGGCGCTGCCCCTTGGACCTGCCAGGGGCTGCCGCCCCATGGACCCCGCTTCTCTCAGGGGCGCTGCCCCCGAACCCCCGCCAAGGGGGCTACGCCCCCTTGGAACCCCTGTTAGTCCCGTTAATATCCAAATAAGCGTTGACTCTTATTTGCATATTAAACGCAATCTATTTTACACTAAAATATCAACAAACCTCCCCCATTTTAGTGTAATCATAAATTAACTAACTAGTTCACAGCAAACAATCAAACTAATGCATAAATGAAATGTCGAGACGATTGAATTTCATATTAGTATATTACACATTCCAAATATTCGAATACCAAGGTTTCCCGGAAGATTGAACCTTGTAATATTCATATTGAATACATGAAGATAATATACACATTAGTTTTACATACATAATTCTTACATGACATATTCTTTTACTAGCCTATGTCCCTATCCTTCATAAGTATATCAAAGCCAAGTCCCAGCTTCTTGAAGCAGCTAAACTTCATACTCATATAGGTAGTTCTTTTAATCTTGCACCTGCAAATGCAATTTTTCAAAAGAACTATTAAGAAGAACACTTCAACCTACCTTAACTTGCAGAACCGAACACATACCTTTGGGATAATTTGATGTTGTGTTCCAAACTCTAGATGTTAAGCCTTCCACATTGAAAATTTAGCACCTAACGTCATATTAGGTGGGAATTGGGTATCTTAACATGAGAGCTTTCATATGGACTTTAACCCCAATCCCACAGCCGATCCTTTCATGAGATCTCTACATAACCCTTTGGTTAAATGATCAGCTAAGTTCCGATGAGTTGCAATCCACTCAACGGATATGACACCATGCATAATGAGCTCACGAACCATGCTGTGTCTCACACCTAAGTGTCTTGACTTGCCATTATACACTTGACTATAAGCCTTAGCCAAAGTAGCTTGACTATCACACCTGATAGAAATGGAAGAAATCGGCTTTGGCCACAACGGAATTTCATAAAGCAAATTCCTTAACCATTCAGCCTCATTACCAGCTGCCGCCAAAGCAACAAACTCAGACTCCATAGTTGAGTTGGTTATGCAAGTCTGTTTCTTCGATGCCCAACTAATGGCACCTCCTCCAAGAAGGAACACCCAACCAGATGTAGAAGAATGATCTTCCTTATTGGTTATCCAACTTGCATCGCAATAACCTTCAATTACCGAAGGAAACCCAATTTAAGTTAACTTATAATCAACCGTTCCTTTCAATTACTGGAATACTCGACCCAAAGCTCGCCAATGAAAAGTACTAGGATTGCTAGTAAACCTACTGAGCTTTCCAACTGCATATGCTATATCCGGCCTAGTACTTATCATGGCATACATTAACGATCAAAACCTCAAATGGGACTTTTACATTTAAAAAATATCAAACCATTCCTTATATTTCTTATTAACTAATATATATATATATATATATATATATATATATATATATATATATATATATATATATATACATATATATATACATATGTATATATACAGATGTATATCTATATATATACATATATATATATACATCTGTATATCTATAAATATACATATGTATATATATACATCTGTATATCTATATATATATATGTATATATATATATATATATATATATATATATATATATATATATATATATATATATATATATATATATATATAATTTTAAATAATATAAATGCAAGGTATATATGAATTATATCAAACATATATTCTATCAAGACACTTACTATGTTGATATTAAAGAAGTTGGTTTATGATATTGGATTGCACCGACTAAGAAGTTTAAGTGATGTGATCATCAAGGGGAGAGAATATACGCGTTGCACTCTTTTTCCCTTGACCACGGTTTTGTTCCCACAGGGTTTTCCGGCAAGGTTTTTAATGAGGCAACATCCCCGAGCGTATAAAGGAATTATGTACTCTTTTTCCTTCACTAGATTTTTGTCCCACTGGGTTTTGTCTAGTAAGGTTTTAACGAGGCATAATCCTCAAGTGGACATCCAAGGGGGAGTGTTATGGATAATTATAATATGGAGTCCATATCTTATAGGATATTGATTAGAGGTATTTGAGTTATATTAGGAGATTACATATCTTCCGGAATGTTCTATCCATTCTATTATTCCCTTTGTTCTTGTTTATTATTCATTGTTTTATTATTTTACAATAATATTATAATTTTTGGTAAATAGAAATAGATAATAAAGTTAATTATTATTTTAATATAAAATTCAAGAAAAAATAAAAGTGAGGGTAGTTTGGTCATTTCACTTTGTTTGGCCATGGATTAACAGTCAAACTAACAGAAATGGTAGTCAAGGGACCAAACCCGTAATGGGTCAAAACCACAAGGATATGACCCGCTTGAAAAAAACACAGGGACGAAAAATGTGAAACTCAACAAACCACAAGGACGGTTTTTGTAATTAACTCTTAATGTTTTTTTTGGTGCAAAGGTGAAATATATATATTGAACTCCAAAGATTTACATCATAAGAATAGGAAACAAGATTTGAACAACTCCCAAATCTAATACAAACAGAAATATACACAACAAACATCTTAATGTTAAAAGCTTGAATAATCATTTTCTTTGCATGTTGAAGGTATATCCTTCTTTCTTCTTATCTATGGTCTTCTTTTTTATTTGCATGCACGAAGATAGTGTTATATTCGGTGATACAGCCATATGCTACTCAATAATTTCCTCTTTTTACTGTGATTTTTTTATGCCATTGCTTGATTTAATTTGCCTTTAAGAAGGAGCCGCAATTTTGTGCTCAACTTTGATCGTCGACGAAAGTGATTTATGAAAGAGAAAAAAGTTTTTGATGAATAGAAAGAAATAGTTGATTGATTGCTACTCAATATATTGCGTCTGTATTATTATAGTTAGGATTTTTGTGTTTTAGGGTTTATCAGACACTCAAATTTTTTATTATTATTATATATATATATATATATATATATATATATATATATATATATATATATATATATATATTTTTTTTTTTTTAATACAAAACATTTCCATTTAGAAGCGGTCAAAAGTTATGCACTTTTAGTACAAAATTCTTGGCTTTGAGAGCTTTGAAAACTTCAATTTTTATAAATGCAAATCTATCGTTTGGGAGCCTTTAAGAACAGGGTTAATGGCATGTAATAGCAACGTACTTTCCCATTTGTTTCATTATCAGATACGAACCCAAAAAATTACCATAATCACCATCCAACTCTTTGCTCCGTTAGTCCTTTTGGCATGTAATAGCAACTTTCTTTCCCATTTGTTTCATTATCATACATTTTGACTAATGACCGTTTGTAATTAACTAAAAAATATGTTTTCTTGCGTTTTCATATGCTTTTATCTGTTTTTATACGTTTTCGCCCGTTTTCTTACGTTTTCATACGTTTTTGTTCGTTTACACCGTTAGTCCTTTTGACTAACAACCGTTTGTAATTAACTCAAAAATATGTTTTTCTTACGTTTTCATACATTTTTATATGTTTTCAAGCGTTTTTGTTCGTTTTTAAACATATTTTTGAGTTAATTACAAATGGTCGTTAGTCAAAAGGACTAACGGTGCAAACAAAAACGTAAAGAAAATGGGCGAAAACGTATAAAAACGGATAGAAACGTATGAAAATGTATGAAAACGTATGAAAACATATGAAAACGCAAGAAAACGTATGAAAACGTACGAAAAACCTAGTTTTGAGTTAATTACAAACGACCGTTAGTCAAAAGGACTAACGATGCAAATAAAACGTATGATAATGAAACAAAATTTGAAAGTTGGATGGGTATTGTGGTATTTTTTTGGGTTCGTATCTGATAATGGAACAAATGAGAAAGTACATTGCTATTACATGCCATTAACCCTTAAGAATATTGCATTTTGACTTGTAACACATTTTGACCCATTACAATTCATTTTTGAGAAAATATGCAGTTGACTAATAAAACTTGCATTTTCAAAACACAATTATAAGATTCATAAATCATTTCGAATGTCTATACATAACCAAACATACATTATTTACAAAACACGGAAGCCATAATTCTTAAAGGTCGGGTTTGAACCCAAACACGCCTTCTTGTTCCAAACTACAAAAGGTTACTACGAGTTCTTTATATGACCCTGTAACCTTTGCATACTTGGATTAGATGTTTAGGTGAATTCTAGAGAGAGAGAGATGAGAGAGTTGGGAGATGTAGAGAGAGAGAGTGAAAGAAAAACTTGTTGAATGATTAAGAATATCCAACCCTTTCCCTAGGTGGAGAGGGGTATTTATAGTTACATACTTAAGTGCCCCGAGTGGGCTGTGGAGTGAGCTGACAGTGGGTAAAGACCCGACCCACTCCACAAATACTAATATAACTAAACTAATAATAATAATACTAAACTAGTACTAATATGCCTACGAGCTACATGAATGCTAAACAGATACTCGGGGTGACCGAGTCTTCACATGAATATTTATATTCCTAACAATCTCCCCCTAAGGGAGGTCACCCCGGAAATAATATTTTGAATTCTAGCATTCTTTTGCATGACTGTAACTTTCTAACTCGTAGTCTTTGATTCTTCAAATTCTTTACTTGTTGTTCATTCAGCAGCGAACTTTAGATGACTGTTCTTCTGTCTTGGATGATCTTTGGTGATTCTTTGATGTCATCATCCAATGTATGTCTTCAAGTCATCTTTTAGCAGAATGTCTCCATGTGATGTGGTACTCTTTGAGCCGACATGCTCACACTATTCTGGGTCATGATTTTCAGCATCAGAGTTTGCAGAAGCAGTGTTGAAGGTCTTTTAGTTTATCATGACTTCTTTGAATATGATGAGTTGACAACATCAGAGTGAGCATGTGGTAATGGATTGTGATTGTTGAGTCGACATGCTCACACTTTTCTGGATCATGATCTTCAGCCTCAGAGTTGCGGAAGCAGTGTTGAAGGTCTTTTAGATATCATGATTTCTTTGATTATGATGATGGTGAAGTGTGAGCATGGGGTGATGGACCGACATCTTTCCAGCAATCAGCTACAACCGCCAGGATTTCCTGCATACGACAGTTAGCAATAAAACGTCCGATACTTACAGGTTCGGACTTCGAGATTGTTAACAGCATAGTGTAAAAACTCTCTCTAATCCTTACCAAGACCGTTCCTAAATCGTAAACCCACAGAGGGCTTTTTAAGATCTACCGTAGTAAATCAATGATTAGGTGAGTCGCTGGAGTTCACTCCACGACTGTAGACCGTTTGAAACCGCCGTGAACACTAAGCGTAATCCACAAGGAATTACCGAAGTGACCTGCTTTCAGGGCTGTTTGATGTTGACCATGGCAGGAATTTCCATTCAATCACTGAGAATTACATTTGTAAATTCCCTCATAAATGTTCTGGCAGATTGCTAAGATCTGCGTAGGACTCATAAGTTTACACATGGTGTCCTTAATGTTGAACAACCAGTGTATAAGTAACACGTGTTCCTATGAGATCTTATGATGCATCTCGTGGCTCTAGACTCGATAAGTGCAATTTTGGTAGTCAGAGATTGGAGCGGTGTCTCTTGTTTCAATATCAACATAACTCGTAATGAGCAGTCGATAGATTATGCAGGGTTCCCCGTGAGAATGAAACAAGTCCTTTTAAGAGAACTTGAGTGGTTTAGAAGGTTTAGTGCAGTGCGTCACTGGGTACATGACGTCTTGTCTTCAATACCGGTGTTACCTTAGTAACAACCAGTAGCATATGAATTGAACCCGGTTTCTGCCCTAAGGTTGAATAATTGGAGGGCTATTTCTTTTCACCCTTTCTCATTATATTTCTTTTTAATTCTTCAACCCCTTCTTTCTCCTTTCTCATATTACTCCTTTTTTTTTCATAATCATACCTAAGGACTTTCTAATACTAACTATTCGGTATTGTCCTTGGGTAGATCCCTCCGGCTCTGGCGGATCATAGGACGGTTTTCCTAACCTTAGCCACCTTATAACTTCATGACTATCCTATGTTTCCATTAACCAAATCCTTGAAAAATCTCTCAAAGTGTTCATGATTATGAAACACATTTTGTAAACACTTTGAGAGTTTTATATTTTTTCAAATGCTCCCCCTTAACATGTGCACATATGTTTTAAATTAAAATTTGCGCATATTGGGTAGAGATTGCACTTTTTGAATTGATCCACTTTCAGTGAACATGACCGATTCGAGACACGCTTACATCACTAGTTAGACTAGCTTGAAATTATTACCCGTCCTGGTCAAGTTCACATAAAGTTTCTCGAAACGGTACACTCTACTCAGATACGTTCTCTTCGAGACACGCTTACATCACTGGTTAGACCAGCTTAAAATTATTACCCGGCCAGAACGCATCCTTTCGATTAATGACAGTTTATGTTTCGTCAATTCATTCGTGAAGTCTGAGTCGTGCTCACATGAGATGCCACATCCTTTTTGCTATCACAAACCATTTGCTCCCCCTCAATATGTGCATCGATATACGAAAGAGTTTAGCACATATGGGAGAGCTTACACTTAAGTCCAAAGAATCACATTTTATCAGATTTCATATTTAAATCACATTCTCTCCCCCGATCAAAAATTTCAAACCTTTTGAGATTTGTGATCCCAATTGATTTAAATAAGTTAGAAAATATGGGAGAAAATGTGGTCAGGTTTAATATATTCTGATAATGGAACATGCAACTGCTCCCCCTCAATTTATGAGGGAGATTCACTACTTATCATGAACAAAGATAATCGTTATGACACAAATGATATTGACCTTTTTGCTCAGATGATGTGATCATCCGCTTCTCTGAGGGAGTCAGTAGTCAGCATCAAATTATCTATCCACCAACAAAACTTTCCCAAATATTGTAGATCCCCACTTGGCGAGACCAGAATAAGTAATGCTTTGTTGAAATGAAGGTGGCGGTGGTGATGACAGTGTTGTTGTTTCTGATGTTGTTGTTGTGGTGAATTCGGAGCCAGTCAATAGAGTTTGAACATCTGATCAAATGGTTAGATCGGGAACTGGCACATTCATACTGGCCATGGAATCTGCATAAGAATATCAACACAGATATACATACATACAGATTCACTTTTCATTAATAGCTACCACATAGCAGCTTGCCAACTCATAAGACCAAATTCATCTCATAATCAAACCACAATCAGGAAATACATCAAACCACTATCTAGCATGAAGAGCAATCAGCAATCATGAACATGGTAATTCACTCATATTTCAACATTCAACTCAGGATCTTATGGACAAGATTCTAACATGATAGCTATATACCTAAGCATATCCTGAGTGCACATGCACTAAATCAACAACAATTAAACAGCTATCGACAAACCAAAGTCAATCAACATTCGAAACTCATTCAATCAGATCATACAAATGCCTGTGGAGTATTCAAGAACATCAAACACAATGGGTTTTCTAACTTCTTTTAGATTCTGAGTTTTAAAGTATTTAGGGGATTAAACGAGGATTCCAAAGTGACACAAATGGACCTTATAGTTACATAAAGCTAGGATACTATAAGCAAATTGCACATAACGCCCTAATCTTTCTAACAACTAACACATTTGGCCATTTGATATAAATTTTTGTAAGATCCTCTTCAACTAATACCTCATTAACTACAAAACCTTTTCTAATAATTATGAGTTAACCAAGAAACCCGTTTGATGATATAAAATTTGAAATCACTCTCCCCCTCAATCAATGACCCGTATTCTAGTTAAAGAGTTGTAGTCATTGGTTGAGTGACAAATTTTATGCACAATCTAAGTCTGAAAGAATTTCAAACAACACATAACCACCAAGTGTCTCAAAAATAATTTTCAGAAGAATCATAGAAAGAAAACTATTTGTATGCAAAGAAGACTTCTCTTCTTAATCCGGAAATAATGCACTGAAGCGTACACTAAATCGGGGATGCACGGATATGAATTAATCCATGCCCGGGTGAACATCACCCAGTGGAAGGAACAACCGTCTTTTTGGCGACGTGCTTTCCCCATTTTGAAGCGCGGGTTGCTATCTAAAGTAATAGCAAGCCATGAGACATGTTTTAACAATTCATTTTAACTTCTGCTCGAGCTTCATTTAAAGTCCCGCGTCATTATTGAATGTGTTAGGAATATGAATATTCAGTTGAAGACTCGGTCACCCCGAGTACTTATTAGCACATCATAGCTCGTAGGATTATTAGTATTATTATTAGTAGTTTAGTTATTATTAGTATTGTGGAGTGGGTCGGGTCTTTACCCACCGTCAGCTCGCTCCACAGCGCGCTAGGTGCACAATATGTATGTAGTATAAATACCCCTTCCCACACTTGGGAAGGGTTGGACCTTTCACACTAATCTAATCTCATCTTATTTCTCTCTCTACAAAGGCTCCCAAACTCTCCTACCTCTCTCTAGAATCCTTCTATTCAATCCATATTATACGCCCTAATCTTGTGTTTATTTGTTAGTGAATATCCTACAATTGGTATCAAGAGCCATGGTTAGATTCGTGTAGCGCATATTCAGATTCGTGTTTGGTTTTTGGGTGTTTTTTGGTTCGAACAAATGAGTAAGAAAAAGACCCTTGTTTGATCTTGTTTTGTGGTTAAAGTAGTGTAATACTTGTACTTTTAGGTTCATAAAGGTGTCTTAGATCGTTCTTGATAAGTCACAACAGTGTTGGTGAGTTATTTGTGGAAGATCTGTCGAGTTTCTTGCCAGCGGGTTACTGTTCGTACAAAGTTTCTTCGCAGCGGTTTGACAGTCTGCTTTAGTTTCTTGTTAGCGGCTTACCATATTCAGCTGTTCTGCTCCATCGGCTTGACTAATAGCGGTTTGTAGTTTATCCGTTTCTGGAAAAGGACAAACTGTACTGAAAAGGACAATTTGTCAACTAGTGGCAGCGGTTTGTCAGAAATTGTCAACTAGCGGTTTGTCGTTTTGTGGCAGAGGTTTACAGTTTGTCGATTTGTGGTAGTGGTTTACTGGTTTCAGTGGGTTAAGTATCAGCGGGTTAAGGTTCAGCGGCTTTAGTCTCAGCGGGTTAATCATCCAGCGGTTTAGGTCTCAGCGGGTTAAGTATCAGCGGGTTAAAGTTCAGCGGCTTTGGTCTCAGCGGGTTAGTTGTCCAGCGGTTTAGGTTCAGCGGGTTAATTATCAGCTGGTTAGATTGTAGCGGGTCTAGTCTCAGCGGTTTAATTTTCCAGCGGGTTAGCGTTCAACGGTTTAATCCTCAGCGGTTTAACTGTTAGCAGTTCTACCTTCAGCGGCTTGATACTTCTGGTTCAGCGGGTTGATACTAGCGGCTTAGTCTGTGTTTCAGAGGTTTGAGTTTAGCGGTTTAGTTAGCTATTTCAACGGTTTACTTTAGTGGTTAGACTTGTGATAGAGGTTTGGTTCTCAGCTTTAGCGGCTTGTTATTAGCGGTTTGTGTTGAGTTGCACTTTAGCGGTTTAGAAAAAAACTTCTGACTTAATGACGAGCATAGCTTCAGATGATATTCAAGCAGCTGGGTCCGATACCCGTCCACCTATGCTTGATAGGACAGACTATGAGTCGTGGGCACAAAGAATACGACTTTATTGCTTGGGAAAAGAAAATGGGGCAAACATCCTTAAGTCCATTGATGAAGGACCATTTCAGATGGGTACTACCAGAGATGCTGTAACAACTGGTGAAGATGGCACAGTCACACTTGGTATTGACAGACCTCGCACTTACAATGATCTTACTGAGGAGGAAAAGAAGAGGTATGATGCTGATATTAGAGCCTCAAATATCATCATTCAAGGTCTTCCAAAGGATGTCTACAAACTCATCAACTTCAATACAGAAGCCAAGGCAGTATGGGACAATGTGAAAATGCTGTTGGCTGGGTCAGAACTGACAAAGGAAGACAGGGAATCTCAATTGTATGATGAGTTTGAACATTTCAAAATGAACCCAGGAGAGAATATTACAGACTACTATGTGAGATTCCATAAGTTGGTAAATGACATGAGGATAATTAGAATGACTATGCCCAACATCCAACTTAACTCCAAGTTTGTGAACAATATGACTCCAGAATGGGACAGATTTGTTACTGCTTTCAAACTCAACAAAGGTCTGAGGGATACCAACTATGAACAGCTGTATGCCTATCTTCAACAACATGAGAAGCATGCTGTCTTTGATCGGGTGTTAAGAGAGAAGTTGAATCCATCCACTTCCAATGATCCACTAGCATTTATGGCAACTGCTGTACCAAACTTTCAACCATCATCCAACCAAGGACATCCTCATCTTCTATCACCATCATCTGCTATGAGTCCTCAACTTGACTCAGGCTATACTCAGACTGATAAAATGCTTGATAACCTCACCAATCAAGTATCTTTACTTGTTCAACAGTTCAAAGCTTCTCTTCCTCAGACCAACAATCAGTTAAGAAATTCATCCAACCCGCGAAATCTTGCAATGGTGGAGGATGGAAAAATTGTGGTTCAAAATTAGCAAGGGAGAGCTGGCAGAAACATGGGTTGAGGTATTATGCAGAACAGGGCTGGGAATGCCAACCAGGGGCAAGGGAAACAGATCAAGTGCTATAATTGTGGAGGTCTGGGACATATTGCAAGTAACTTCAATCAACCAAAACGACCTCAGAACTCAGACTACTTCAAGGACAAGATGCTGTTGATGCAGGCTCAAGAGAATGGAGCAGTATTGGATGAGGAAGAATTGTTGTTTCTGGCTGGTGATGGGGGTAATACTTTTGATGCTGATGTGGATGAGCAACCGGTCCAAGATATGGCACTCAATGATCCTAATATCTTCCAAGCTGATGATTGTGATGCATTTGACTCTAATGTGGATGAAGAACCAACTGCTCAAACTATCTTCATGGCCAATTTGTCGTCCTTGGCCTCTCCATCTCAACAAGCTGGTTCTTCAAATGCTTCTGTGATATCTGAGGTACTAAGATTATATGACACATATGAAATAGTTGATAAACAAAAGTTTCCCATCGAAGTACAACAGGCAATTGTCTCTGACTCAAATAATGTTGACATGGATAATAGCAATATGATTCCATATGAACAATATTTGAGTCAGAAAAATGTGCATGATGTACAAGATGCTGAATCTTCTGTTGTAAATGATGCTTGTGTTGTTGATGACTTGTGTGCCGTAGAAATTACACGTGAAATAGATAATGCATGCACACGTGAAAGTACAGTACTTGCACCACATGATGATAACTTGATCACTAGACTAAACATCTATAAGGAACAAGTAGCTATGTATGAACAGCGTGCTAAGTTTGAACTTAATGAATGTGAGCAGAAATTAGAAGGTCAAATGAGTACACTTATTAAAGAGTCTAGAGTAAGAGAAGAAACATTAAAACAAGAGTTGAATTCTTTGAAAAATCAGCTAGAACAGTCTGTCAAACAGAAACAGGAAGTACAAAAATGTATAACTACACTTAAGCTAGAATTCAAAGAAAAAGAAACAACACTTTTAAATGATTTCTCTAGACTCAAGACGTTAAAAAATAAGCTTGAAGATAAGTTATACACACAAGATCAAACCATACAAACTGCTCAAATGATTCATAAGCACAGAAAGTTGAGTGATAAGCATAGTAAGATCATGATAGGTGAACCCAAGTCAACCATCCTTAGGGGCATGAAAGTAGCTCAACCTGCCCTATATGATGGTAATGTGATGCTTATGCCTATTCATGACCCGCCTGAGCATATCTACACACATGAAGAGGATGAGATAAGTGATAGAACGAGGGAAAAAATGAGTGAGAAAATGAGGGATCCCGAGTGCATATCCAGACGAATAATAGTCAAGCTCCATGATTATTATGAGGATAATCGTTTGACTGTGTTTGCACCTCAAAAGAAGTTAACACCTGAACAAATATTTTGGTCACAAGATATAGAAAAGCTAAAGGAAGATAAACTTAAAGCCAACACCCTATACATTTGAAAAGTTGCGTCCATAACGGTGTATCCTCCCAATACACTTAGGAATTTGGTTCCTTTGTCTCTTCCCACTGAATGCAAAACCTTAATTAGCTTATACGTGCTTTGGCAACTATTTGCTGATTTTGATAAAACATGTAAGAAGAGAATCACACCAACAGGAATTACTGAGGGGGAAAGGTGTTTTGAGGATGCAAAAAGGTGTTACTTGACTGAGGTCATGCCATTCTTTAAACTACTTAAAGAACATTTTGAAGGGTTGCAAACTGCCCTTAAAACCGAAATAAATGAAATGAAAGTAGTGTTTAAAGATATGGAAAATGAGGTAACTCAAAATGTGATAGAACTTAAGACTCGTGAGATTGAAAGAAAGAACATTCTCATCACAAATGAGAATTTGATTGCTAGATGTATTGCACAAGATGTATTTTATACTGCTACTGATTCTGCATTATCTGCTTGTCAATTTCATGAGTATTCTATTGCTTTAGATGTTACCCAGAATCGTGTTGTTGAGCTTGAGGGGGAGAATTTGAAATTGCTTGAAAAAATTCAAAATGATGACCATGATAACATGGTTAAACGTTTTTCAAAACTAGAAGTTAATTATCTGAATTTGCAACTCAAACATCAACACTTGGAAGAAAAATGCAAAATATCAAATGTCAAGACATCCTCGGATGCTCCTGAGTTTGATACATATTTTGAATTAAGCAAACGTGATGAAAAAATTCAAGCTCACACAAACACGATTCGAATGTTGAGGGCCCAAGTTGCCCAATTGAAATCCAACAAATGTGATGTGTATGGCACCAATAAACCTTCGTCTTCAGATTCTCAGAATTTTCAATATCAAGACACCATCAACAAGTTACATTATGAAAATGAGTGTTTTCGAGAAGAAAATTCTAAGATTAAACAGCATTACAAAGAGTTATATGACTCAATTAAAGTTACAAGAAATAGTCATAATGAAAAGATAACTTCTTTGCTAAATGAAATTGAGAATCTTAAGACTCAGGTGAAAGGAAATATGCCAAGTACATCCTGTAATTGTGTTGCATCAAAGATTTCTGCTTGTAAAATGTACGATGTTGATGTGAGGCCTATTCCATTTCCCATGAGAAACAACAGACCTGTCCATCAAATGTACCTCTGTCACCTTAGGGATGGACTTGACACTCTTCGTGAGGTTGTGGAAGAGGACAGAATAGGAAAACCACTCGATAAGGCAGTAGGTTATGCCTGCGTCCTCACAAAAAGGATCCAGGAACAGTTAGAATATGCCATTGGCACGGGCCCTAAGTCTCACAACCAAAGAGATAGAATAGTTGCATCATCATCCACAATTAAGAACAAGCATGTAACCTTTGAGGTATCCTTGGAAACTTCAGATCCCAACACATCAAAACATGTTCAGCAACTAGAAGTGAAAAAGACTAAGATTCCCATCAGTCCTTCTACAGGAGTTAATAGTGACACTAAAGCTAGCGAGTCAAAACCTAGGAGAAACATAAAGAATTCTAGGATTTCACCAGCTAAAAGTGTTCCTAAAAGGAAAGTAGAAGACCACATGAGAAACAACAAGTCAGATTTGAACAAAAGGAATCATAATTCGAATCCAAATTCACTTTGCAAAACATGTAATGAATGCATAATTTCGTGTAATCATGATAAATGTGTTAAGAAATTTCTGAAGTCGTCCAACAAACCCCCAGTTAGGAAAGTTTGGAGAGCTAGACAAATTAAGCAATCTTGGAAACCTACAGGGAAAATGTTTACCAATGTGGGCTTTCAGTGGAAGCCCACGGGCCGAACATTCACACTAGGGGAACATTGCCCTTTAACAAGGATTACAATTCCTAGAGTAGTGCCTGTTAAGGAATGGAAGCCTACTGGTAGAGTTATCCCTTTAGATACACAATGTCCCTTAACTAGGTCCATTGCATCTACTAGTGTTGCCCCTATTGTTAAAACCAAGGCACCTATGGTTTCAGCAACCCCAAAGATTGTTTGCACTAACCAACTGGAACCCAACCTAAATTAGGGATCCAGCTCTCCAAATTCTCTTCTTTCGTCTGTTTTCAAATGCAGGTTGTACGGATCGTCCTTTGACATTTGGACACAGGCTGCTCACAACATATGAGGGGAATCATTATGACGTCTGAATACCTCAGTTCAAGCCTCGGTCTTCATCATTATGACGTCTGTACACATCAGTGCAGGCCTCGCTCTTCATTGGCAATGACGTCTGTTCACATCAGTTCAGGCCTCGTTCTTCATTGATAATGACGTCTGTTCAAATCAGTTCAAGCCTCGTGTCTCAATGTCATCATTATGGCGTCTGCTGACATCTCTTCAGGCCCCGTTCATCAAAGAAAAGAAAGGCGTACGCTTGAGTGCGCTTTATCTTTGGAAGAAGAGGAATCTTCTTATTTATGACCATTCTCATCAAGCTTTATGTTCTTCAAATGCTCATTCAGTCACCAAAGGGGATAAACGTACATTGGAGTATATTCTTATTCACCTGCTCTATCAAAAATGGCAGTTGGTCATCATGTGCAATTTTTGAGGGGGAGAAAGGTGAATAAACTACATGGTGATTGAGATTTGAGAAGTGGTCATACGACTCTCCATGTTTCTGACTTTTCTCATAAAAAGGCTTCATACTTGCTCCATGCTCATTTAGATATCTAGTGGATCTACTTCCATCCGATTGGACGTTTATTCACTCAATCAAAAATGGCATCCTCGTATGCAATCTTTGAGGGGGAGAAGTGTGAACAGTGGATCAACCTCATATGCACTTGTTCAATCAATGATGGCATCCTCGTATGCAATCTTTGAGGGGGAGAAGTGTGAACAAGTGATTCAATGTACATTTGGTTGTTGGTTCACTCACTTGAGCTGGGCATCTAATCGTGACCATGGAGTTGATCAGGTATCACTTATTCGAGATTGAAGTTGACTTCCTCAAAGGCGTGATCCTATCCTATCTTGAAGTCGGGGTTGGTTGGATGCATGACTTTCTATGATAACTTGCTCGTGCTCAAGATTCAAGTTGAAGACTTAGTTTATCAAGTTACCAGCAGTCGGGGTAACTATCACTTAAATGAGTTACGTTGTAGTACTCAGTGTCACACGCCGCCGATGACGTTGTGGATAATCGCAAGAGGTGTTAATGTCTCTGATGAACTCAAATAA
This sequence comes from Artemisia tridentata subsp. tridentata, assembly GCA_021014915.2. Taxonomy (NCBI): domain Eukaryota; kingdom Viridiplantae; phylum Streptophyta; class Magnoliopsida; order Asterales; family Asteraceae; genus Artemisia; species Artemisia tridentata. Next base: position 20,872,495 of record CP139503.1, on the reverse strand, counting down.
GTACATTTTATTACTATCATTTATCCTAATTATTTGACTTGTTTTATTATATTATGTATGAGGATTGGTACTTAATCGTTTACTTTTGTAATTCTCAGGTAAAAACAAGCATTTGGTGAAACTTAGCGATTTTGGACCAATTATGGAGCAAAACATGCAAGAAGTTAAGAGTCTACCGAAATGTAAAAACAAGCATTTGGTGAAACTTGGCCATTTTGGACTAATTATGGAGCAAAACATGCAAGAAGTTAAGAGTCTACTGAAATGTACAAGATCAAGACAAATCTGCTCCAGATGCGCCGCATCTCACTTATTACATACGGCGCATCACTATCCATATTTCACCAGATACGATCCAAGATACAAGAGGACATGCGCCGCATCTATTTATGGAGTTACGCCGCATCTTCTGGCGGTGTACGAATATTCCTGAATATATTAATCTTGGACCCCACGCGAAGTTAAGTCAATGCGCCGAATCTACTTACTAGATGCGCCGCATCTTACCCTCAGACAGAAACTATAAATACCCCAAGACCAGACGAATTCGAGAGCGCATAATATTATATACGAGGTTCGAAGACCAGAAACCTAGGACGAATTCAGACGAATAGGCAGCACAAGACACACCCAAACGAAGATACAAGAGCTGTAAGAAGGTGCTGCATGTGTTTAATTCATTATGTAGTTTTGTTTTATTGTGTTAGTAAACTTTAATTCATCAAGATTGGTGGCTTGTGTAATGTGACAACGGAAAGATTGCACTCCCTTAAAACTGCTTTCTCATTAATTAAATTTTATATGTTGATGTCTTTGGTGACTTTTATTAGTGCATTGATAACCTCTGTATCTAGCTGAGCGTTGATTGGGTCGCCATGCCTCTGCCCTCGCCTATTTATTAGATCGCCTATGCATTCTATCGTCTGTAGAAAAGTAGGAAGAAAGATAAATAGGATAGTCATAAGTAATCATTAAGGGTTTACTCGCCGATAAGATTAGAACCAACGAGAAAGGACTTAATCTCGGTGCGTTGCATCGAACTATACACTTCATATAAAACTAGCAATAAAACAAGTGACAAACTACTTATCTATCAGGACAGATCTTCTTATTGTCTCGAGTATTTATCTGTGTACGTGTGTGCTATTCGCTGATTCGTGCCTATTGGTTTAGTTTATTATTTAATTGCAACCAAATCGTGCCAGTCTCTCAGGCTGAACCCCCTTGCGTTAGATTAGGTTGTATAGCTAACTTAATATATTAAAATACGGATTAGAATAACTAGATAATACGTTCCACTCTTAGTGATCGACACTCTACTTACCATTATATTCATACTGACCGGGTACACTGCTCGTTAAGTGTGTGTGTTATTGATAAGTCGGCTAAATATAAATTTAAAACTTGAGTAGGCATTAATACTGCTAAACCGCAACGACATACACGCGCATCAAGTTTTTGGCGCCGTTGCCGGGGAGTGAATTGTTATTATCTGTTAATTTGATTAGTATTTTAATTAGGTTTTTAATTTTTTATCTAACCGCTAATTCTGTTGTGTATTAGATTAATTTGCATTCATTGTATTATTTTGCATATTTTCTGTTTTTGTGTGTTATTTGTTTGCTTTTATTTGTTTTTATTTTCGTTTGTGTTTTATTTGTTTTTATTTTTCGTATTTTTTGTATTCTGCTATCGTTGTACTGAGCTAAATCGAACGATACGGCGCATCTGATCTCTCAGATACGGCGTATTGCGTTTAATTTTATAAAATACAACGCGTTTAATTAATTCGATACGACGCATCTTTTCCCCAAGATACGGCGTATCTGTTTTTGATAAAAAAAAATTTCTAAACGTTAACGCCATACGACGCATCTGCTTTAGCAGATACGGCGTATCTATTATTTTAATTAAAAACAGTTTTCGAATTATTAAACAGATACGACGCATCGATCTCTGTCGATACGGCGTATCTTCTGAATCAAAAATCTTATATTTTGAAACGTAACGAAAATACGGCGCATTAACTTTTGTTAATACGACGCATTTAATTTTAAATAAATATCGATTTTTGATTATTAAAATTGATACGGCGCATTCAAATTTCTAAGCGGCGTATCTATTTTCTGAATAAAGTCTGATTTGATTTTAACGATTATAAGATACGGCGTATCCAACTTTTTGGATACGGCGAATCGTCTGCAGATATCAGTTATTTTTATTCTTATATCCCTTTCTATATTCATTAATTTCTCTTCTAGCGAACAAATCCTACTGATGCTTTCGTGATTATTTCAGAAGGAAAATGGAAGGATACAGAGAACTGATTGACTTCGACTTCGAAGCCAATTTTATGAATGAAATATTAGTGCAAGATAAATCACTCGAACGTTACGATGGGGACTACATTGAACTTAATGACCTTGATGGACCGTTGGAATCCAATGACCTGTTCATGGATGATGCGGAATCTGAATTAGAATAGGGAGAAATTATGGATAGTCCAAAAGTCAACGTTATTAATACTAGGAATTACGATGAATTTGAGGGATATGATGGTTCTTGGGATTACGGTAGAAGGATCCACGCCGATTGTGCTTACAATTTGCAATTCCCATGCATGATTGGGTACAAATGTATTGACGCCAATTTCTTTCCTATTTTGCCAATCAATGTCATGTCAAGAAGCTTTTACAATTCTATTATGAGAAATATAGTGGAGCATAAGGGAAAGAATGTAGTTGGAGCCTTCATTAATGTCCCGATCTTCGTAGGACGCTTTACTATTGTAACTGAGTTCGCAGTTGTTGAAGACATGAATGCCTATCGTGACAGCGATATGGGTGACGTGATTGTTGGAAAACCATTTTGTAGGGAGATCACTATTAATGCAAAACGATTTGAAGGAAAGATCACCTTTCAATGTGGAAGCGACATTATCACTTATATGATGCCCCGAACTCACCCTGGGTTTAAACATGCTACTAATAGGTTCTGCTACAAATTCTCTCCATTCCTTTTTATTAGTAATGATGACATGAAGAGAGGGATTGAGTACCCATATCAAATGATGGAAGGATTCTATAAAGGAGTTTTGAATTTGGGACCTGAATATATACGCGACGAATTAGTTGCTAATTGGATCCTACGTGGCAATGTGGGAATCAATAGGACTAAATAAAGAGCTGAACGTGAGTCTAACTTGAAGACTCTGGAATAAAGACAAGTGCTTACCGGGAGACAACCCGGATTTATCTTTTAATTTTCTGTTCTGTGTCGAGTCAGTCAGGCCGCAGAGGATACGGCGCATCTCAATCCTGAGATGCGACGCATCTCCTGCAATGGTCATATCTTTATTTTTCTGCATTTTTTATTTTCGACTTTAAAACTTTTTATCAGTTTATTTCAATGTGGCGCATCCCTGGTTAAGGATGCGACGCATCTTCTATTCTGATCTGTACTTATTCCAGGCTCGATACGGCGTATCTTCTTCCATAAGATACGGCGCATCGACTGACCTGATGATTTTCATTTTTAATTTTTATGTTTTATTTTAACTAACTACTAATGTATTATGCAAGTTTGAACCTTTCTTATCTTAGGTGTGTTTTAAAGCCTTGGTGGTATTATAGATTCCTGCATTTCCTGTGGATACATCAAGTATGAAGATTAAACGTTCTAATCCACAAGAAAGATGATTTTTGCTCTTATACAAAATGGAGGATCATACCGAGCAAATCTCAGGGGAGTTTTTCTGTTCTAATTCTTTTATGTTCCAGTTTTTAACCTTTGATACAAACAACGAGGACGTTGTTTAACTTAAGTGGGGGGATTGGAGAATTAGAACACTTAACACTTACTTGTCCTAAACTTTTCAAAATATGCTTAAAATGTGCTTAATATATCAAAATTTAAAATTTTTAGCATGTTTTTGTTTAAAGTCTAAGTTGCATAGCTGCACACACGACGTTATTTTCAAAAATTGTGATTTTTCAAAATTCACAAATCTATGAGTGTGCCGGTGACTTGTAAACTTTAGAACTTGGCTTGTATACTATTCGAGACCACCATAATAAGTATTATTTATATAATTGGAGTGACCTGTCTAAATTGGTAAAATTTCTAGGATTACACCCAAAAAGCCTATTTTATGTTATGTGTTATTAGCTAACTACACTGGTTAGTTAACCCCCGTATAAACCCATTTGTTACTCTCATTTTTAGAGTAAGATACCCCTAGAAAAACATTTAGAGCCATTCCTTTCGTTTCTTACACCTTTGTTAAAATGTTTCGTTACACCTTACACCTTAGCCTGCCCTATAGATTAAAATCCGTGGTTGGTTAATTGCTTTAGGCAAAGTGTGTTTCCTTACATTACCTGTGTTCGCGTGCGTAATTCATTATCTATGGTTAGGTCGGGAAATTGCACAATGCAATTGGAGTGAAAGTAAATATTGTATACCTTTGAGTTTATTTTTCGTGTGTTTACTACTTTCACTATTACCGTTATTTCTGAAAGTTATGAAAAGTATGGAAAAATTATCCAGAATTATCATTATAGTGATGTGGTGAAATTTTACACATCTATGTTTATGTTTCAAGTTGAAAAAAAAAGAAAAAAAGAAAGAAAAAAAAAATAAAAAAAAAATATATATATATATATATATATATATATATATATATATATATATATATATATATATATATATATATATATATATATATATATATATATATATATCGAAAAAATAGAAAAGAAAAAGAAAAAGGAAAAGTTGGATGTTTGTTTTAACCAACTTATGTAAAGTTATGTAAGTGGTCGATATCACCACTAATTGTTGTATATTATATCTATGGATTGAATGGGAGTTGGCAGTTATGGGAACACCAACTAAGGTTTATTCTTTGATTGAGATCTTGTTGAGTATAATTCGTGTCTACCTAAAGCGTGTGTTTCAAGTGTTAAAGCGTGAGTTATTCAATGATATGAGTCTTATTCATGGGATGGTTGGGATAGTGATTAACCACACTTAGGATTTTAATTTATCTGTTTTGTTTATTTTTATTTTTTTTTATTTTACACCAATTTGTATCCCAAATATTATCCATACCCTATATTATTCTTGATCCAAACCTTTGATTTATTGAGATTAGGGATTTGAGCAATCTTAAGTATCGTAGTCGTGGATTCGGCTATGTATTTATGATTTTGTCGCCCTTTTTGATATAATATTATTGGTAAAGATTACTTGGTCCTATCTTTAGCCTATTCGAGTTAAGGATTTGAGCAATTGCAAGTATCGTGTTCGTGGATTCGATCATGTATTTGTGATTTTGGCGCCTTTTCTGGAATTTGAGATCGATAGAGATTAAGGAGAATAATTAACCCTTTAAACCTAAAAACCCTTTTTACCGCTTTAGACTTGTTATTCCTTGGCTTTAGTGGGGGAGATGTGTATACTTGCCAAGCTTATGATAGAATATTCGTCACGACTGGACAGTTAAACGATTAGATTTGCTTTTATCAGAATATTTTACTTTACTTCTAATTCGTTAAGTGTTTGGTTGTGTGATTATGAAAAAAATGAATACATGCTTAAATAAAAATAAATCCTAATATCTTTTAGGATACATTTTCATAAGATTAATTCTAAGGTTTACTTGGGGACAAGTAAAGTTCAAGTGGGGGGATATTTGATGAACTCAAATAAGTTACATTTTATTACTATTTATTTATCCTAATTATTGACTTGTTTATTTATTATGTATGAGGATTGATACTTAATCGTTTACTTTTGTAATTCTCAGGTAAAAACAAGCATTTGGTGAAACTTGGCGATTTTGGACTAATTATGGAGCAAAACATGCAAGAAGTTAAGAGTCTACCGAAATGTAAAAACAAGCATTTGGTGAAACTTGGCGATTTTGGACTAATTATGGAGCAAAACATGCAAGAAGTTAAGAGTCTACTGAAATGTACAAGATCAAGACAAATCTGCTCCAGATGCGCCGCATCTCACTTATTACATACGGCGCATCACTATCCATATTTCACCAGATACGATCCAAGATACAAGAGGACATGCGCCGCATCTATTTATGGAGTTACGCCGCATCTTCTGGCGGTGTACGAATATTCCTGAATATATTAATCTTGGACCCCACGCGAAGTTAAGTCAATGCGCCGCATCTACTTACTAGATGCGCCGCATCTTACCCTCAGACAGAAACTATAAATACCCCAAGACCAGACGAATTCGAGAGCGCATAATATTATATACGAGGTTCGAAGACCAGAAACCTAGGACGAATTCAGACGAATAGGCAGCACAAGACACACCCAAACGAAGATACAAGAGCTGTAAGAAGGTGCTGCATGTGTTTAATTCATTAAGTAGTTTTGTTTTATTGTGTTAGTAAACTTTAATTCATCAAGATTGGTGGCTTGTGTAATGTGACAACGGAAAGATTGCACTCCCTTAAAACTGCTTTCTCATTAATTAAAGTTTATATGTTGATGTCTTTGGTGACTTTTATTAGTGCATTGATAACCTCTGTGTCTAGCTGAGCGTTGATCGGGTCGCCATGCCTCTGCCCTCGCCTATTTATTAGATCGCCTATGCATTCTATCGTCTGTAGAAAAGTAGGAAGAAAGATAAATAGGATAGTCACAAGTAATCATTAAGGGTTTACTCGCCGATAAGATTAGAACCAACGAGAAAGGACTTAATCTCGGTGCGTTGCATCGAACTATACACTTCATATAAAACTAGCAATAAAACAAGTGACAAACTACTTATCTATCAGGACAGATCTTCTTATTGTCTCGAGTATTTATCTGTGTACGTGTGTGCTATTCGCTGATTCGTGCCTATTGGTTTAGTTTATTATTTAATTGCAACCAAATCGTGCCAGTCTCTCAGGCTGAACTCCCTTGCGTTAGATTAGGTTGTATAGCTAACTTAATATATTAAAATACTGATTAGAATAACTAGATAATACGTTCCACTCTTAGTGATCGACACTCTACTTACCATTATATTCATACTGACCGGGTACACTGCTCCTTAAGTGTGTGTGTTATTGATAAGTCGGCTAAATATAAATTTAAAACTTGAGTAGGCATTAATACTGCTAAACCGCAACGACATACACGCGCATCAAGTTTTTGGCGCCGTTGCCGGGGAGTGAATTGTTATTATCTGTTAATTTGATTAGTATTTTAATTAGGTTTTTAATTTTTTTATCTAACCGCTAATTCTGTTGTGTATTAGATTAATTTGTATTCATTGTATTATTTTGCATATTTTCTGTTTTTGTGTGTTATTTGTTTGCTTTTATTTGTTTTTATTTTCGTTTGTGTTTTATTTGTTTTTATTTTTCGTATTTTTTGTATTCTGCTATCGTTGTACTGAGCTAAATCGAACGATACGGCGCATCTGATCTCTCAGATACGGCGTATTGCGTTTAATTTTTATAAAATACAACGCGTTTAATTAATTCGATACGACGCATCTTTTCCCCAAGATACGGCGTATCTGTTTTTGATAAAAAAAATTTTCTAAACGTTAACGCCATACGACGCATCTGCTTTAGCAGATACGGCGTATCTATTATTTTAATTAAAAACAGATTTCGAATTATTAAACAGATACGACGCATCGATCTCTGTCGATACGGCGTATCTTCTGAATCAAAAATCTTATATTTTGAAACGTAACGAAAATACGGCGCATTAACTTTTGTTAATACGACGCATTTAATTTTAAATAAATATCGATTTTTGATTATTAAAATTGATACGGCGCATTCAAATTTCTAAGCGGCGTATCTATTTTCTGAATAAAGTCTGATTTGATTTTAACGATTATAAGATACGGCGTATCCAACTTTTTGGATACGGCGCATCGTCTGCAGATATCAGTTATTTTTATTCTTATATCCCTTTCTATATTCATTAATTTCTCTTCTAGCGAACAAATCCTACTGATGCTTTCGTGATTATTTCAGAAGGAAAATGGAAGGATACAGAGAACTGATTGACTTCGACTTCGAAGCCAATTTTATGAATGAAATATTAGTGCAAGATAAATCACTCGAACGTTACGATGGGGACTACATTGAACTTAATGACCTTGATGGACCGTTGGAATCCAATGACCTGTTCATGGATGATGCGGAATCTGAGTTAGAAGAGGGAGAAATTGTGGATAGTCCAAAAGTTAACGTTATTAATACTAGGAATTATGATGAATTTGAGGGATATGATGGTTCTTGGGATTACGGTAGAAGGATCCACGCCGATTGTGCTTACAATTTGCAATTCCCATGCATGATTGGGTACAAATGTATTGACGCCAATTTCTTTCCTATTTTGCCAATCAATGTCATGTCAAGAAGCTTTTACAATTCGATTATGAGAAATAAAATGGAGCATAAGGGAAAGAATGTAGTTGGAGCCTTCATTAATGTCCCGATCTTCGTAGGACGCTTTACTATTATAACTGAGTTCGCAGTTGTTGAAGACATGAATGCCTATCGTGACAGCGATATGGGTGACGTGATTGTTGGAAAACCATTTTGTAGGGAGATCACTATTAATGCAAAACGATTTGAAGGAAAGATCACCTTTCAATGTGGAAGCGACATTATCACTTATATGATGCCCCGAACTCACCCTGGGTTTAAACATGCTACTAATAGGTTCTGCTACAAATTCTCTCCATTCCTTTTTATTAGTAATGATGACATGAAGAGAGGGATTGAGTACCCATATCAAATGATGGAAGGATTCTATAAAGGAGTTTTGAATTTGGGACCTGAATATATACGTGACGAATTAGTTGCTAATTGGATCCTACGTGGCAATGTGGGAATCAATAGGACTAAATAAAGAGCTGAACGTGAGTCTAACTTGAAGACTCTGGAATAAAGACAAGTGCTTACCGGGAGACAACCCGGATTTATCTTTTAATTTTCTGTTCTGTGTCGAGTCAGTCAGGCCGCAGAGGATACGGCGCATCTCAATCCTGAGATGCGACGCATCTCCTGCAATGGTCATATCTTTATTTTTCTGCATTTTTTATTTTCGACTTTAAAACTTTTTATCAGTTTATTTCAATGCGGCGCATCCCTGGTTAAGGATGCGACGCATCTTCTATTCTGATCCGTACTTATTCCAGGCTCGATACGGCGTATCTTCTTCCATAAGATACGGCGCATCGACTGACCTGATGATTTTCATTTTTAATTTTTATGTTTTATTTTAACTAACTACTAATGTATTATGCAAGTTTGAACCTTTCTTATCTTAGGTGTGTTTTAAAGCCTTGGTGGTATTATAGATTCCTGCATTTCCTGTGGATACATCAAGTATGAAGATTAAACGTTCTAATCCACAAGAAAGATGATTTTTGCTCTTATACAAAATGGAGGATCATACCGAGCAAATCTCAGGGGAGTTTTTCTGTTCTAATTCTTTTATGTTCCAGTTTTTAACCTTTGATACAAACAACGAGGACGTTGTTTAACTTAAGTGGGGGGATTGGAGAATTAGAACACTTAACACTTACTTGTCCTAAACTTTTCAAAATATGCTTAAAATGTGCTTAATATATCAAAATTTAAAATTTTTAGCATGTTTTTGTTTAAAGTCTAAGTTGCATAGCTGCACACACGACGTTATTTTCAAAAATTGTGATTTTTCAAAATTCACAAATCTATGAGTGTGCCGGTGACTTGTAAACTTTAGAACTTGGCTTGTATACTATTCGAGACCACCATAATAAGTATTATTTATATAATTGGAGTGACCTGTCTAAATTGGTAAAATTTCTAGGATTACACCCAAAAAGCCTATTATATGTTATGTGTTATTAGCTAACTACACTGGTTAGTTAACCCCCGTATAAACCCTTTTGTTACTCTCATTTTTAGAGTAAGATACCCCTAGAAAAACATTTAGAGCCATTCCTTTCGTTTCTTACACCTTTGTTAAAATGTTTCGTTACACCTTACACCTTAGCCTGCCCTATAGATTAAAATCCGTGGTTGGTTAATTTTTTGGTTAATCCGTGGTTGGTTAATTGCTTTAGGCAAAGTGTGTTTCCTTACATTACCTGTGTTCGCGTGCATAATTCATTATCTATGGTTAGGTCGGGAAATTGCACAATGCAATTGGAGTGAAAGTAAATATTGTATATCTTTGAGTTTATTTTTCGTGTGTTTACTACTTTCACTATTACCGTTATTTCTGAAAGTTATGAAAAGTATGGAAAAATTATCCAGAATTATCATTATAGTGATGTGGTGAAATTTTACACATCTATGTTTATGTTTCAAGTTGAAAAAAAAAAAAAAAAAAAAAAAAAAAAAAAAAAAAAAAAAATCGAAAAAATAGAAAAGAAAAAGAAAAAGAAAAAGTTGGATGTTTGTTTTAACCAACTTATGTAAAGTTATGTAAGTGTTCGATATCACCACTAATTGTTGTATATTATATCTATGGATTGAATGGGAGTTGGCAGTTATGGGAACACCAACTAAGGTTTATTCTTTGATTGAGATCTTGTTGAGTATAATTCGTGTCTACCTAAAGCGTGTGTTTCAAGTGTTAAAGCATGAGTTATTCAATGATATGAGTCTTATTCATGAGATGGTTAGGATAGTGATTAACCACACTTAGGATTTTAATTTATCTGTTTTGTTTATTTTTTTTTATTTTACACCAATTTGTATCCCAAATATTATCCATACCCTATATTATTCTTGATCCAAACCTTTGATTTATTGAGATTAGGTATTTGAGCAATCTTAAGTATCGTAGTCGTGGATTCGGCTATGTATTTATGATTTTGTCACCCTTTTTGATATAATATTATTGGTAAAGATTACTTGGTCCTATCTTTAGCCTATTCGAGTTAAGGATTTGAGCAATTGCAAGTATCGTGTTCGTGGATTCGATCATGTATTTGTGATTTTGTCGCCTTTTCTGGAATTTGAGATCGATAGAGATTAAGGAGAATAATTAACCCTTTAAACCTAAAAACCCTTTTTACCGCTTTAGACTTGTTATTCCTTGGCTTTAGTGGGGGAGATGTGTATACTTGCCAAGCTTATGATAGAATATTCATCACGACTGGACAGTTAAACGATTAGATTTGCTTTTATCAGAATATTTTACTTTACTTCTAATTCGTTAAGTGTTTGGTTGTGTGATTATGAAAAAAATGAATACATGCTTAAATATAAAAATAAATCCTAATATCTTTTAGGATACATTTTCATAAGATTAATTCTAAGGTTTACTTGGGGACAAGTAAAGTTCAAGTGGGGGGATATTTGATGAACTCAAATAAGTACATTTTATTACTATCATTTATCCTAATTATTTGACTTGTTTTATTATATTATGTATGAGGATTGATACTTAATCGTTTACTTTTGTAATTCTCAGGTAAAAACAAGCATTTGGTGAAACTTAGCGATTTTGGACCAATTATGGAGCAAAACATGCAAGAAGTTAAGAGTCTACCGAAATGTAAAAACAAGCATTTGGTGAAACTTGGCGATTTTGGACTAATTATGGAGCAAAACATGCAAGAAGTTAAGAGTCTACTGAAATGTACAAGATCAAGACAAATCTGCTCCAGATGCGCCGCATCTCACTTATTACATACGGCGCATCACTATCCATATTTCACCAGATACGATCCAAGATACAAGAGGACATGCGCCGCATCTATTTATGGAGTTACGCCGCATCTTCTGGCGGTGTACGAATATTCCTGAATATATTAATCTTGGACCCCACGCGAAGTTAAGTCAATGCGCCGCATCTACTTACTAGATGCGCCGCATCTTACCCTCAGACAGAAACTATAAATACCCCAAGACCAGACGAATTCGAGAGCGCATAATATTATATACGTGGTTCGAAGACCAGAAACCTAGGACGAATTCAGACGAATAGGCAGCACAAGACACACCCAAACGAAGATACAAGAGCTGTAAGAAGGTGCTGCATGTGTTTAATTCATTAAGTAGTTTTGTTTTATTGTGTTAGTAAACTTTAATTCATCAAGATTGGTGGCTTGTGTAATGTGACAACGGAAAGATTGCACTCCCTTAAAACTGCTTTCTCATTAATTAAAGTTTATATGTTGATGTCTTTGGTGACTTTTATTAGTGCATTGATAACCTCTGTGTCTAGCTGAGCGTTGATCGGGTCGCTATGCCTCTGCCCTCGCCTATTTATTAGATCGCCTATGCATTCTATCGTCTGTAGAAAAGTAGGAAGAAAGATAAATAGGATAGTCATAAGTAATCATTAAGGGTTTACTCGCCGATAAGATTAGAACCAACGAGAAAGGACTTAATCTCGGTGCGTTGCATCGAACTATACACTTCATATAAAACTAGCAATAAAACAAGTGACAAACTACTTATCTATCAGGACAGATCTTCTTATTGTCTCGAGTATTTATCTGTGTACGTGTGTGCTATTCGCTGATTCGTGCCTATTGGTTTAGTTTATTATTTAATTGCAACCAAATCGTGCCAGTCTCTCAGGCTGAACCCCCTTGCGTTAGATTAGGTTGTATAGCTAACTTAATATATTAAAATACTGATTAGAATAACTAGATAATACGTTCCACTCTTAGTGATCGACACTCTACTTACCATTATATTCATACTGACCGGGTACACTGCTCGTTAAGTGTGTGTGTTATTGATAAGTCGGCTAAATATAAATTTAAAACTTGAGTAGGCATTAATACTGCTAAACCGCAACGACATACACGCGCATCAGTCTCATACTTTGGTTGAGTATTGAGTACTTAGAGGTTTGCTTGGAAGCATTAATTCTCTACACCGTTCTTCCAACAGTAGTGCAAGTTTAAGTCACAAGAACGGAGAATTCTACTTCAGTATCAAGTCTGGTAAATCGGGTTTGCTCCATCAGTTATTAATTCAGATGGCCTACTTAAGGGTTGGTAAAGATAGTCAGAAAGTGCTTCGGTAGCGGTTGATTCTCACTTGATACATTTGAGCTAATTTTGTTCTTCTCACAAGATTTCAAGTATTTGTGCGTAAAATGTGTTGCTGATTCTGAGGTATCAAAACCAGCAAGGGGGAAGGAGAAATACATCTGAATGCACAACGAGTACACATGATGAACTTTATACTTCTTCTTAAATGAAGTTATTCCGGGAAGACAAATGTCATAACCACAGAGAAAATCAGTGTTTTAACTCGTGAGTCTTGATGTATTATTCCAACTACATGGGGGAAGATATGTATGAAACAATTTCTGATAATTAAAGAGGTACACAATTGTATGATGACTTCTGGTTAGTCGGTATCCTACAGAAGGAAATGTGTTCATCCGGGACTTACTTGGTTTTCACGGTACTGTCTTGGTGTTATCATTTCGACTACACACGGGATAAATTGCTTACACTCAGGACTTAGTTGACTTTGGTGTAACAATTCTCATCTGCAATTTCCTGAAGGGAGAAAAAGGGGATTTCTAGGTCTTAATTGATCTTGATGTTACGTTTTCGACTTCATTAATGGGATTGAGTGTGTACTTCGAGTTTTCGGGCTTCATACAATGAGACTGTTTGAATCTCTTCAACTACTTGGGGGGAAGTGGTCTCTGGATACTTTTGGTTGGCATTTCTTCAGTCTTCAGCGGGAAGAAATGTGAGAAGAATTATTCAAATGTGAGATGATTCGTTGCTGATCTATTTGAGGATCCCCGAACGGAGAATCACGATGATTATTCTTAAAAAGGAGCAGCAATACTTGATGTGGTTTGCTACGGTTTCCGCTATACTCTTACCTTATGTAAGCTTGAAAGAGAGCTTAGAATCTGCTCAGTAAGAAGATTGTCGGTTTGGGGGGAAGCTATCAAAGCTGTACATTGGGAAGGCTCATGTTCCGTCGATTTTTCAGGAGCCTCGAAAGCTTTGGTGGTGAAAGTTTAAGAGATGATTGACCACAGATTTCTACAACATACTGAACGTATCCTCATTTCGGTATTCATTTCATCATCGTCTTAAACTGAATAAAATAGTTTGTACATATCTTAAACCAAACTGTAAATAGAAAATTATAGATCCAGAAAATTGTAATTAGAAAAATATAAAATCAACAATTTGTAAATAGAGAAATTTAAACCAAGAAAAACCATAAAAATCAGAAAAATAGAAAATACCAAAAATAGTTCCCTAGGCATGTCTTCTGTTTATCGATAACATTTACGGACTTAGAAATGTCATTCAATAATGGCACGGGTCTTTAAATGAAGCTCGAGCAGAAGTTAAAATGTATTGTTAAAACATGTCTTGATGGCTTGCAGTTACTTCATACTGCAACCCGCGCTGTACAATGGGGAAAGCATGTCACCAAAAAGACAGCTGTTCCTCCAACCGGGTGATGTTCACCTGGGCATGGATTACTTTATATCCATGTTTCCCCGATTTGATGTACGTTTCAGTGCATCATTTCGCGTATAAGAAGAGAAGTCTTCTTTGCACCATGAACTCTTTCAGTTCTATGATTCTTCAAGAGAGTTTTGGTGTTTCACAAGGTGGTAACTGGACTTAAATTTCACAAATACTTATCACTCAATTGAATGACTACAACTCTTTAAATAGAAAACGGGTCATTAATTGAGGGGGAGTTTATTTGTTCAAAATTTTGACACCTTTTTAAACATTGTGCAACATCAGCAGTGACACTCTCTCTTGGTTTGAGGGGGAGCATTGTATGCTTCATAATCAGAATATATTAAACCTGACCACATTTTCTCCTAAATTTTTTAAACATATTTAAATCAATTGGGATCACAAATCTCAAATGGTTTGAAATTTTTGATCGGGGGAGAGAATGTGACTTAAATATGAAATTCTGATATAAAATGTGATCCTTTGAAACTCAAGTGTAGGCTCTCCCATATGTGCTAAACCTTTTCGTATATCGATGCACATATTAAGGGGGAGCGAATGATTTGTGATGGCTATTGTGAAAGAATACCAAGGACCGACCATTTTACTTTATGTATTGGAGTTATAAGGATGGTAAGGTTAGGTATTAGTTCCCATGATCCAGCCAGAACCGGAGGGATCTTCCCAGGGACAATCCTCTAGTTAGAATAGAAGTCCTTAGGAATGATTAAAAAGGAGAAATGTGAATAAGGGAAAAGTGTCGACTGAGATGGAGCTAGTACTGGAACAAACCCAACAAGGTGCTAGTAATGAAGTCTCGGTAAGCGCTGAAGGGGTTGAAGAATGAAAAAGAAATGTAAAGATAAAGGGTGAAAAGAAAGAAGCCCTCCTTACACCTTAGGCAGAAACCGGGTCAATACATATGCTGTCAGAATCACTTAGTTGATTGCTGACATTGAAGACAAAGTATCATGGACCCAGTGATACGCTGCGCAACCCTCCCTAGCCACTCAAGGTCCCTCAAAGGACTCTTGTTTCACTTGTCACGGAGATCAATACATTGCTATCGTCTCTCTCACTCCGAGTTTGACGATATTGAAAAGGTGGCAGTTCTCTCCAGCCTCCTTTCACTAAATCAAAACGCATTATTGAGTCTAGAGCCAAGAGATCGTCAATTAATCTCATTAGGACATATTTCCAATATGCTTGCTATTTCATACACCGTGAAAAGCAAGAAAATATATATGAAGAGTCCTACGCATTATCCTTGTGGTATTGCCAGAACATCCGAGTGATACGTAAAGTATTCACAATGAAGATGGAAATCCTTCTAGAGCCAACATCAAACAAGCTCTTGGTGGGTGACATGTGAGATCCTTCATGGATCAAGCTTGTGACAACTGGAAAGAAACGATGGGGCGATTCAATTTTGAATCAAACTTGTTCCAGGATATAGATTGACGGATACTTTTGGAAAACCTTTCAATGTGCTCACCAACAATGTTTCGAGCACATTGATTGTGAAAAACTTTCAAACAAAAGTATTTTTGACAGAAATGTGATTTCAATTTATAAAACCCTTGTCGTGTTGCACAAAATGTTTATTCGGTGACACGCAAGTGATTCTTCTAATCAATTTCTCGTCAATCAGTGGGTATTTAATTCACTGATTCACTCTACCGTGCTGTCTGCTTTGAGATGTTCCGGTATGAGAACATGCTTAGTATGATGTTTCTGACATTATTTTGTTGGAAGACTCATTACTACAAGCTGGAAATTCCTGTCAAGGAGAATCTTCTTTAAAGGGAATTATACCTGATCACAGGTCGGTCTTCACAGAACCGAAGGTTAAATCCAACCACATATCGAACGAATGACAAAGCCATATTCGTTCTCCAACTTTATTGCTAACTGTTTTATTTCAGATTCATATAAAGATGGTGATGGTGGTTCCTGATTCCAGCTGAGACGTGTCAATCCACCCTCCATGCTCACACTTCCAACTCATTACCAAAGACATCATGATAGTTGAAAGACCTACAACAATGCTTCCGCAACTTTGATGAAATCTATCATGATCCAGAAAAGTGTGAGTATGTGAGTCCAACAGTCACAACAAGTCACATGGAGGCAATATCACTGCAGTGGATAAGCTCAGAGATTTTCGGTGACTGATGATCTCTAAGAAAGCTCAAAGATCACAAATTCACATGAAGTCGAAGATGCAAGATGACTTGAAGACACAAGTTGGATGATAATGTCAAAGAATGATCAAAGATCATCCAAGATAGAAGAACAGTTATCTAAAGGTCACTGTTGAAGGCACAAAGATTGATGATATTGAAGAATCAAAGTCAACGAGCTATGAAGTCAAGAGCCAAGGATGAAGTGCAAGAATTCAGAACATTACTTCCGGGGTGACCTCCCTTAGGGGGAGATTGTTAGGAATATGAATATTCAGTTGAAGACTCGGTCACCCCGAGTACTTATTAGCACATCATAGCTCATAGGATTATTAGTATTATTATTAGTAGTTTAGTTATTATTAGTATTGTGGAGTGGGTCGGGTCTTTACCCACTGTCAGCTCGCTCCACAGCCCGCTAGGGGCACAATATGTATGTAGTATAAATACCCCTTCCCACACTTGGGAAGGGTTGGACCTTTCACACTAATCTAATCTCATCTTATTTCTCTCTCTACAAAGGCTCCCAAACTCTCCTACCTCTCTCTAGAATCCTTCTATTTGATCCATATTATACGCCCTAATCTTGTGTTTATTTGTTAGTGAATATCCTACAGAATGACATTTCTAAGACCGTAAATGTTATCGATAAACAGAATACATGCCTAGAGAAACTATTTTTGGTATTTTCTAATTTTCTGATTTTTATGGTTTTTCATGGTTTTAATATTTTTTATATTTACAATTTTCTGGTTTTATAATTTTCTATTTACAATATGGTTTAAGATATGTACAAACTATATTATTCAGTTTAAGATGTTGACATGAATACCGAAATAAGGATACGTTCAGTATGTGGTAGAAATCCGTAATCAACATCTCTTAAACTTTCACCACCAAAGCATTCAAGGCTCCTGAATAATCACCTGAACTTGAGCCTTCTCAATTGTAAAGCTTTGATAGCTTACCCCCAAACCGAAAATCTTCTTTCTGAGCAGATTCAAAGCTCTCTTTCAAGCTTACATGAGGTAAGTGTACAGCGGAAACCGTAGCAAACCACATTAAATATTGCTGCTCCTTTTAAGAATAATCATCATGATTCTCCGTTCGGGGGATCATTAAATAGATTAGCAGAGTATCATCTCACACTTGAATAACTCTTCTCACATTTCTTCCTGCTGAAGTCTGAAGGAATCCACACCGAAAGTATCCAGAGACCACTTCCCCCAAGTAATTGAAGTGATGCAATCAGTCTCGTTATATGAATCCCAAAAACCCGAAGTACACACTCAATCCCGTTAATGAAGTTGAAATCGTACCATCAAGATCATTTAAGACCCAAAAATCCCCTTTTCTCCCTTCAGGAAATCGCAGATGAGAATTGTTACACCAAGGTCAACAAAGTCCTGAGTGTAAGCAATTTATCCCGTATGTAGTCGAAATGATAAGACCAAGGCAGTACCACAAAAGCAACTGAGTACCGGATGTACACATTTCCTTCAGTAGAATGCCGACTGACCATAGGAATCATCATACAATTGTGTACCTCTTTAATCATCAGAAACTGACTTTCTCTTCCCCCACTTAGTTGGAATAATACACCCAAAATCTACGAGTCAAACACTGATTTTCTCTGCGGTTATGACATTTGTCTTCCCGGAATAATCTTCAATTGAGAAGAAGTATAAAGCTCATCATGTGTACTCGTTGTGCATTCAGATGTATGTCTCCTTCTCCCTTGCTGGTTTTGATACCTCAGAATCAGCAACACATTTTACGCACATATTCTTGAGATCTTGTGAGAAGAACAAAAATGGCTCAAATGTATTATGTGAGAATCAACAGCTACCGAAATGCTCTCTAACTATCTTTACCAACCCTCAAGTAGGCTATTTGAAGTGATAACTGATGGAGCAAACCTGATATACCAAACTTGAAACTGACGAAGAATTCCCCAAATTTTGTTACTTAAGCTTGCACTGTTGTTAATTGAAGAATGATGCAGAAGAAAACCTCTAAGTACCCTAGACACTCATCAAAGAGCCAACCTAAATACAACACCTCTTGAGACTATCCACATCTGCATCTGCGTGTGACACTGAGCACTACAAAGTAACTCCTTGAAGTGATAGCTATAACCCGTGAGTACTACAATGTAACTCCTTTCATCGGGTATAACTAGATAATCCAAGACCCAATAAAAAAAACTTTATAAGTTCAAGCAAGTCATCAATCGATGGATGAAGTCTCGATGATGAAATAAGTAGAAGCCTTCGTGAAACCCACTTCAATCTCAAATAAGGGATACCAAGTAAACTCGGTGATCACTTGACATTCCATGACCAAATACTTAGCCGTTTTGACGTTTTAGCCGACATTTTCCTTTACGTTCTTGTGGTTGGTTTACAGAGTGCTCATTGAAAGGAACATCAATCCGTGATGAAGATGAATCTCCAGAACTCGGGTCTGGAGTAAGATTATGGAGGAGGGGTTCATAATCAATCACAGGAGGTAGAATTCCATGAATTTGTTCTTCAACACCTTGATGAATGACTAGAGATATAATTTCATGAGTTGTTGGAGAAGTACTAACAGATGGTACTTCTTGAACCATTATATCTTCTTTCTTTATAGACGGTGGAACATATAGTGTTGAAGAAACTTGGTTTGCACGACTCCTGAACTGATGTATTCAGGAGTCGTATGGCCATTTCTTAAACATCAATCATCTTGTAGTTTATTCACCCTTCTCCCCCCTCAAAAATTGCATATGACTGCCATTTTTGATTGAACGGGTGAATAAGAATACCATCGACGGTAAGTAGATCCACTTGATAACTGACATCTTGTTTATTCACCCTTCTCCCCCTCAAAAATTGCATATGACTGCCATTTTTGATAGAACAGGTGAATAAGAATATCCTCCACTGTACGTTGATCCACTTGATGACTGAATGAGCATGGGAAGAGCATGAAGCTTGTTGATGAGAATGGTCATAGACAAGAAGACTTCTCTTCTTCTGAAGATAAAGTGCACTCAAGCGTACACTTTTCTTTTCTTTGATGAACGGGGCCTGAAGAGATGTCAGCAGACACCATTATGATGACATTGAGGCCCGAGGCTTGAACTGCAGTGTTCAAACGTCATAGTCGATGAAGAACGAGGCCTGAACTGATGTGAACAGACGTCATTGTCGATGAAGAACGAGGCCTGAACTGATGTGAACAGACATCATAGTCAATGATGTTCATCAAGCTTGAATTGCCTGAACCCATACATCATGAGATATCACTCTTTTCGGCACCCAAACTCTGAGTCTTTCCTTAGTAGGAGGGAACGATGTACCTGCACTTAAGTAAAGACTTCCTGCATTGACATTAAGAGTTTGTTTGCATTTATATGGGTTAGTGATATCAGCATTTAAGCCATTTGGGGTTGCACTGTCAACCTTGGTTCTGCACTCAGTGAACATCTTTCTACAAGGTATCCATCTAAGACCCACAATCTTAAAAATTCTACCCGTTGGTATCCACCTAAGGCATGATCTAGGAGTGTTTGGTTTCTCATGTACAGTGGAAGACTTGTTTAGAGAAGACCTTGTTCCTACAGCAATCTGCCTACCAGGTTTATGAGTATACCTCTTTGGTTCTATGGGCTTGTTGTTGTTTCTAGTCTTAGGGGATTGAACCTTAGAGCATGTTTGTTTTTCAAAATTTTGCGTCTGAATGCCTCTGAACGACCATTATGTCTGAATCGGTCAGACATTTTGTCGTTCAGACCGTTTGTTTTTTTTTCCGTTCAGACGCGTTCAGATGCAGTTAGATCTTAATGGTCAAGACTTGAGAGGGGTGTCTTAACGCGTCTGAATGCCTCTTGTTGACACAAAATAACCAAAATTTTTTTTCCCGTTCAAACATGAGTTTTTTTCCCCCGTTAAGATGCATTCAGATTCAGACATTTACGCCTCAGATTCAGATTCAGACGTGCGGTTCAGATTCAGATTCAGACCCTCTTAATAAACAAACACCACCTTATTACGAGCATTTACTTCCTTCAGGAATTTTGTTATACAATCATCATGGTTTGCATTAAATACACATTTCTGACAAGTTGAGCAAATATAGTGTTTGGATTCAGAAAAAGATCTAGAATTCTTAAAGTGATCTGCTACGGGGATCGCTTTAATCGATGCGTAACTACTCTTAGAAGCAGGCAAATTCCTAGACTTTTCATGTGTGTTATTCTTAGCATCCTCTAGGTTGTAGTTCTGAACACTGTTTTTATGTCTAATATGTTCCTTTTGTGTCACAGTTAACACACGCTTTGAACTAATCCTAGAAGAACTAGAGGCACTCATGTGATGAGGTTTGGCAACAGCATGTTCCTTTTCACTAGGTCTAGACTGTGAAGTGACTGGTTTTGACAAAACTTGTTTCAAATCAACTTGGGAGGTAAACCGTGGTTTTGACGATATTGGTCATTCAGATCTAAACGCAGTCGGTTGTCTAACAACTTATTGGTTTCTAAGTGGTGGTTTCCCCAAGATTGATGGTTTTGCAAACTTAGTGTTCACACTATTTCCTGTCGATTTTCTTAACTCGTTTTTCAATGCTGCAATTGCAAAACCCTTTTCCTGAAGTTGAGCTTTGAATTCATCATTTTTGGCAATCAAAGAGGTTGTTTGCTCTACAGTCTTAGTTTTTGTTTCTTTGATTGAGTCACACAGTTCTTTGCAATGAATTTTCAAAGTCTCATTTTCATAAAGTAATTCAGCCACTTTAGTGTCATGTTTAGTCTTAACTTCATTGCACATGTCACGCATCTCAGCCAATCTGTTTTTCAGGTTTTTGATTGTTAAGTTTTTGGCTTGTAGTTGAGCTTTCAAATCGTTTATCATAAAATTCACGGAATTCAGGAAATTCCGGATTTTTACATGGTATGTTAGTTTGAAGACTTTCTTTCTTTTGTTGCATTGAGATTTCAAGATCAATACAATGTTTTTCAAGTCGTAAAAGTCTGTTTGAAAGTTCATTATACACTTCTTTTTCAACCATATCATTTGATTTGAAAAACTCAGCCATAAGCAAAGAACTTGACACATCATCATGTTCAGCATTCTGATCAATTTCTCCCTCCTTATGACTCATATTTGTTGAATCAGAGGTGATATTACTAGTAGTCTTTTCCAACAGATATGTGTCATAAGTAGGTTTAATTTGATCAGTATGTTGTTGTTCATTAGAAAGAACATTATCTTGATCAGACAGATGTACCTCAACAGACAGTACTTGATGATTTTCTGGTTTGAGAACTGCATCCACACTCAGTGAGATATCAGCTCCTGAGCTATTACTATCACCATGCTTGTCTGATTCTGTCCCATTTCCCATAAGTTGAGCCCTTTCATTAATGAACCCCTTAACATTACTCATGAGTTGGAGTAATGTCCTTCTGAACACGTCAACCTGATGAGACGAAAAGTGTACCGCTTTTAGGGGGTCATTTAAGCCCTAATCCGTGATTATATGATCAAATATTGCCCTAAATCGTTTCTTTTCTCATTTTAGGTACTTGGGACGTGATTTCTGGAATATGAAGCATTTTGGAGCTTTTTGGACGTTTTTATGCTCAAGAATGAAGAAAACAAAAAGACCAAGGAAAGTCAGGATTTTACACCTGACGGCGTCAGGCTTTGGATGCTGACACCGTCACTTGAAGATGAAAGTGGTGGAATTATACACGTGACGCACCAGAAAGTTTTACATAGGAAGTCTGACGGCGTCACGTGTTAATGGATGTAGGCCGTCAAGTGTTAAGTTAAAGAGAGACGGGCCAGAGGATTTTTGAAGGTGACGGCGTCAGGATCATAGACACATGATCATATACCTGACGACGTCAGATGATATAGAGTGACGGCGTCAAAGTATTCTTACACGAGAAGGAACCTTAGTTAAACCGCCACAAGTTAATCAAGACAATCACAACTCGCGCGCGGAGTAGCTGTCACTGTTTTGGCCATAAAATCTTCATACGAACTCGGATTTAGGTGATTCAAGAGGCCACGGAATCGGGACGAAAAGATCTACAACTTGGTGAAAAAGGGGAGCTGACGCCGTCACTTGTAAAGGCTGACGCCGTCAGATCGATGCGGACAGAAAATCAGCTATAAATACAACATCATAACTTCACTTTTTGTAAGCCCTAAACCCTAAGTCCGATTCTAGGGTTTAGGTAGGTGTTTTTCCAGCAACTTAGAGGGTCCTAATCATGCCATAAACATCTTGTAATGGTTTGTTTATCGATTCAATCTTATGTTATGTCTTCAATTATGATTATTGTTGATTGCTCTTCATTAATTATGCTTGGCTAAATCACCTTGTTTCTACTTATGATTGTATGAAACTTGTGTATAACTAATTAGATCTTATTGTTTTCTTGTTGATGTGTGTGTCCATTTCCATCAATTAGGGCGTGACAACTTCAATAGATCTAGTTGGTTTAGTTTATAATTCTTGCTTCCTATTGTCTCTTGTTTGATTGGGTGATATCGATGTTAGGCTTAAGAAAACTGGCTAACCTCCTATACAGTAACTTGCTTGAACGTCTTAAGAAACATGAACCAATGCGTACTAGGTTTATTTGGTTGTATTTAATGCATGAGCGAATTCTAGTGATCCCATGTTAGGAGCTTCTTAGCCGGCTCGACATAGGAGTGAAGTAGGAGCTTATAGAGTTGGGGAAGTACGTACGCCACCCCACGATTGGTATTAAGGAATACAACCCGTCAATTAAAACAAGGTGTGACAATTCAATAGGTAGAATTGGATAGCTAGCAAGGAGTAACATATCATAAGTAGACATGCTTCATTTCCCTTGTAGAACCCTAGTTTACTTTTCTTGCATATTAGTTTAATTAGTAGCTTTTGGGTTAGTTGATTAGCAACTAATTCCGCCCCTTCTTCCAAAACCAGAGATTTTTACTTGCTTTCCATAAAATATAAAAATACAAAAAGAAACATCCCTCACCTTTAGACCTAGTTAGATTAATTTCAATCCTAACGAACATTATTCTTTGAGTTGAACGATCAATCCCCGGTACTTGCCACTTCACTATACTACAACGGTCAGGTACACTGCCTGGTGGGGATTGCAAACTTCTCAAGATCCCTTGAGAGGTAAAACCTGTTGTAAGGTTGCAAAACCACGCATCAAGTTTTTGGCGCCGCAGCCCGGGGAGTAGTTATTGCTTAGGTTGAAATTTATTTTTATTAGGTCTACTCATTAGATTCCTATCTAGTGAGATTTTTATTTTCTTTTTATTAGCTTTCTAGTAGTCTATCTTTTCTTTGTGTCTTTGTTCGTAAAAACCTTTCCATTGACTCTTCCGTTCACCAATATGGAGTACGCGAACCCACCATACTACCGACCACGAAATCCATTTGCCCCTAATGACATCTTGATGTTCAACCAATATCGAGATGAACCCATATATGATGCATGGACTCGTTTTAAAAACTTACTCCGAATAGTCCCTCATCATAGCTTCGATTTAGCATCCCTAACCCAAATCTTTTACGATCGTGTCGACCGATATGACCAAATATGCATTAACGATTTTGCCAGTAGGGACCTTAGGGAATTAAATGCTGAAGAAGCATGGGATGCCATTGAAGATTGTGCCCAGTATTATTATAGAGTAGACAACCCAACAAACGTTAGTACAAGTCAATTGACCACAAATTCCAAGGATCATGAAATATGTTTGTTTGGGGATGAGGGTAGAGTTGATCCACCTAGTTGCATGTCATGGTTAGGCACTACCATAATACAGGATGAACACATAGGTGATCTTGACATAAGGAATGATGAGGTAAGTAACATAAGCCCGCTAAATACCCCACAAGTCCTACCATCATTTGAGGCACACACACCGCCCGTGACTTACCCGGAAGAAGTAGAAGTGACTTTAGGAATCCCGATGGAGGAAGAACCCTTGGACCAAGCACAACTAGAGGATATAGGTTTGAACACTTTTAGTGATGACCTTACTCTTAGTTCTAGGGAATTTCCTAGTGTTGATGAGCCGGAACCTCAACCGTTACACAACTTTTCATCCTTAGATTTACATCTAGGAGACAAAAGAGGAACCGACCCACCCATCAACCAATATTATCCGGGTAGTTTTAGGATGAAGGAAGCCATTCACTCACCCCCTTCACCTCACGTGGCATATTTCCACCCTAAGGGTGTGTATCGCTACTTTCACCCGCACTTAATCCTAAGTGTAGGGAAAACCTCTCCTATTTCTGTTAAATAAGGGTAGAGTCAGGCTCGTGACTCGAACAAAAACAAGCGCTTCTTGGGAGGCAACCCATGTTTTTAATTGTTTGATGTTTTTTATTTTATTTGTTTGTTTGTGTCATATATGCTTAATCATAATTGTTAAATTTTCATGTTTCGAATAATTTGTGAAAATGCTTTATTTTGTTCTTAACTTCGTCTTAATTGCATATAAAGGTATTTTACAAAAAGATAAGTGTAGGGAAGTTTATATTTTGTTAAAAAGAACAAAATTCAAACATGGAGAATTCACAATTCATGATTAGCATATGTTCTATCTTGTTTGTGTGTCAATACTAGTGGACATGATTTATGAGTTCCTATTTGTAAGTCATCCCGCAAGTATCCTATCCTTTTATTGCTTTGTTTTGTTTTTATTTCTAAGTCTGGAAATACATCTAGTTGTGGTTTTTCTTTGTTCGGTTTGATGCTTTGGTTTTTGTGTTTGTTGGTTACAGGTATTATTGGATAAGAAGATGTACGTGCAACACATCAAGAGGATGATTATATTTCTGGAGTGAAGCTTATCATGTCCATTCTCTTGGAGGGAGATTTAACCATATTATCACATCATCCATACCGAGCGAATCAGGGGAGTATTAGTTTCTTCCATTCTCATTTATTTTTACTTTTACATCTTTTATTTAGAACATTGGGGACAATGTTCGGATTAAGTGTAGGGAGGGTAAATTAGGATGCCTTAGAAACTACAACTTCGCTTGATTTTTGTTTTGTTTAATAGTGAATGTGTAATAAAGCCAAGAGAAATATTGGTTAGGGCAATTTTAGCACCAAATTTAAAATTTTTTACAACATATAGGAGTGAAACTTTGATTTTAATAAGCGTCTCATGGATAGGGAATTGTATGACTAGCACAAAAACCATACCACTCAAAAATTTCCACCCCAAATATGTGAGGTTCGCCTTTAGATCTTTAGGAAAAAGCATTCATTGTTGGTGCTTATGAGTGTACCGGTAGTTTATAGATTCTAGAACTTGCGTTTGTGATGCATACCGAGACCGCTAGTGAGACTACATTCGTGTAGTTAGGATTGACTACATGATAAGAGGCATTAGGATTAACCCATTGTTTTACACTTGTGTTTTTGTTATAATTACATTGGCTACATTGGTCAAGTAATTCTCCCACACCCTTTGCGTTGTACTCATTTTTAGTACACGATACCCCTAGTACACCCCTCAGAGCCTATCTTTTCATTTCTAACTTTAAGCATTTTACTTAAAGGAAGAATTTGTTTACACCCCACTTAAATGTACACCCAAATCGCCTTAGCCTACCTTGTGTGCACTCATTTTTAGTGCATTATTGTGACAACATTTGTTTAAACCCTTAGTTAATTATCTAATTGATTACATGGTTGCTAAGTCGAGTCATATCCTTGTACATATTATTTTGGGACGATTGGGACTTATGGGTAAAGTACTAGTGTAATGGAGTAATGGGGAAGAACATCATTTATTACCCTCATATGTACGTTACTATTTTAAAGTACTCCAAATGTTTCGATTATCTTGATTCGAGTCATTAGAATAATTTTATGTAAAGTATGTAAAAGTTCAAGTGTAGGGATGGTACAAAGAATCCCTAGTGATGTATTATTTTGGATGGTAGGGCAAGAGTGTATGAAAAAAAAAAAAAAAAAAAAAAAAAAAAAAAAAAAAAAAAACATACGGACTACCATCCGCCTCTATCTTTTAATTATGTTTTGTTTTGTTCTATGTTTATTAGTTCGTGATTAGTTTAAGTTGAGTCGAGTCTTGGCTTAGCAACGCCTCATTCTACATGTAATTGACCAAGATGATTGACTTGCCACCAGGAAAAATATCCTTATCCAACAAACCGTGTTTTCCTTATCCCTACACCTAACGTTGTAACCCTTTGTAAAGACCTCTTTGATAGTTTATCCTAGGTGCTTACGCCAATGTGGTGGAGGTTTTGATCCTTTCCCAAGCCTATGGTAATCTATTTGCTATGACAGGTAATGAGTGATATTTCTCCATTTTCATATATAAATTTACAACACCCGAGAGATGAAAGTATCCAAACACTTAATGTGAGGTGCTAGTGTATAATTTCCGTGCTTGTTTTGACTAAGGTGGAACGATCATTTGTTGTAATTACTTTTATATTAATGTTAAATGACCCCTAACTTGTATTTTGATTGGTGGAAAAGCTCATTTGCTTGAGGACAAGCAAATCCCAAGTGTAGGGATATTTGATGAGACGAAAAGTGTACCGCTTTTAGGGGGTCATTTAAGCCCTAATCCGTGATTATATGATCAAATATTGCCCTAAATCGTTTCTTTTCTCATTTTAGGTACTTGGGACGTGATTTCTGGAATATGAAGCATTTTGGAGCTTTTTGGACGTTTTTATGCTCAAGAATGAAGAAAACAAAAAGACCAAGGAAAGTCAGGATTTTACACCTGACGGCGTCAGGCTTTGGATGCTGACACCGTCACTTGAAGATGAAAGTGGTGGAATTATACACGTGACGCACCAGAAAGTTTTACATAGGAAGTCTGACGGCGTCACGTGTTAATGGATGTAGGCCGTCAAGTGTTAAGTTAAAGAGAGACGGGCCAGAGGATTTTTGAAGGTGACGGCGTCAGGATCATAGACACATGATCATATACCTGACGACGTCAGATGATATAGAGTGACGGCGTCAAAGTATTCTTACACGAGAAGGAACCTTAGTTAAACCGCCACAAGTTAATCAAGACAATCACAACTCGCGCGCGGAGTAGCTGTCACTGTTTTGGCCATAAAATCTTCATACGAACTCGGATTTAGGTGATTCAAGAGGCCACGGAATCGGGACGAAAAGATCTACAACTTGGTGAAAAAGGGGAGCTGACGCCGTCACTTGTAAAGGCTGACGCCGTCAGATCGATGCGGACAGAAAATCAGCTATAAATACAACATCATAACTTCACTTTTTGTAAGCCCTAAACCCTAAGTCCGATTCTAGGGTTTAGGTAGGTGTTTTTCCAGCAACTTAGAGGGTCCTAATCATGCCATAAACATCTTGTAATGGTTTGTTTATCGATTCAATCTTATGTTATGTCTTCAATTATGATTATTGTTGATTGCTCTTCATTAATTATGCTTGGCTAAATCACCTTGTTTCTACTTATGATTGTATGAAACTTGTGTATAACTAATTAGATCTTATTGTTTTCTTGTTGATGTGTGTGTCCATTTCCATCAATTAGGGCGTGACAACTTCAATAGATCTAGTTGGTTTAGTTTATAATTCTTGCTTCCTATTGTCTCTTGTTTGATTGGGTGATATCGATGTTAGGCTTAAGAAAACTGGCTAACCTCCTATACAGTAACTTGCTTGAACGTCTTAAGAAACATGAACCAATGCGTACTAGGTTTATTTGGTTGTATTTAATGCATGAGCGAATTCTAGTGATCCCATGTTAGGAGCTTCTTAGCCGGCTCGACATAGGAGTGAAGTAGGAGCTTATAGAGTTGGGGAAGTACGTACGCCACCCCACGATTGGTATTAAGGAATACAACCCGTCAATTAAAACAAGGTGTGACAATTCAATAGGTAGAATTGGATAGCTAGCAAGGAGTAACATATCATAAGTAGACATGCTTCATTTCCCTTGTAGAACCCTAGTTTACTTTTCTTGCATATTAGTTTAATTAGTAGCTTTTGGGTTAGTTGATTAGCAACTAATTCCGCCCCTTCTTCCAAAACCAGAGATTTTTACTTGCTTTCCATAAAATATAAAAATACAAAAAGAAACATCCCTCACCTTTAGACCTAGTTAGATTAATTTCAATCCTAACGAACACTATTCTTTGAGTTGAACGATCAATCCCCGGTACTTGCCACTTCACTATACTACAACGGTCAGGTACACTGCCTGGTGGGGATTGCAAACTTCTCAAGATCCCTTGAGAGGTAAAACCTGTTGTAAGGTTGCAAAACCACGCATCACAACCTCAGTTCCAGTGTAATTAGCAAAACACTTTTTCGTCATTTCACTGTCATAATCATAATCCTCAGTGAATTGCGAGTCAATGAATACTTGGAGTTGGTTGCTGATCACACAAAAGGCAGCCATGGATCTAACTTCAGAAAATTCTTCTTTGTCAAGTTGTTGTTCAAGTTGATCTAAGTACAGAATCATCTTGACTGTGAAGTCCTCAACATCTTGACCAAAGAGTGTTGCGAAAGCCCGTGTGTATCCTCCCATGTATCCAGGTTTTTCAAAGAGAACCTTGAGATGTGAATGAAGTGATCGAAAACATTCAATGCAACTTTCCTTTGCATTAGGCAACATTAGTGACTGAAGCACCTCTCTCTCTTGTGAATTTGAGCATGAAGATTCCACATTAGTATTATCAGAATCACACACGTTTATTTGTTGTCCAGAATTTGAAATCATTTGGTTATCATACGTGTCGTACAACTTGAGTACCTCAGATATGAAGGAATCTGAAGTAGTAGACATGATGTAAACGTGCACGGGATTTTACAATTCAATGATTTAAACCGAGAAATAGATTCTTTCGCGGGATTTTACAAAAATCAAGAATAAACCATGAAATGATAATGGTTACTTGAGTGTGTTATGATTATGATTTGGTTTGGTTGAAGTGTGTTTAAGTGATGAGGTAGACAAGTCACAGTGAATTTCAGACAACACACGTGTTTTTAAATCCGAATTAACCCCGTAGTTATATCGAGTAAACCCGAAAATATTTCAACCCAAAATAATTCACAATCTCTTATTAACGAAGTTCAATAGAAATCGTTGACAAAAATAAAAAATTCGTCCTTGTGATGATAACCTAATGAAATTTCAAAAAAAACTTAAACCAACCAAGATCATCCTTGTGTTATTGTCTGTCTAATGTTCAGCCCAAACAATCACAGCCCAAGTCCATAAAATTCTTTCCAAGCCCAATGGTTAAGAAATCCAATCCAAAACTACTAACCCTAATGATCCGGTATTTAATACCCTTAAATCTCACTTAATCGAATAATTCACAACCACAACCCTACTTCACCAAAGGAACTTAATCCACCCACTTTATCCCTCTTGAACCCTAATCTCCTCACAAACTCCAGTGCCCCATCTATCTCATTTCACAGCAGTTGATTTACGAATCACATATAGCAACACGACATCAAGATCATTTAGAAAAACAAAAGGTATGAGGGTGGGATACTCCTTTTGATATCGTTTGTTGTTGTGTCTAGGAACGAATAAAAGAATAGATTATAACAAGATTGTTATAACTCTTATCTTTCTTTTTGGATATAAAAATTAAGTGATTATAACCTCCTCACAGATCAGTGATGATCTTTTCTATTCGTGTTTTAAAATTAGTGTAAGTACTTGAAGCATCATGTTAAACACGAAAGAAAGAAAAAAGATTCTGAGGCCATGATTACTTTTTAATTTCGGATCTATGATGGTGTCTTTTCGAAAATTTGATCTTTGAGGTCTTGAAGACTTAAGTAGTTCACGGAGGATCAGAGATCTTTGCTTGTATTTTCAGTTATGTTTTCGGATTAGATTTTAATCTAGATTGATGATTATGAAATTGTTGTTGATGTTGTAATTGAGATTTGTTTTGAATGGATTTGTTGTAGTTGTTGAGATGGTTTAGATATGAGACTGTTTGAATCAGTTGTTGCATGTATCGTTTAATTAGATTGTGGATTTGTTGTTTAATTGCATCTCTTCATCTAATTCCTTTTCTTTTACCCTGTCAAACCGCTACTGGACACACAAACCGCTACTAGACACACCAGCTGCAACAATGAACAAACTGCTACACTGAACAAACCGCTACAATGAGCAAACCGCTACAAACTAACCGCTACAATGAACAAACTACTATAATCAAGTGACAGTCAAACCGCTGTTGACTTTGAGTCAAACCGCTGCAGCAAATGACAAACCACAAAAGTCTGTGAAGTCACTTTCAGATTTTTTGTCTTTTTCCTGTTTGAGTTGGAATCCAAATCGTAAATAAACTTGTATTCAAACCGCTACCAAACGTTTCCCAAAATAGCTCAAAACACAACAACAATTGTCCTTTTAACTGCAAACCGCTGGAATGTCACCATCACCCTTTTTGTAGTCGTTCCAAACCGCTATCAAGAAATGATAACAACCCGCTACTAAGAACAACCCTTCAAAGTCTCGAATAGACCCAAAAAGAACACCAATATACAGAGAACAACAGAGATGGATATGTAACTTATCAAACCCACAAAAAAATTGACTTGAAAGCAGACAAGAAATAGGCTGAGATGGTCTTGGACTTTAAACAATACACCAAAAAGAGAATAATGTTGGAGCTAACAAAAGTCAGATCTTTAAACTATTGTAGCTCAAAACATACAAGTGAACTTAATGTTGTATGACCCAAAGAGAGCTCAAGTCATTACATACACAGTTAGAGCCCATTAACAGGTAGAGCCCAAAACACTAGAAAATAGGAGAAGCAATACTCAAGCCAAATATGAACACGAAAAAAAATGGGAAAACAAATTTAAGTCGTTCAACAGATTTAAGAAACAAATGATTCGAACTAACACTTATAAAAAGCAAGAAAAATAAATACCACAAATCCAAGCACACACAATCAATCGAACCTAACCTTGGCTCTTGATACCAATTGTAAACTATGCATACTTGGATTAGATGTTAGATGTTAGGTGAATTCTAGAGAGAGAGAGATGAGAGAGTTGGGAGATGTAGAGAGAGAGAGTGAAAGAAAAACTTGTTGAATGATTAAGAATCTCCAACCCTCTCCCTAGGTGGAGAGGGGTATTTATAGTTACATACTTAAGTGCCCCAAGTGGGCTGTGGAGTGAGCTGATAGTGGGTAAAGACCCGACCCACTCCACAAATACTAATATAACTAAACTAATAATAATAATACTAAACTAGTACTAATATGCCTACAAGCTACATGAATGCTAAATAGATACTCGGGGTGACCGAGTTTTCACATGAATATTTATATTCCTAACAGACCCGTATCATGAAAATATCATTTACACTTAATTAAACTTAAAACACATTAACAACATTTAATTTATTTGAGATAACCATTACTTGATAAAAGATAAGAGTTTAACTTACTTTCAAACATCGGTCCAAAGAGCTACTCGTCGACTAGAAGCCAAGAGGAGTATATCTACCATTCTCTTTCATTCCATAGGTCCCTATCTCTTATCATTTACTTGAGCACATGATCCTACAAAATGTAGAACATTTAACATATAAGCTTAAATCTTAGTAAGTAAATGGTATTAACTAGCATTACACGATTCAATGACATAAATCATACACTATATATAGTTAGTTAAATAGCTTACAAAGCTAACATTTTGTAGAAAGCGCTATAAATATCAAATTGACAAAATTAAGTTGGACCTATTACATACTGATAGCGTATCAATATTAATGGCCCAAACCCATTAATTACACGCTCGGATCAAGCCCATCACCAAGGCCCAATCAACACTTGATAAATGTCCAGCTTAAATCCCAGGCCACGTAGAGCCTGGGGAGACCTCTCAGGCCTGACTGAGCAAGGACAAAGCCTCTGCTCCCCAACTGTCACTAGCGGTTAAGTTGTACGATCTAACATGTGTAGGGGGAGTAGTTCTTCAAAACAAAAACTCTCGAAGTGTTTCAAAACAAGATATTTCTTAAATACTTTGATTGATTTTCAAACAGTTTTATGGCTGAGATATTACACCAAACTGACCTAACCAACACTTATGATTCGTGGAGAAATAAGGAGGTTAGGAAATAGGTTTTATCCCATGGTTCAGCCAGAGCTGGAAGGACCTACCCAGGGACATTCCAATAGATAGAGTAGAAGTCCTTAAGTATGAAAAAATGAGTAAATGAGTAAAGGGGAATGAAGAGGTTGAAGAATGAAAAAGAAAAGTTAATGTAAGGGTGAAAAGAAATGAGCCATCCATAAACTTAGGACAGAAACCGTGCCAATACATATGCTATCGGTTATCACAAAGATGATACTGATATTGAAGACAGACATCATGGACCCAGTGATGCAATGCACAACCCATCCCTAGCCACTCAAGTTTCTCTCAACAGATTCTTGTTTCATTTCTCACGGAGATTAAACACGTAATCTTTGGATCTCTCACTTCGAGATGTGTTGATATTGAAAAGGTGGCAGTCTGCTCCAGCCTCCGCTCACTAAAGCCAAAACGCACAAATTGAGTCTAAAGCCAAATGAGATTCACAAATAAAATCTCGTAGGAAACATGTCTAATCTACACTTGTTGTTCATCAAGAAGAACACAAGTTGTAATTTTAGAGTCCTTCGAAGATCTTGGTAATCTTGCCAGAACATTCATGAGTGGGAATCACACTTGTGATCCACAGTGATCGAATGGAAATTCCTGCCAGTGTCAACATCAAACAGCACTGACAGCATATCACTTTGTTAATCCTTTATGGGTTAAGCTTAGTGTTCATGGTGGTTACTTTGCTTCAAACGGTCTACAGTGGTGGAGTGATATTTTGGTATACTCCAGCGGCGCACCGGAATTATTGTTAGCACACCTGTGGCATCTAATTCGGGAATAGCCCTTGTGAAGATTCGAAAAGTGTTAGCACATTATGTTGCAAATACTCTCGATATCCAAACTTGTAAGTGCTAAAAATCCTGCTAAGCAGATTCCTTTCACGAATCGATTCCTGAAGAGGTAGGTCATTACTTGGATTTATCCAATGTATTGATAATTGTCCCTAATGGGATTCGGACGACTGATTTGCCCGACCAAGGTGACCTTACTAGAAAACGGCTGGAGCACTAGTTCGATTCTAGCTCACTACAAGAATATTCATGGGATTGTTCACAGTCATAGTGGATCATTTCTCGAAAAAATGATTCACAGTGATCATTCGCCTAACATTATTATCTTCCTTAGTTGTACAAGTACCAATGATGTAAGCTACTCGTGACACAACACCATGTTAATCAACATCATCATCTCCATATACTCATACTTATATGTTTCATCCTCAACAAGCTCAAATCAAGAACGTTCATGACAAAGATATCAAGTTAAAGACAAAGATTTACGTCTAAGTCAAGAGCTTTTCAAAAAAGTCAAGAACAAGTTCAAGTATTAAGTGAGAAAAACACAAGTATGAAGTTCAAAGTCTTTTCAAGACGTATGAGTATGTTAGAGAAGACGTGTTGGGAATTATATTTTCATAGATTTGATAATCACAGAACAAGAAGAATGAAACATGAAGAAAATTGAAATGATAAGCAAAATACGCTAAGTAGATTCTGCTGCTCGGCACAAATCATACTACTGCTAGAGTATTTTGATACTACTGCTAGTGTATTTATACTACTGCTGGTACAGAGCATTCTACTGCTAGTGCAAGCATTCTACTGCTGGTACAAATGAAGCTGCTGTTGATCAGTGAGTCATACTGCTACTGGATGGATAAGGATGAAGAAGATATTATTTATATGAGTAACTTATATACTATAGATAATATCTAGATATTTGATCAGTCAACAAAGTTGTAAACAAAGATACAAGTTGTATCTTAATGACTGACACATGTTAAAGCAAGTAGATGACAAGGCTTATCATATTGTAAAAGATCTTCTTCATACTATAAAAGAAGATCTTACCCTTAGATAAAATTATGTTTTACAAGTGTTTAGTATGCTTAGAATTTAAACACAGAAATGTGTTAAAATGTAAAACATCAAAAGAGTGTGTGTGGGAACATCAGACGAGGGGTCTGATGAACATCAGACATGGGGTCTGTTGTTTTTAGGTTTGTTTAGCCTCAAGGATCTTTGATCCCTGATTAGATTGTAATCGTACTGCTATTGATCAAGTAGTATTGGGGCTAGTTGAATAACAAACGGTGAAGTTGGAAAAACCTTGTTGTGATAGTATTGTTTCTTAGAATATTCCGTCAATATTATCATCGCGCTTGTCATAGTCACAATCCTAGATCAAGGTCTAACGGCCTTGAGCCCATAAACGATCACAAAACTTATATCTCAAGGAGTGTAAAATAAGTTTTCACAGTTGGTATTAGAGCGGGGGGCTCTGGATCTAGGATATTATAAGGTTTTTATAGAAGAAAGAAGAAAAATTCATTTTTGCTTAATTTTTCACAACTTTCTGTAGAGCAGTTTTGCAAAGGCTATAGCTCATTCGTTAACCGTTGGATGGGGCTAAAATTTTTGTTGAAGGTTCTTGGCATATCAAGGTAGATTCTCACTGGAGGGATCTTCAATCTAAGCTTTAGATGGCAAGATATGCATCGTTGAAAAACTGCTGCAGAAACAGTTGAGGTATGGTTGAATTTTTGGTTTTCTTTCTTGGTTTACACATACAAAGGGGAAGAACACTCACTCAAAGGGAAGAGAGTTGGGTTATGTTCTTAAAAGATTAAAGGCTTGTTTTTATTTTTCATTGGCGGAGAAAGTTATTTATTACTTATTTGCAGATGAAGTTGAATTTTTCAAGGTTGTGTTCTTATTATATCTTAAGGTGATTAGTACACTTTAAAGATAACTTGTTCGTGCTTCAATAATTATAACAGAGACTTGTTAAATCTAGTTTTCATAGGTCAAGGGGTGGATGGACGAAGACCTAGTTAACTATCACTTAAAGGAGTTACTTTGTAGTGCTCAGTGTCTCATTGAAGATGAGGATTTTGTCAAGAGATTGCGATCTACTTATATGGTGTTAGTATAAGTTCAAAGTCAGTTTTAGTACAATACATAAAAACACAAGGTTGGTTTATTCTGTTTTCATCATCAAGTTAGTAATGGTTGGTTTTTCTTCATCAGTCATAAAAGCCTACAGAATAGGAGATTCGAATGGTTAACATATGGGTTTCAGGGGAAGCTTAAATGTTCAAGTGTTTAACCATTTATTATATTTGTGCATCACCACACGGGAAGTTGTTGATTCTTACTACTGTTGATTAGTATTGCTACTGATGGTTTAGATTTTTACTGTCTCAAGTTCATTTTTAGTGCGGAAAACTTAATGGAGGGTAATTTGAGACATTAGAAGGATGAATTAGATGTGTAGTATTAGTTCAAAGTTGTAAAGATCATATTTGTATACATTCTCTATTTGTTGATAACAAAAAGGGGAAGAGATGTGGTGGATAGCATAGATTAAGGGGAAGACAGTATGGTTTCATTCATGGTGAGATTTAGTTATCTCAATTTCTCTACTTCGTCTAGGGAAATTCGTACAAGAACGTGTTTGTTTTGTAATCATCAAATAGGGGAAGATTGTTGGGAATTATATTTTCATAGATTTGATGATCACAGAAAAAGAAGAATGAAACATGAAGAATACTGAAATGATAAGCAAAATACGCTAAGTAGATTCTGCTGCTAGGCACAAATCATATTACTACTAGAGTATTTTGATACTACTGCTAGTGTATTTATACTACTGCTGGTACAGAGCATTCTGCTGCTAGTGCAAACATACTACTGCTGGTACAAATGAAGCTGCTGCTGATCAGTGAGTCATACTGCTGCTGGATAGATAAGGATGAAGAAGATATTATTTATATGAGTCACTTGTATACTATAGATAATATCTAGATATTTGATCAGTCAACAAAGTTGTAAACAAAGATACAAGTTGTATCTTAATGACTGACACACGTTAAAGCAAGTAGATGACAAGGCTTATCATATTGTAAAAGATCTTCTTCATACTATAAAAGAAGATCTTACCCTTAGATAAAATTATGTTTTACAAGTGTTTAGTATGCTTAGAATTTAAACACATAAATGTGTTAAAATGTAAAACATCAAAAGAGTGTGTGTGGGAACATCAGACGAGGGGTCTAATGAACATCAGACATGGGGTCTGTTGTTGTTAGGTTTGTTTAGCCTCAAGGATCTTTGATCCCTGATTAGAGTGTAATCGTACTGCTATTGATCAAGTAGTATTGGGGCTAGTTTGAATAACAAACAGTGAAGTTGGAAAAACCTTGTTGTGATAGTATTGTTTCTTTCATTAGAATATTCCGTCAATATTATCATTGCGCTTGTCATAGTCACAATCCTAGATCAAGGTCTAACAGCCTTGAGCCCATAAACGATCACAAAACTTATATCTCAAGGAGTGTAAAATAAGTTTTCACAAGACGCTACAACAAATTCATGAAGATGTTGATAGAAGGCTAGAACGATCATGAGACATTAATCCAAGATCACAAAGCATGAAGGAAAAAAGAATCAAGATTATTATATGACATCACACAAAGTTCAAGATCAAGAAAATAGATGGCCTAATCACAAGTGAAGCCTTTATGAATGGCCTCCATTTAGGGAGAGATTGTTAGCATTCATGAAAAGTGATGGTCATTCTCGATTAGGAACTTTGTAATGTTGTTTTAGAATATGTAATAGTTAGATAACGGGCACGTGAAACTTGGTTAAATCACTAAACAAGTAAATAGTTAGTATGTTATATAGGCTGATCTAAATTGTTATGCCAGGTCCACCAATGTAAGCCTATTACATAGTCCATACCAAGGCCCATAGTGGCATGAACATGAAGTATAAATACCTTCAAATGGTCTCATTTGGAGGTGTGCTTGAAGGTGTAAGTGTGTGTTTTAATATAAGATTCTTTCTCTCTTTCTCTCCTCTTCTCTACCTCACACCACCCTCATCACCACCTTTGTTTAGTTGATCAAACCTAAAAGACCTACACTCTTATTTGAAATGCATGGTTAAAAATAATTTTCACTCTTCTCATTTTAATTTTCCTTCTCATTAAATTCCTTCCCCATGTGGGTCGGCTAAACAATTCATAAGCTGAATGGAGTTCGTCTAGGTAGTACGTTTTCCTTTTAGTCTATATATAGCCACATATAGCTTTTGATTAATGTTGTATACTTCTTTGCAAATTCAACTTGGTAAGCTATCGTAAATAAAGTGAACGTTTAAGGCTATATTGTCTTGTGTGTTATGCTATTCTAGTCAACATCATTGTTTATCTCGTGTTCACTAAATTGCTGCTTGTGCTCGATACAAATTTATGATCTAGCGTTCTCGATCGAACATCAGGTTTGCTGTCGTAATTTTCCAACAATAATAACATGGTATGATCATATTTAACCAGACCATATTGTATTTAAAGACATATTTTGTTTAGAGGTCTAAGAATCCCAGACCCTAGTGTTTATGTGCTTCTGATTTTTATCATTTTGGTGTATACGTCAAACATGGTCTAATTGTATAGCACGCTACATATATATATTGAACCTAGTTGCACATTTAGTGATTGATAAAATTTGTCAAATGAATGAAAGTTACATTCAAAGTTATGAGGTAGTTTCATATAATATACGAGAAAATTGATTGTTTAATGTGTAAAAAGTAATTTCCAAGAAGCTTACAAGAAACTGCGGATAATAGACTTTGTTTTGAAAGATATCATGTAATTTCTAGAGCTTGGGGGATTGAA
Source organism: Artemisia tridentata subsp. tridentata (assembly GCA_021014915.2). Taxonomy (NCBI): domain Eukaryota; kingdom Viridiplantae; phylum Streptophyta; class Magnoliopsida; order Asterales; family Asteraceae; genus Artemisia; species Artemisia tridentata. Next base: position 20,833,978 of record CP139503.1, on the reverse strand, counting down.
AGTGTAACTTATGAATATAAAGTTGACTTGAGGTCAACCTATTTGGATTATTTAACGAGTTGTGATATTTAGACCTAACAATAAAACCTACTAATAGACCTACACCATTCATTTTTTGACAAGTGTCATGCACCTTTTCTCTTTCATCATTTCCCACCAATTAATTTTTCAAATGCACCAATCACATCTTTAGGACTAATTTTAGGCATACAAATCATTTTTCTTATTCAACTTCTAATCGAACGTACATGAGTAGAATTATCATTTCATTTCGATACCCATTCATACCCTGTGCTTGCTTCTTAACCAATCCATTAAAAAAAATTGTAAGTCCTCTCCTCAACTTTGTTTTTATTTATGAACTTGTTGATTGTTTTTGCATTTGTGTTTATTATAGCTTTTGAACCTAAAACGATTGTTTAAAAGTAAAATACACGTTTCTTCTCTATTAAAGTAGAAATATCTATTCAAATTGTTGTTACGGATCATTTTGCCATTTTCTATTTAATTAAACCACACTTTAGTTTTCATTTCTTAAAAACGAAGCACCCCAATGTAATTTATATAGAAAACTGTAGGACTAGAAGTGTATGTTTTGGATGGAAAATTGACTTGAAGTCAACCCAGTTGTATTATTTTACATGTGACGTGAGTATTATGATCCACCAGTTGTATTACTCTTTTTCATTTTGTACTTTTTAATTGTTTATTCTCTTACTCTAACTTAGTGCTTTTTATAAATCATTATCTCTAAATGAATTAAGTTTTAATCCGGATCCTATTTAATTTGATGAGGTTTGTTATCATATTTCATAAGCTTAAATTGATCAGCAGTGGTGGTTGAAACCAGACCATGTGTCGGAAAATTTAGTGCACGTGAGGGATCAATTCACACCTGGTAATGGGCTTGGAGGTACGGAGTGTACACCCATCAGGTCAATGTTTACCCTGACTCAAATTAAGTGGTTTGTTGTTCTGCTGCTAGCATAAATGATAGTACTGCTGATGCAGTTCATATTGCTGCTAGTATTATCATTGTGCTGCTGAAGCAGAACATTCTGCTGCTAGTGTTATTGATACTGCTGCTTGTACAATAATACTACTGCTGAGTAGCTAGGTGATTTGTTCAATTATAGTATATATTTCTCCAAAGGAAACACAAAGGAAATATGTGTAACCCGAGTCGTAGTCCCGATGAAGATTGAATGGAATTTAGTGATTCGGGATTTGTGATTCGTGTAGTGAATGTGAATAAGAGTGATTGATTTTGGATTACACTACTAATATTAAAATAACAAACAAGATAAACTAATTAAACTAAGCTAATGGAACAATTAAACTAAGCATTTAACCTAAAAACGAAAATTGAATTTAAAAATGGAACGCGACGTAATTTAAAAACGCGAATAAAAGTGAAATGCTAAATTCTAAGCCCTAAAATTTTGAAAATAATTTTCCTATATTAAAACTGATAAAAGAAAATTTTTGGAAAAAGAAAAATATTTTTTTGACTTTTTAATAATTTTTTATGAATTTAAAACTAGTTAAAACTAATTAAATGATTTAATAATATTAAAACTAATTGGAAAAATCTGAAAATTTCTGAGTAATTTTAAAATCAAAGAAGCAATCTAGGAAAAATAAAATCAGAACCAGAATAAGCTAAAATAAGCTAAACAGCCTAATAAGCACTTAATGAATAAGCTTAAAATAAGCAAAACTTGGCCAGAAATTATCAAAAGCTCAAAGACTGGTCTCCTAACTATAATAAGCCCAAATCAACAGAAAATAATCAAATAAGCAGATGGTATAAGCAGAAAATCAGCAGATCAGATCAGGTGCTAATGGCTTATTTGCAGACCTTGAATAAGCTGTCTAATAAGTACAAAATTCCAATCCCAGATAATGGGCTTAATGCTTGTTATTCTAACTACCTAAAAACCAAATTTGAGGACCTGAGCTTAACTAGATAAGCCACAAGAGGGCTGAGATCAGCACCTAGAAATGCTGTTCTGCATCAGCATATGCTGATCATAGAGCAGACAGATTTTTGGCGCTAACTTTGGTAAAACTACTTTAAATCAAACAACCTGATGCGTGGTTTTGCGACCTTACAACAGGTTTTACCTCTCGAGGGATCTCGAGAAGCTTGCAATCCCCACCAGACAGTGTACCTGACCGTTGTAGTATAGTAAAATGGCAAGTACCGGGGGATTGATCGTTCAACTCAAAGAATAGTGTTCGTTAGGATTGAAATTTATCTACTAGGTCTAGAGGTGAGGGATGATTCTTTTTGTATTTTTATATTTTATGAAAAGCAAGTAAAATCTCTGGTTTGAAGGAGTGGGCGGAATTAGTTGCTAATCAACTAACCCAAAAGCTACTAATTAAACTAATGTGCAGGAAAGTAAACTAGGGTTCTACAAGGGAAGTGAAGCATGTCTACCTATGATATGTTACTCCTTGCTAGCTATCCAATTCTACCTATTGAATTGTCACACCTTGTTTTAATTGACGGGTTGTATTCCTTGATACCATTCGTGGGGTGGCGTACGTACTTCCCCAACTCTATGAGCTCCTACTTCACTCCTATGTCGAGCCGGCTATGAAGCTCCTAACATGGGATCACTAGAATTCACTCATGCATTAAATACAACCAAATAAACCTAGTACGCATTGGTTCATGTTTCTTAAGACGTTCAAGCAAGTTACCGTATAGGAGGTTAGCCAGTTTTCTTAAGCCTAACATCGATATCACCCAATCAAACAAGAGACAATAGGAAACAAGAATTATAAGCTAAACCAATAAGATCTATTGAAGTGTCACACCTTTATTGATGACGATAGACACATACATCAACAAGGAATCAATAAGATCTAATTAATTATATACAAGTTTCACACAATCATAAGTAGACACAAGGTGAATTAGCAAAGCATGATCAATGAAGGGAAAACAACCATAATAATGAAAGACATAATTAAGTTAGAATCAACAAACCAATATTTGATGTTTATGAAGTGATTGAAACCCTCTAAGTTGCTGGAAAAACACCTACCTAAACCCTAGAATCGGACTTAGGGTTTAGGGCTTACAAATAATGAAGTTGTGAGGTTATATTTATAGGCATTTTTCTGTCCGCATCGATCTGACGGCGTCAGCCTTCACAAGTGACGGCGTCAGCTCCCCTTTTTCACCAAATTGTAGATCTTTTCTTCCCGATTCCGTGGCCTCTTGAATCACCTAAATCCGAGTTCGTATGAAGATTTTATGGCCAAAACAGTGACAGCTACTCCGCGCGCGAGTTGTGATTGTCTTGATTAACTTGTGGCGGTTTCACTAAGGTTCCTTCTCGTGTAAGAATACTTTGACGCCGTCACTCTATATCATCTGACGTCGTCAGGTCTATGATCCTGACGCCGTCACCTTCAAAAATCCTCTGGCCCGTCTCTCTTTAACTTAACACTTGACGGCCTTCTTGACGCCGTCCCCCTTTAATCTTCCAAAATCCTCTCTGGCTTATCAAGGGTTGACGGCGTCACACTGGGGCTTGACGCCGTCACAGGTACTTTTCCAGCCGATTTTGAGACTTTGCCGTTTTCTTCACTTTTATGCTCCAAAAACGTCCAAAATGCTTCCTTTTCCAGATTTCTTCTCCAAAGTACCTAAAATGACAAAAGGAACGATTTAGGGCAATATTTGATCAAATAATTACGAATTAGGGCTTAAATGACCCCCTAAAAGCGGTACACTTTTCGTCTCATCAAATATCCCTACACTTGGGATTTGCTTGTCCTCAAGCAAATGAGCTTTTCCACCAATCAAAATACAAGTTAGGGGTCATTTAACATTAATATAAAAGTAATTACAACAAATGATCGTTCCACCTTAGTCAAAACAAGCACGGAAATTATACACTAGCACCTCACATTAAGTGTTTGGATACTCTCATCTCTCGGGTGTTGTAAATTTATATATGAAAATGGAGAAATATCACTCATTACCTGTCATAGCAAATAGATTACCATAGGCTTGGGAAAGGATCAAAACCTCCACCACTTTTGGCGTAAGCACCTAGGATAAACTATCAAAGAGGTCTTTACAAAGGGTTATAGCGTTAGGTTTAGGGATAAGGAGAACACGGTTTGTTGGATAAAGGATATTTTTACTGGTGGCAAGTCAATCATCTTGGTCAATTACATGTAGAATGAGGCGTTGCTAAGGCAAGACTCGACTCAACTTAAACTAATCACGAACTAATAAACATAAAACAAAACAAAACATAAATAAAAGATAGAGGCGGATGGTAGTCTGTATGCTTTTTCTTCACTTTTCTTTTTCTCATTTTTTTTTTTATTTTTTTTATTTTTATTTATTTATTATTATTTTATTTATTTATTTTTTTTTTTAATTTTTTGCATACACTCTTGCCCTACCATCCAAAACGATACATCACTAGGGATTCTTTGTACCATCCCTACACTTGAACTTTTACATACTTTACATAAAATTATTCTAATGACTCGAATCAAGATAATTGAAACATTTGGAGTACTTTAAAATATTAACGTACATATGGGGGTAATAAATGATGTTTTTCCCCATTACTCCATTACACTAGTACTTTACCCATAAGTCCCAATCGTCCCAAAACAATATGTACAAGGATATGACTCGACTTAGCAACCATGTAATCAATTAGATAATTAACTAAGGGTTTAAACAAATGTTGTCACAATAATGCACTAAAGGTGAGTGCATACAAGGTAGGCTAAGGGGATTTGGGTGTACATTTAAGTGGGGTGTAAACAAATTCTTCCTTTAAGTAAAATGCTTAAAGGTCGAAACGAAAAGATAGGCTCTGAGGGGTGTACTAGGGGTATCGTGTACCAAAAATGGGTACAACGCAAGGGTGTGGGAGAATTACTTGACCAATGTAGCCAAAGTAATTATAACAAAAACACAAGTGTAAAACAATGGGTTAATCCTAATGCCTCTTATCATGTAGTCAATCCTAACTACACGAATGTAGTCTCACTAGCGGTCTCGGTATGCATCACAAACGCAAGTTCTAGAATCTATAAACTACCTGTACACTCATAAGCACCAACAATGAATGCTTTTTCCTAAAGATCTAAAGGCGAACCTCACATATTTGGGGTGGAAATTTTTGAGTGGTATGGTTTTTGTGCTAGTCATACAATTCCTTATCCATGAGACGCTTATTAAGACTAAAGTTTCACTCCTATATGTTGTAAAAAATTTTAAATTTGGTGCTAAAATTGCCCTAACCAATATTTCTCTTGGCTTTATTACACATTCACTATTAAACAAAATAAAAATCAAGCGAAGTTGTAGTTTCTAAGGCATCCTAATTTACCCTCCCTACACTTAATCCGAACATTGTCCCCAATGTTCTAGACAAAAGATGTAAAAGTAAAAATAAATGAGAATGGAAGAAACTAATACTCCCCTGATTCGCTCGGTATGGATGATGTGATAATATGGTTAAATCTCCCTCCAAGAGAATGAACATGATAAGCTTCACTCCAGAAATATAATCATCCTCTTGATGTGTTGCACGTACATCTTCTTATCCAATAATACCTGTAACCAACAAACACAAAAACCAAAGCATCAAACCGAACAAAGAAAAACCACAACTAGATGTATTTCCAGACTTAGAAATAAAAACAAAACAAAGCAATAAAAGGATAGGATACTTGCGGGATGACTTACAAATAGGGACTCATAAAACATGTCCACAAGTATTGACACATAAACAAGATAGAATACATGCTAATCATGAATTGTGAATTTTCCATGTTCGAATTTTGGTCTTTTTAACAAAATATAAGCTTCCCTACACTTATCTTTTTTGTAAAATACCTTTATATGCAATTAAGACGAGGTTAAAAACAAGATAAAGCATTTTCACAAATTATTCGAAACATGAAAATTAAACAATTATGATTAAGCATATATGACACAAACAAACAAATAAAATAAAAACATCAAACAATTAAAAACATGGGTTGCCTCCCAAGAAGCACTTGTTTTTGTTCGAGTCACGAGCCTGACTCTACCCTTATTTAACGAAAATAGGGGAGGTTTTCCCTACACTTAGGATTAAGTGTGGGTGAAAGTAGCGATACACACCCTTAGGGTGGAAATATGCCACGTGAGGTGAAGGGGGTGAGTGAATGGCTTCCTTCATCCTAAAACTACCCGGATAATAAGGGTTGATGGGTGGGTCGGTTCCTCTTTTGTCTCGTAGAAATGTATCTAAGGATGGAAAGTTGTGTAAAGGTTCTTAGGAATATGAATATTCAGCTGAAGACTCGGTCACCCCGAGTACTTATTAGCACATCATAGCTCGTAGGATTATCAGTAATATTATTAGTATTATTAGTTTTATTAGATTAGTCGTATCTATAGTTGTGGAGTGGGTCGGGGCTTTCCCCACTGTCAGCTTGCTCCACAGTCCACTAGGGACATATTATGTAATAGTATAAATACTCCCTTCCCACCCATGGGAAGGGTTGGACCTTTCAAGCTAATAGATTACAAGTTACTTTCTCTCTCTAAAAGGCTCCCACTTTCTCACTCTAAGTTCTTGTCCAATCGATCCAAACAAGCCTCAAACTAGTGATTCTTGTATTGTGAATACCCTACAATTGGTATCAAGAGCCATGGTTAGGTCCATGAGAGTTGGTATTCACGGATTTGTGTAGTTTTTGAGGTTTTTCTTCTTGGTTCGATTTGTAGTTTTAAGTTTTTTTTGGTTAGGTTTGATTAGTAGCATAAATTTCATTTTGTACTTTGTTTAGTGATTAGAAGTTGTTTTACTTTGTACTTTCTAGCTTAAGAATAGTATTAGAGTGGTATTTGGTGTTTGGATTCACAGATCTAAGAACGGTGTGGTGATTTTGGAGCAATTCGTGGGTTTTTGTGGTAGTGTTCTTGGCAGCGGTTTGTGTCATTGGGACGTATTCGTGGACTCGGTTTGTGTCAATTCACTGATTCGGTTTGTCTTATTACTTGTTTAGGCAAAAAGACAAAAGGCAGTGAAAGCGACGTGCTTGGGAGTTTGTGTCTACTCGGTTTGTCCCTGCTGCGCGTACTCGGTTTGTCTCTGAAAAGTCTACTCGGTTTGTGTAGACTCGGTTTGTCTCTGAAAAGTTTACTCGGTTTGTGTAGACTCGGTTTGTCTCTGAAAAGTCTACTCGGTTTGTGTAGACTCGGTTTGTCTCTGAGAAGTTTACTCGGTTTGTGCATACTCGGTTTGTCCCTTCAGCGTGCACTCGGCTTGTGTAGACTCGGTTTGTCTCTGAGGAATTTACTCGGTTTGTGTCTACTCGGTTTGTCCTTGCAGTGTGTACTCGGTTTGTATCCTCAAGAGTGCTATTTGTCTAGGCGGTTTGTGTCTTGGTGATTTTAGAAATTCCCGTGAAAGATTCGATTTCTCGGTTAAATCACAAGATCAGTAAAATCCCGTAGTTACTATGGCTACCACATCTAACACATCATCAGAAGATATTCAAGCAGCAGGATCTGACACTCGTCCACCTATGTTAGATAGGACGGATTATGAGTCTTGGGCACAACGGATAAGACTTTACTGCTTGGGAAAAGATAATGGAGTTAACATTCTCAAGTCAATTGACGATGGACCATATCAGATGGGTACCACCAGGGATGTTGTTACAACTGGTGAAGATGGGACTGTGACTTGGGGCATAGACAGACCTAGAAACTACAATGATCTGAATGAAGAAGAAAAGAAGAGGTATGATGCCGATATTAGAGCCTCAAACATAGTCATTCAAGGTCTTCCAAAGGATGTATACAAGCTCATCAACTTCAACACTGAAGCCAAAGCTGTGTGGGACAACGTTAAGATGTTGTTAGCAGGGTCAGAACTCACAAAGGAAGATCGTGAGTCACAGCTGTATGATGAGTTCGAGCATTTCAAAATGAACCCAGGAGAGAATGTCACAGACTACTATGTGAGATTTCATAAGTTGGTGAATGATATGAGGATGATCAGAATGACTATACCCAATATCCAACTTAACTCAAAGTTTGTGAACAATATGACTCCTGAATGGGACAGATTTGTGACTGCAGTCAAATTCAACAAAGGTTTAAGGGATACCAACTATGAACAGCTGTATGCATACCTGCAACAACATGAGAAGCATGCTGTTTATGATCGAGTGCTGAGAGAAAAGTTAAGTCCTTCAACTACAAATGATCCACTGGCGTTCATGACAAATGTTCAACCAACAATCCAATCATCATCCAACCCAAGCTATCATCAACTTCATTCACAAGTACCTGCTATGAGCTCTCAACTTGACTCAGGCTACTCTCAGACCAACAAAATGATTGACAATCTCACCAATCAAGTTTCATTATTGGTTCAACAGTTTCAAGCATCACTCCCTCAGACCAACAATCAGTTAAGGAATTCATCCAACCCACGCAATCTAGCAATGGTGGAGGATGGGAAAATTGTGGTTCAGAATGTGCAAGGAAGAGCTGGTAGAAACATGGGTCGAGCTTATGTGCAGAATAGAGCATGGAATGCCAATCAGGGGCAAGGGAAACAGATCAAGTGTTATAATTGTGGGGGGCTTGGACACATTGCTAGAAACTGCAATCAACCTAAACGTCCTCAGAATTCTGATTACTTCAAAGACAAGATGCTGTTAATGCAAGCTCAAGAGAATGGAGCGGTATTGGATGAGGAAGAGTTATTGTTCTTGGCAGGAGATGGAGGAAATACTTTTGATGAAGATGTGGATGAGAAACCTGTTCAGGATCTAGCACTTAATGATCCTAACATCTTCAAGGCAGATGACTGTGATGCATATGACTCTGATGTAGATGATGAACCTACGGCTCAAACAATCTTCATGGCTAACTTGTCTTCCATGGTCTCATCTCCCCGTCAAGCTGGTCCTTCTAATGCATCCGTGATATCTTAGGTACTAAAAATTTATGACACATATAATATTGTTGAGGGACAAAAGAATCCCGAAGAAGTACATCAGGCAACTGTTTCTGACTCAAGTAATGTTGACATGGAAAATAGCAATATTATTTCATATGAACAGTATTTGAATCACGACAACTCGCCTGATGTACCAAATGGTGAATCTTTTGTCAATAATGATGTCTGTGTTAGGAGGAATGTATGTGCCTTAGATAATGCGAATAATATAGATAATGCATGCGAGTGCCATGAGAACAAATTGCCTGTCCCTGTTGATAACTTGATCACTAAACTAAACATCTATGAAGAACAAGTGGCTATGTATGAACAGCGTGCTAAGTTTGAGCTTAATGAACGAGAGCAGAAATTAGAAGGTCAAATGAGTACACTTATTAAAGAGTCTAGAGTAAGAGAAGAAACATTAAAACTAGAGTTGAGTTCCTTGAAAAATCAGCTTGAACAGTCTGTCAAACAGAAACAGGAGGCACAAAAGTGTGTTGATACACTTAAGCAAGAATTCAAACAAAAAGAAACAACTCTTTTAAATGATTTCTCTAGACTCAAGACGTTAAAAAATAAGCTTGAAGATAAGCTGTACACACAAAATCAAACCATACAAACTGCTCAAATGATTCATAAGCACAGAAAGTTGAGTGATAAGCATAGTAAAATCATGATAGGTGAACCTAAGTCAACCATCCTTAGGGACATGAAAGTACTTCAACCAGCCCTATATGATGGTAATGTGATGCTTATGCCTATTCATGACCAACCTGAGCATATCTACACTAGTGATGAGGATGAGATGAGTGATAAATCGAAAGAAAAAATGAATGAGAAAATGAGGGATCCCGAGTGCATAGCCAGACGAATAATAATCAAACCCCATGATTATTATGAGGAAAATCGTTTGACTGTGTTTGCTCCTCAAAAGAAGTTAACACCTGAACAGATATTTTGGAAACAAGATAATGAAAAACTTAAGGTAGATAAACTTAAGGCCAACACCCCCCTCATTAGAAAAGTTGCGTCCATAACGGTGTATCCTCCCAATACACCTAGGAATCTGGTGCCTTTGTCTCTTCCCACTGAATGCAAAACCTCTATTAGCTTATATGTGCTTTGGCAATTATTTGCTGATTTTGATAAAACATGTAAGAAGAGAATCACACCAACCGGCATTACTGAGGGGGAAAGGTGTTTTGAACATGCAAAAAGGTGTTACTTAACCGAGGTCATGCCATTCTTTAAGCTACTTAAAGAACACTTTGAAGGGTTGCACAGTGCCCTTAAAGCCGAAATAAAAGAAATGGAAGTAGTGTTTAAAGATATGGAAAATGAGGTGAATGAACATGCAATAGAACTTAAGAGTCGAGAGATTGAAAGAAAAAACATACTCATTACTAACGACAACTTGATTGCTAAATGTATTGCACAAGATGTATTTTACACTGTCACTGATTCTGCATTGTCTGCTTGTCAATTTAATGAGTATGCTATTGTGTTAAATGTCACCCACAATCGTGTTGTTGAGCTTGAGGGGGAGAATTTAAAATTGCTTGAAAAAATTCAAAAAGATGACCATGATAATATGGTTAAACGTTTTTCAAAATTGGAAGTTGAATTTCTTAATTTGCAATTGAAATATCAACATTTAAATGAAAAACACAAAATATCAAATGACAAGACATCCTTGGATGCTCCTGAATTTGATACTTATTTTGAATTAAGCAAACGAGATGAGACAATTCAAGCTCACACGAACACGATTCGACTGCTGAGGGCCCAAATTGCCCAATTGAAATCCAACATGTGTGAAGTGTATGGCACCAATAAACCTTCGTCTTCAGATTCTCAGAATTTTCAATATCAAAACACCATAAATAAGTTACATTATGAAAATGAGTGTTATCGAGAAGAAAATTCAAAGGTTAAACAACATTTCAAAGAGTTATATGATTCTATTAAAGTTACAAGAAGCAATCACAATGATCAAATAACCTCTTTGACAAATGAAATTGAGAATCTGAAGGTTCGGGTGAAAGGTAAAATGCCATGCACCTCTTGTAATTGTGATGCACCAAAGGCTACTGATTGTAAAAAGCATGATGTTCATGTTGGGCATATTCCGTTTAAGCTTAGATATAACAGCCTGGCCCATCAAACATATCTCGATCATCTTAGAGAGGGCCTTGACACACTTCGTGAGGTAGTTGAAGAGGATAGGATTGATAAGCCACTTGATAAGGCAGTTGTCTATGCCTGCAAACTCACGAAAAGGATTCAGGAAAACTTAGAATATGCCATAGGCTCAACTCCTAAGTTTAGCAGACAAAGAGAAAGATTTGTTGCATCCTCATCTACTGTTGAGAACAAGCATGTAGCCTTTGATCTACCACCAAAAACATCAGAACCCAACACATCATTATCTGGAAGGCATGTGACAGAAAAACGAACTAATGTTTCATTCGATGCTTCTACAGGAGTAAAAAGTGACACCCAAGCTAGCGAGTCAAGGTCTAGAGAAAATGCAAGAAAAGATAGGACTGCGCCAGCTAAGAATGATCACTTGAAGAATGTAGAAGCCCAACCTAGGAACAATAAGTTTGCAATGAGTAGGATGAATCGTGTTGATTCTAGTATCAAAAGTACTGTAATTAATTCGAATTCTAATGCTTTCTGTAAAACATGCGACAATTGTTTAATTTCTGCTAATCATGATGATTGTGTTGTGTCATTCTTGATGTCTTCTGCATCACCCCATGTTAAGAATGGTAGAATAACTGAAACATGCAAGAAAGCTTGGAAAGCTACAGGAAAAACATTTGCTAGCATAGGCTATCAATGGAGACCCACTAGAAGGAAATTCAATTTAGGAAAACAGAACACGTTACCTAAAATGAATATGGATAAAATTGTGAAAGTTAAGGAATGGAGACCCACTGGAAGGAAATTCAATTTAGGAAAACAGAGACCTTTACCTAAAATGAATATGCATAAAATTGTTAAGAATAAGGAATGGAGACCAACTGGTAGAATCCTGTCTTTAGAGTCACAATGCCTTCCATCTAAGTCTTGTCCTACCTCTAGTTCTGTCTCCTCTGTAAAGACAGTTGCATCTGTGAAATCTGTGGTTCCTGAATATGTGTGTGCTGACCAAATGGACCCCAATTGCACTTGGGGATCCACATTTTTCAGTTATCCATTGTTGTCTGGTTTCAAATGCAGGTCGTACAAATCGTCCTGTGGTATTTGGACTCAGGCTGCTCAAAACATATGACTGGGGATCGCTCGCGGCTCAAGAACTTCGTGAAAAAGTTTATCGGGACAGTTAGATTTGGGAACGACCACTTTGGTGCTATTATGGGTTATGGAGATTATGTGTTTGGTAATAGTGTAATCTCAAGGGTATACTATGTGGAAGGACTAGGACACAATCTGTTTTCTGTGGGTCAATTTTGTGATTCAGATCTGGAAGTGGCTTTCAGAAAGCATACATGTTTCGTCAGAGAATTGGATGGTTTAGATCTTCTCAAGGGTAGTCGGGGCACCAATCTATACACCATATCAATTGAAGAAATGTTGAAGTCCTCTCCCATTTGCTTGCTTTCTAAAGCCTCTAAAACAAAATCATGGTTGTGGCATCGTCGTTTGAACCACTTGAACTTCGGTACCATAAATAATCTTTCCCGTAAAGATCTTGTTAGAGGGATGCCCAGACTGAAATATGAGAAAGATCATCTCTGCTCTGCATGTCAACTGGGTAAAAGCAAGAAACAAACCCACAAGCCTAAAACCATCAACACCAACTTGGAAGTTCTTCATACCCTCCACATGGATTTGTGTGGACCAATGAGAATACAAACCATAAATGGAAAGAAGTACGTTCTGGTGATAGTAGATGATTATTCTCGGTTCACATGGGTGAAGTTTTTGAGAACCAAGGACGAAACTCCAGAGGTTATCATTAAACTGATAAAACAGCTGCAAGTAAGGCTCGATAAAACTGTCAGAATCATCCGCACTGATAATGGTACGGAGTTTGTTAACCAACAACTCCGTAATTTCTATGAAAGTATTGGCATCACGCATCAGAAAAGTATCCCTCGCACTCCTCAACAGAACGGAGTGGTTGAACGAAGGAACCGTACTCTGGTGGAAGCTGCAAGAACTATGCTTATATTTTCAAAGACACCGATGTTTCTCTGGGCAGAGGCTATTGCAACAGCATGTTACACTCAAAACCGATCCCTAATTCATCCGGTTCATGAGAAGACTCCCTTCGAGTTAATTCACAACAAGAAACCAGATCTTTCCTTTCTGCGTGTGTTTGGTGCACTTTGCTATCCAACTAACGATAGTCAAGACTTGGGAAAGTTAAGAGCTAAAGCAGATATAGGTATTTTCGTTGGATACGCGCCAGACAGTAAAGGGTATCGAATCTACAATAAAAGGACCCGTAAAATCATGGAAACCATTCATGTTACGTTCGATGAGCTGAGTGAGCTACCTGTTTCAGGACAAATCAGTTCTGGACCCGATCTTCACCTTTTGTCTCCTGGACCCATTAGTTCAGGACTTGTACAGAATTCCACGCCTGCAGATTCTTATGTGCCACCTACATGTGAGGAGTTGAAGAAATTATTCGATCCTATGTTTGATGAATACTTTGAGCCAACGAATGGAACCATCCCGAGTGAACCAGCTATAATTCCTATGGATGAGGTTCAAGCCCCACAAGGTTCAGAAGGCCCTGCAGCTTCAGTGTCAGTCAGTCACAATGCTCCTGCTGCCAGTCAATCGCCTTCATCATCAAACACTCAAACTTCTCCAGTAATGCAAGAATCTTCAGATAATAATTCTTTGGAAGTTAATCCTTTTGCTCCTGTTGATGAGGCTCCTTTTGAAAACATATTTGCTCCTGAACATTCATCAGACACATCCTCACTTGAAGGACACAGCACTGCTACGTCTGTTCATAACCCACAACCTCACGACCATCTCAGGAAATGGACCAGTGATCATCCAATCGACAACATCATAGGCAATCCTTCACGTCCAGTATCCACACGTAGTCAACTAGCCACTGATGCACTATGGTGTTTCTTCAAATCCGTACTATCCAAAGTCGAACCAAAAGATGCCAAAGAAGCTATGACTAAAGATTGCTGGTTCCAGGCTATGCAGGATGAAATCCATGAATTTGATCGACTAGAAGTATGGGAATTAGTGCCTCCTCCAGAGCTTGCAATGATCATTGCTTTAAAGTGGATCTTCAAAGTGAAGCTTGATGAGTATGGTGATGTATTAAAGAACAAGGCACGGCTAGTTGCTAAAGGGTTCAGACAAGAAGAGGGCATTGATTTTGAAGAATCGTTTGCTCCGGTTGCTAGAATTGAAGCTATAAGAATCTTCCTGGCAAATGCTGCTAGTCGAAATATGATAGTCTACCAAATGGATGTCAAAACGGCATTCTTGAATGGCGACTTAAAGGAAGAAGTTTATGTGAGTCAACCAGAAGGATTCGTGGATACTGAACATCCTACACATGTTTACCGCTTGAAGAAGGCTCTCTATGGGTTAAAACAGGCGCCAAGGGCATGGTACGATACATTGTCCAAGTTCCTCCTAGCGAACGGATTCTCCAAGGGTGTTGTTGATCCTACACTATTCACCAGGAAGTCAAGAAACCATCTACTACTAGTTCAGATATATGTAGATGATATCATCTTTGCTTCAACAGATCCTAGTGAATGTGATAGTTTTTCAAAAGAGATGAATTCCAAGTTCCAAATGTCAATGATGGGACAAATGTCATTCTTCTTAGGATTACAAGTCTCTCAAAGTCCCGGTGGCATATTCATTAATCAATCCAAATACGCCAATGAGATCTTGAAAAAGTTTGGATTTCATTCAAGTGAACCTGTTGACACTCCCATGGTTGATAGAACGAAGCTGGATGAAGATTCTTCAGGGATTCGTGGTTTTGTAACCTTACAACAGGTTTTACCTCTCGAGGGATCTCAAGAGGCTTACAACCCCACCAGGCAGTGTACCTGACCGATGTAGTATAGTGTAGTGGTAAGTACGGGGGATTGATCGTTCTCCACAGGGAATAGTGTTCGTTAGGTATGAAAGGCTACTCTAATTAGGTCTAAGGATTGAGGAAGATTCTTTTTATGTTTTTATAATTTTTATGAAAGCAAGTAAAATCTCGGTTTTGAAGGAGTGGGCGGAATTAGTTGCTAGTCAACTAACCCAAATTACTACAAATGCAAATAAAATAAAATAACAAAAATGAAAAGTGGTGAGAAACTTATGTGTAGAGAAATGTGTTTACTTAGATTTCCTTACTCCCTAACTATCTTTTACCGGTTAATTAGTGTGTATTAGTTGCGTGGATGACGGGTGTATTCCTTAATACCATTCGTGGGGTGGCGTACTTACTTCCCCAAACTCTACAAGCTCCTACTTCACTCCTATGTCGAGCCGGCTAGGAAGCTCCTAACATGGGATCACTAGAATTCGCTTGTGCATTAAATACAACCATAAAAACCTTTAGTACGCGTTTGGTTCATGTTTCTTAAGACGTTCAAGCAAGTTACCGAATAGGAAGTTAGCCAGTTTTCTTAAGCCTAACATAGATAAACAATCATCCAATACAACTAACAACACACTAACAACCAATAATCAATAGCTAGGTTTCATTAGATCTAAGCAAACACAAGATAAAATTAGCCTAACATGTTAAACAAAAGACAAGCATAAGATAGAATCAAACAACACATAGACATATTGAATGATTAATTGATAACTTATCTTTCAATGAAACATGGAAGATCTCAAGGCTAAAAGCCCTGAAAAAGTAGCTAAAATCGTCTTAGGGTTTTATCCCAAAATTCCACACACTAAGCTCTCCCTAATGACAAAAAATTAGAAAACTATATATAGACTTTTGCATCTGACGGCGTCACCTTATGGATTGTGACGCCGTCACCTCGCCGCTTCTAGGGTTCCCGGATGACCTTCTTGACGCCGTCCCTCTTTAGCTCTTCCAAAATCCGTTCTGGCCTATCAAGGCTTGACGCCCTCACCTCTTGAACGTGACGCCGTCCCCTTATGAATTAAGCCGTGACGCCCTTGATTTAGTTAAAGCGTGACGCCGTCAGAATTCACATGCTAACTCACTGGCCCGTCAGGAGTAAATTTCACATCCCACTTTTCTTGCCAAGGCATGACGCCGTCAAGAGATGATTCTGACGCCGTCAAAGGTAAATTTCAGCCGATTTTGAGACTTTGCCGTTTTCTTCACTTTGATGCTCCAAAAACGTCCAAAATGCCTCCTTTTCCAGATTTCTCCTCAAAAGTACCTAAAATGACAAAAGGAACGATTTAGGGCGATATTTGATCAAATAAATACGATTTCGGGCTTAAATGACCCCTTAAAAGCGGTACACTTTTCGCCTCATTAAATACCCTTACACTTGAGATTTGCTTGTCCTCAAGCAAATGCGCTTTTATTCTAATCAAAATACAAGTTAGGGGTCATTTAATGCTAACATAAAAGTAATTACAACAAATAATCGTTCCACTTCAATCATAATAAGCACGGAGATTACATACTAGCACCTCACAAGTAGTGTTTAGATACTCACATCTCTCAAGTGTCATCAAAATAAATCTCATAAATGAAAACGGAAAATATCTCTCACTACCTGTCATAGCAAATAGATTACCATAGGCTTGGGAAAGGATCGAAAACCTCCTCCACTAGGCGTAAGCACCAAAGATAAACTATCAAAGAGGGCTTTTAAATGGGTTGTAATGTTAGGTGTAGGGAAAAGGAAAACACGGTTTGGTTGGATAAAGGATATTTTACTGGTGGCGAGTTAAAAATCTTGGTCAATTACATGTACTATACAATGTTGCTAAGCCAAGAATAGACTCGATCTTAAGCTAGAAACGAAATAACAAAATAACAAAAACATAAAACAAACATAAAATAAAACGGGATGGTAGTCCGTATGTTTTTTCTATTTTTCATTTTCTCATTTTTTTTTTGTATTTTTCTTGATTTTTCGATTTTTTTTTTTTTTTTTTTTTTTTTTTTTGCATACACTTTTGCCCTACCATCCAAAATAATACATCATAGGGCATTGCATTCCCCTTACACTTGAATTTTTACATAACTTTACAAATAACTAATCTAATGACTCGGATTAAGATAATTGAAAAACTTGGAGTACTTTTAAAATATTTAGCACATATGGGGGTAATAAATGATGTTCTTCCCCATTACTCCATTACACTAGTACTTTACCCATGAGTCCCAATCGTCCCAAAACAATATGTACAAGGATATGACTCGACTTAGCAACCATGTAATCAACTAGATAATTAACTTGGGTTTAAACAAATGTTGTAACAATAATGCACTAAAGATGAGTGCATACAAGGTAGGCTAAGGCGATTTGGGTGTACATTTAAGTGGGGTGTAACAAATTCTTCCTTTAAGTAAAATGCTTAAAGGTCGAAACGAAAAGATAGGCTCTGAGGGGTGTACTAGGGGTATCGTGTACTAAAAATGAGTACAACGCAAAGGGTGTGGGAGAATTACTTGACCAATGTAGCCAAAGTAATTATAACAAAAACACAGGTGTAAAACAATGGGTTAATCCTAATGCCTCTTATCATGTAGTAAATCTAACTACACGAATGTAGTCTCACTTGTGGCCTTGGAATGGTCCTAACGCAAGTTCTAGAATCTAAGTGCTACCGGTACACACATCATAGCATAAATGCTTTTCCTACCAATTCTAGGGGCGAACCTCACATATTTGGGGGTGGAAAATTTTTTAGTGGTACGGTTTTTGTGCTAGTCATATAACTCCTATCCGTGAGACGCTCATTAAGATCAAAGTTTCACTCCTATATGTTGTAAAAAATTTTAAATTTGGCACTAAAATTGCCCTAACAAGTATTTATCTCAGTTTTATTACACATCTACCATCAAACAAACAAAAATCAAGCGTAATTGTATTCTCTAAAATCGTACTTTTACCCTCCCCTTACACTTAAGATGAACATTGTCCCCAATGTTCAAATAACAAGATGTAAAAGCATAAAGTAAAAGAATGAAATCAAATACTCCCCTGATTCGCTCGTTGGATAATGAAATTACACGGTTAAATCTTCCTCCAAAGAGAATGTTGAAGCTCCATGATTAATGCATCGCCATAAGCTTGAAACATCTCCTTGTCCAAAATAACCTGTTAAACCTGAGAAAGCAAACACGAAAACCTGCATAACATCGGCGGGATAAAATCTATATATAAGGATATAATGCTTGTGGAATGATAATTTTGCAGATTCCTGGAGATTATAAGTTGGAGATTTTAATAAAAACTTTTTATGAAAACAAAACTTTCAAAAATTTCTGGAAATTAAATCTGACGCCGTCAGGTTATAACCCCTGACGCCGTCAGAAATGACCTGACAAAAATTTTCATTTTTAGTTTCCGGAAAATTTCTGGAAAAACCTTTACCTTACTTCCTGGAAATCCTGCAAAACATCACTATGACTCGATACAAGCATTTGACTTAAACAATTACGAATATGTATGCTAATTTATTATTATTATGATTCATGTTAATTTGTGTTCTAATAAACCGATTTAGATTTCCCTTACACTTATCTTTTGCAAAATACCTCTATATGTAGTTAAAACGAAGTTAAAAACAAAATAAAGCATTTTCACAAATTAGTTTTTAACATGAACCAATAATAATAAAAATTAAACACACATACGGAAACAAATAAAAACAAACAAACAAATAAATAAACACACAAAGCAAATAAAACAAATAAAGCTTGGGTTGCCTCCCAAGAAGCGCTTTTCTTTATTAACGAGTCTTGTAGCTAGACTCAAAGTCACGCTACCCTATATAAGTGAGCTCGTCATCGAGGACGTCTTTAGGGTTAAGCTTGGATTGAAGTTTCCTATTGGTCCGCTTAGTACGATATGTCTTTTCAAACTTCTCTCCATCCGGGTCATACAATGTCATCTTGATATGCCATGACCCATCTCCATCTTTGGGTGGTTTATCCCAATTCCACTTATGATCATCTTCCTCACAAATCCACTTATTCATTCCTAGGTTAATTGGCAAAACTCCTAGGAAATCAATCATCTTTCTAAAAACTAGAGAGTCTTCAAATGGATCCAATTCGGTGTCCCTAGCCAAGAGTTGTTCTACCGTATGTGTTCGGTTAACAAAGTCCTCTTCTAGGTAAAATGGGCGTTGGGGTCCTATGAAGTCTCTATCAATCCACGGTCCATATCTAGATGGTCTCCTATTTAATTCTAACCAATGGGGTGTCGGTTCCTCACTAGTATCATAGGCGTGTTTCTTAACATCATAGATTGACCAAGTATCTCCTTCTCCTACCGCTATCTTAGATTCCTTACAATCAATCATAGCACTAGCGGTCGCCAAAAATCCTCTACCTATCAACAAGGGGCATGTAGGGTCGCTAACCATATCAAGGACGTGGAAATCGGCTAAAATGGTTAGTTTTCCAATGTGTACTAACACGTCCTTAACTACTCCAACCGGGTAAGCAACACTTCCATCCGCTAAGCCTATTATCACCTCGGTTTCTTCAAGTTTTCCAAGTTTTAGAGAGGTGTAGAGAGGTAACGGAAGTAGGTTAAGGCTTGATCCAAGATCGGCTAATGTGTCATAAGCCTCCGAATTACCGATCTTGCAAGGTAGAACAAATAAGCCCGGATCATCTAATTTCTTAGGTAGCTTGTTTTGAACAAAGGCGGTCCCTCTTTCGCCTAACTTGAGCTTCTTTTCATCCAACTCATCAACAACCGGACTTTCAAGGTGGAGCTCCTTGAATTCTTCGTCAAGGTTTTGAGTGGGAGGTGTTTCAACTATGTTGTTGACCAATTTGGATGTCATAACTTCTTGGTCATTTGGAACGACTTGGGTTTGTTTGAAACACGTGCTCATGGAATTGACCGAATAATATTGTGGACAAGAACTAGGGGACGAAACCGATGAAATAGCGTTGACATTTAGTTTCGGGTTCTTGACCGTGTTGCTAGGGAGTGCTCCCATTTCTCGGTCATTGAGGGCTTTCAACAAGGTGTCAATCTTATCGGTCATCTCGCTTTGTTTTTGTTTGAAATCGGCTTCAAACTTGGCTAAACGAGCTTCTTGAGATGCCATAAATTGAGACATCAATCCTTCAAAGTTATTGGTACTACCATTGCTGGAAGGATTGTTGTTGAAAGTACGGTTCGAGTTGGAACCGCTTGATTGGAAACGATTAGGTGGGTTGGAAGAATTGGTTTGTTGAGAGTTTTGGTTTTGTTTCCACCTAAGGTTCGGGTGATTTTTCCATGAGGGGTTGTATGAATCACCGTAGGGGTTTGGCTCGGGTTTGAAAGTGTACCACTTGTCTCCCGCTCCGTCGGTACGCGAGGATGCGTAGTCCACAAAAGCTTGTTCGGGGAGTTCCATGCAATCACGAGTGTCGTGGGGACCACTACATAATTCACATGAAGAAGTGATTTTGTTCACTTGGCTTGAAGGTTTAGGAGCCTCGTAGGATTTCATTAGAAACTTGACTTGGTCTTCAAGTTCTATGATCCTACGGTCAGAAGTGCTTGAATTGTTCGAAGGCAAAGATATTGCCTTGACCGTTTTATTCAAATCACGGGGATCACTCCAACTTTCGTTGTCATAAAGAGCAAGATCCTCTAGGAGAGCCCATGATTGTTCCGCACTTAGATCACGTAGCTTGCCACCGGCCGATTGGTCAATGGTTTGCCTCGTGGAGAGATTGATATGGTCATAGAAGATTTGGACTTGGAGCCAAAGTTCTATGCCATGGTGAGGGACTTTTTGGAGTAAGTCCTTGAATCGAGTCCATGCCTCGTAGAGAGTTTCGCCTTGACGTTGTTGGAACATCAAGATATCATTCCTTAGCTTGGTAGTTCTTCCCGGTGGGAAAAACTGAGCAAGGAAACGAGTGGTGAGATCATCCCAAGAGGTGATGGATCCTGCGGGTTGACGTTCTAGCCACTGACTAGCTTGGTCCCGCAGAGAGAATTGGAAGAGACGCAATCGGGTCGTCTCTCGAGTGGCAACATCAAGGTCTATAGAATCAACGATTTTAAGAAAGTCCTTGAGATGTTGATTAGGATCTTCAGAACGAAGTCCATGGAATGCGCATCCGCTTTGCACCAACCGGATGGTGTCGGATCGCAAGGGTGTGATATTGGCTCCTTGAGTGAGCTCAATGGTGTTTCGATAGCCATGGTGGCTAGGACGGGAATACTCTCCTAAAGTACGGGCTCTAGGAGGTGGTGGTGGTTGTTGTGGTGGTGGGTTGTGGGGATTAAGGATATTACCATCTTCCATGATGTCGGATGGTATGGTTACGAACAAAGACACGAAGAAAATAGATAGACTAAAGAAAACCTAGAAAAATAAAATAAAAACCTCACTAGAAAGGAATCTAGTGAGTAGACCTAATAGAAATAAAAATTCAACCTAAACAATAACTATTCCCCGGCAGCGGCGCCAAAAACTTGATGCGTGGTTTTGTAACCTTACAACAGGTTTTACCTCTCGAGGGATCTCAAGAGGCTTACAACCCCACCAGGCAGTGTACCTGAACGATGTAGTATAGTGTAGTGGTAAGTACGGGGGATTGATCGTTCTCCACAGGGAATAGTGTTCGTTAGGTATGAAAGGCTACTCTAATTAGGTCTAAGGATTGAGGAAGATTCTTTTTATGTTTTTATAATTTTTATGAAAGCAAGTAAAATCTCGGTTTTGAAGGAGTGGGCGGAATTAGTTGCTAGTCAACTAACCCAAATTACTACAAATGCAAATAAAATAAAATAACAAAAATGAAAAGTGGTGAGAAACTTATGTGTAGAGAAATGTGTTTACTTAGATTTCCTTACTCCCTAACTATCTTTTACCGGTTAATTAGTGTGTATTAGTTGCGTGGATGACGGGTGTATTCCTTAATACCATTCGTGGGGTGGCGTACTTACTTCCCCAAACTCTACAAGCTCCTACTTCACTCCTATGTCGAGCCGGCTAGGAAGCTCCTAACATGGGATCACTAGAATTCGCTTGTGCATTAAATACAACCATAAAAACCTTTAGTACGCGTTTGGTTCATGTTTCTTAAGACGTTCAAGCAAGTTACCGAATAGGAAGTTAGCCAGTTTTCTTAAGCCTAACATAGATAAACAATCATCCAATACAACTAACAACACACTAACAACCAATAATCAATAGCTAGGTTTCATTAGATCTAAGCAAACACAAGATAAAATTAGCCTAACATGTTAAACAAAAGACAAGCATAAGATAGAATCAAACAACACATAGACATATTGAATGATTAATTGATAACTTATCTTTCAATGAAACATGGAAGATCTCAAGGCTAAAAGCCCTGAAAAAGTAGCTAAAATCGTCTTAGGGTTTTATCCCAAAATTCCACACACTAAGCTCTCCCTAATGACAAAAAATTAGAAAACTATATATAGACTTTTGCATCTGACGGCGTCACCTTATGGATTGTGACGCCGTCACCTCGCCGCTTCTAGGGTTCCCGGATGACCTTCTTGACGCCGTCCCTCTTTAGCTCTTCCAAAATCCGTTCTGGCCTATCAAGGCTTGACGCCCTCACCTCTTGAACGTGACGCCGTCCCCTTATGAATTAAGCCGTGACGCCCTTGATTTAGTTAAAGCGTGACGCCGTCAGAATTCACATGCTAACTCACTGGCCCGTCAGGAGTAAATTTCACATCCCACTTTTCTTGCCAAGGCATGACGCCGTCAAGAGATGATTCTGACGCCGTCAAAGGTAAATTTCAGCCGATTTTGAGACTTTGCCGTTTTCTTCACTTTGATGCTCCAAAAACGTCCAAAATGCCTCCTTTTCCAGATTTCTCCTCAAAAGTACCTAAAATGACAAAAGGAACGATTTAGGGCGATATTTGATCAAATAAATACGATTTCGGGCTTAAATGACCCCTTAAAAGCGGTACACTTTTCGCTTCATCATTGATAGAACGAAGCTGGATGAAGATCCTTCAGGGATTCCAGTGGATATAACGCAATATAGAAGCATGATTGGATCTTTGATGTACATCACGGCTAGCAGACCAGATCTTCTGTTTGCTGTGTGTATGTGTGCTCGGTATCAATCTAGACCAACCAAGAAGCATGTTGAAGCAGTGAAACGGATCTTCCGATATCTTCAAGGCACGGTTCATATGGGTCTTTGGTATCCTAAGGACACTGCAATGGAGTTAACGGCTTACGCGGATGCTGATCATGCGGGATGTCAAGACACTCGTCGAAGTACTTCAGGAGGAGCTCAATTTTTAGGGGAAAAGTTGGTTAGTTGGTCTTCTAAGAAGCAGATGAGTACTTCCATATCATCTACTGAAGCTGAGTACATTGCTATGTCTGCATGTTGTGCACAAATCCTTTGGATGCGATCACAGCTTTCGGACTATGGATTCTCATACAACAAAATTCCCCTATATTGTGACAACAAAAGCGCCATTGCTCTTTGTTGTAACAATGTTCAGCACTCCAGGTCAAAACACATCGACATCAGGCATCACTTCATCAGGGAACAGGTGGAAAAAGGAATTGTGGAACTATACTTCGTGAGGACAGAGTTTCAGTTAGCTGACATCTTCACCAAGGCCCTCCCAAGAGAAAGGTTTCAGTTTATTCTCCCACGCCTTGGCATGAAAAGCATGACTCCTGAAACCCTCAAGTGTCTTCAGGAAGAAAAGGAGGAGTAAAGGATTGTCTTCTTATATCCTTGTACATAGTTGTATATATCTTAAATCAAAAAGAAAAATACAAAAATATAAAACCTATAAAAACCATAAAAATCGAAAAATCAGAAAATACCAAAAATAGTCCTACCTAGGCATGTCTTCTGTTTATCGATAACATTTACGGATCTAGAAATGTCATTCAACAATGGCACGGATTCTTAAATGAAGCTCGAGCAGAAGTTATACTAATCTGTTAAAACATGTCTTAATGGCTTGCAGTTACTTCATACTGCAACCCGCACTGTACAATGAGGAAAGCATGTCGCCAAAAAGACAGCTGTTCCTCCAACCGGGTGATGTTCA
Source organism: Artemisia tridentata subsp. tridentata (assembly GCA_021014915.2). Classification (NCBI taxonomy): domain Eukaryota; kingdom Viridiplantae; phylum Streptophyta; class Magnoliopsida; order Asterales; family Asteraceae; genus Artemisia; species Artemisia tridentata. The sequence continues at coordinate 20,809,773 of CP139503.1, read as the reverse complement.
CCTGGGCATGGATTACTTTATATCCATGTTATCCCGACTTGATGTACGTTTCAGTGCGTCACTTCATGTATTAGAAGAGAAGTCTTCTTTACATCAGACTCTTTATCTTGTTTGATTCTTCAAGAGAGTCTTGATGTTACACAAGGTGGTAAATTGATTTAAATTTTCACAAATACCCGTCGCTCAATTGAATGACTACAGCTCCTTTAATGGAAAACGGGTCATTAATTGAGGAGGAGCATATTTGTTCAAATTCCCAACACCTTGCCAAAATTGTGCAACATCAGCAGTGACACTCTCTCGTTGTTTCAGGGGGAGCATCGTATGCTCCTAAATCAGAAAACATGTTAACCTGACCACATTTTCTCCCAAATATTTCTAACCGTATTTAAATCAATTGGGATCACAAATCTCAAATGGTTTGAAATTTTTGATCGGGGGAGAGAATGTGATTTAAATAGGAAATTCTGATAAAATGTGATGATTTTGGAAGTTAATGTATGCTCTCCCGTATGTGCTAAACCATTTTGTATATCAAGGCACATATTGAGGGGGAGCAAAATGTTTTGGTCATTAACGCAAGCTCTTCCATATGTGCAAAAATCTTTCGTACATCAATGCACATATTGAGGGGGAGCAAATGTTTTTAACAAAACAAAGGATTTGGCATCTCACGTGAGCAAGACTCAGTCTTCACCAATGAATTGACGAAACTTGAATTGTCATCAATCGAAAGGATACGCCTTGGCCGGGTAATAATTTCAAGCTGGTCTAACCAGTGATGTAAGCGTGTCTCGAAAAAGATGTATCTGAGTAGAGTGTACCATTTCGAGAAACTTTCTGTGGACTTGACCAGGCCGGGTAATAATTTCAAGCTAGTCTAACTAGTGATGTAAGCGTGTCTCGAATCGGTCATATTCACTGAAAGTGGATCAATTCAAAAAGTGCAAGCTCTACCTAACATGTGCAAATTTATAAAACTATCACTCGAGCACATGTTGAGGGGGAGCATTTGAAAAATATAAAACTCTCAAGTGTTTGCAAAAATGTGTTTCAAAATCATGAACACTTTGAGAGATTTTTCAAGGATTTGGTTTGGTTATCATGGATGAATATCAAAGACCGACCATTTTTAATTAACGCATGGAGTTATAAGGATGGTTAGGTTAGGTTCAAGTTCCCATGATCCCGCCAGAGCCGGAGGGATCTACCCAGGGATAATCCACTAGTTAGTGTAGAAGTCCTTAGGTATGATTAAAAAGGAGAAAAGTGGATAAGGGAAAAGTGCCGACTGAGATGGAGCTAGTACTGGAACAAACCCAACAAGGTGCTAGTTATGAAGTCTCGGTAAGCACTGAAGGGGTTGAAGAATGAAAAAGAATTGTAAAGATAAAGGGTGAAAAGAAATAGCCCTCCTTACAACTTAGGCAGAAACCGGGTCAATACATATGCTGTCAGAATCACTTAGTTGATTGCTGGCATTGAAGACAAAGTATCATGGACCCAGTGATACGCTGCACAACCCTCCCTAGCCACTCAAGGTCCCTCAAAGGATTCTTGTTTCAATTGTCACGGAGTTCAATACATTCCTATCGTCTCTCTCACTCCGAGTTAGATGATATTGAATAGGTGGCAGTCCTCTCCAGCCTCCGCTCACTAAATCAAAACGCACTATAGAGTCTAGAGCCACGAGATGCATAATAAGATCTCATAGGGACACGAATTATTTCTACATTGGTTGTTCATCTTTAAGGACACCAGTTGTAATCTCATGAGTCCTACGCAGATCTTAGCAATCTGCCAGAACATTTATGAGAGAATTTACTTATGTAATTCTCAATGATTGAATGGAAATTCCTGCCAGGGTCAACATCAAGCAGCCCTGAAAGCAGGTCACTTTGGTAATTCCTCGTGGATTACGCTTAGTGGTCGCGGCGGTTTCAACCGGTCTACAGTCGTGGAGTGATCTCCAGCGACTCACCTAATCGTTGATTTACTACGGTAAAATCTTAAAAAGCCCTCTGTGGGTTTTCGATTAGGAACGGTCTTGGTAAGGATTAGAGAGAGTCTTCACACTATGCTGTTGACTATCTCGAAGTCCAAACTTGTTAGTACCGGTCGAATTATTGCTAACTGTCGTATGCAGGAATATCTGGCGGTTGTTGCTGTGGAACACTGTAGCTGGTTGCTGTTGTAGCTGGTTGCAGAAAAGATGCCAATCCATCACCACATGTTCACATCACATCATCATCAAAGAAGTCATGATCACCCTAAAAGACCTTCAACACAGCTTCTGCTAACTCTGATGCTGAAGATCATGACTCCATATCGTGTGAGCATGTCGACTCTAAGTATATTTCATCACATGGAGATTTACTACTGAAAGATGACTTGGAGACTCAAGTGGGATGATAACTCCAAAGAATCAACAAAGATCATCCAAGACAAAAGAAAAAGTCATCTTAAGATTTGCTGTTGCACAATGATCAAGGAAAATGAAGAATCAAAGAGTACGAGCTATGAAATCAAGATCCAAGGATGAAGTGCTAGAATTCAGAACATGACTTCCGGGGTGACCTCCCTTAGGGGGAGATTGTTAGGAATATGAATATTCAGCTGAAGACTCGGTCACCCCGAGTACTTATTAGCACATCATAGCTCGTAGGATTATCAGTAATATTATTAGCATTATTAGTTTTATTAGATTAGTCGTATCTATAGTTGTGGAGTGGGTCGGGGCTTTCCCCACTGTCAGCTCGCTCCACAGTCCACTAGGGACATATTATGTAATAGTATAAATACTCCCTTCCCACCCATGGGAAGGGTTGGACCTTTCAAGCTAATAGATTACAAGTTACTTTCTCTCTCTAAAAGGCTCCCACTTTCTCACTCTAAGTTCTTGTCCAATCGATCCAAACAAGCCTCAAACTAGTGATTCTTGTATTGTGAATACCCTACAAAGGTTGAGGTTCCGGTTCATCAACACTAGGAAATTCCCTAGAACTAAGAGTAAGGTTATCACTATAAGTATTCAAACCTATATCCTCTAGTGGTGCTTGGTCCAAGGATTCTACCTCCATCGGGATTCCTAAAGTCACTTCTACTTCTTCCGGGTAAGTCACGGGCGGTGTGTGTGCCTCAAATGATGGTAGGACTTGTGGGGTATTTAGCGGGCTTATGTTACTTACCTCATCATTCCTTGTGTCAAGATCACCTATGTGTTCATCCTGTATTATGGTAGTGCCTAACCATGACATGCAACTAGGTGGCTCAACTCTACCCTCATCCCCAAACAAACATGTTTCATGATCCTTGAAATTTGTGGTCAATTGACTTATACTAACGTTTGTTGGGTTGTCTACTCTATAATAATATTGGGCACAATCTTCTATGGTATCCCATGCTTCTTCAGCATTTAATTCCCTAAGGTCCCTATTGGCAAAATCGTTAATGCACATTTGGTCATATCGGTCGACATGATCGTAAAAGATTTGGGTTAGGGATGCTAAATCGAAGCTATGATGAGGGACTATTCGGAGTAAGTTTTTAAAACGAGTCCATGCATCATATATGGGTTCCTCTCGATATTGGTTGAACATCAAGATGTCATTAGGGGCAAATGGATTTCGTGGTCGGTAGTATTGATGCGCGTGATGTGTCGTTGCGGTTTAGCAGTTTTAATGCCTACTCAAGTTTTAAATTTATATTTAGCCGACTTATCAATAACACACACACTTAACGAGCAGTGTACCCGGTCAGTATGAAGATAATGGTAAGTAGAGTGTCGATCACTAAGAGTGGAACGTATAATCTCGTTAATCTAATCAGTATTTTAATATCCTAACGCAAGGGGGTTTCAGCCTGAGAGACTGGCACAGTTTGTTTGCAATTAAATAATAAAATAAACATATAGGCACGAATCAGCAAGTAGCACACACGTACACAGATAGATACTTGAGACAATAAGAGGGCTGTCCTTATGATTAAGTAGTTTGTCACTTGTTTTATTGATAGCTTTATATGAAGTGTATGTAATTAACCCTTTCTCGTTGGTCCTATTCTCATCGGCGAGTAAACCCTTAATGATTACTTATGTCTAAAAGTTATTCCTAAGTGATCAATTTAGAAACAACCGTGGGAGCCACACCTTGTCCCGCAGTCGGGTGCCCGCAAGCCACTAATAAACACAGAGGTTATCAATGCACTAATAAGTAGTAACCAAAGACATCAACATATAAACTTTAATTGATGGGAAAGCAAGTATTAAAGGGAGTGCAATCTTTCCGTTGTCACATTACACAAGCCACCAATCCTGATGAATTAAAGTTTGCTAAAACAATAAAACAAAACTACTTAATGAATTAAATACATGCAGCACCTTCTTACAGCTCTTGTATCTTCGATTTGGGTGTGTCTTGTGCTGCCTCTTGACTGAATTCGTCCTTCTCTTCTGTTCGGTCTTTAGGTTTTAGGGTTTCCGAATTCTCTTTTCTCGTCTGGTCTACGGGGTATTTATAGTTTGTGTCTGAGGGAAGATGCGGCGCATCTACTTAAGTAGATGCGGCGTATCTACGTAACTTCGCGTGGGGTCCAAGATTATAATATTCAGGAATATTCGTACACCGCCAGAAGATGCGGCGTAACTCCATGATTAGATGCGGCGCATGTCCTCTTGTATCTTGGATCGTATCTGGTGATATCTTGATAGAGATGCGGCGCATGTTGATAGTGAGATGCGCGCATCTGGAGCAGAATTGACTTGATCTTGTCCATGTCAGTAGACTTCCACTTTATGTACGTTTTGCTCCATTATTAGTCCAAAATCGCTAAGTTTCACCAAATGCTTGTTTTTACCTGAGAATTACAAAAGTAAACAATTAAGTATCAATCCTCATACATAATATAGTAAAACAAGTCAAATTAATAGGATAAATGATAGTAATAAAATGTACTTATTTGAGTTCATCAAATATCCCCCCACTTGAACTTTACTTGTCCCCAAGTAAACCTTAGATTAAAACTTATGAAAATGTATCCTAAAAGATGTTAGGATTTATTTTTATATTTAAGCATGTATTCGTTCATTTCGTAATCACACAACTAAACACTTAACGAATTAGAAGTAAAATAAAATAAGTCGATAAAAGCAAATCTAATCGTTTAACTGTCCAGTCGCGACGAATATTCTATCATAGGCTTGGCAAGTATACACATCTCCACCACTAAAGCTAAGGAATAACAAGTCTAAAGCGGTAAAAAGGGTTTTTAGGCTTAAGGGTTAATTATTCTTATTTACACTATCGATCTCAAATTCCAGAAAAGGCGACAAAATCACAAATACATGATCGAATCCACGAACACGATACTTGCAATTGCTCAAATCCTTAACTCGAATAGGCTAAAGATAGGTCCAAACTTCACCAATAATAATATATCAAAAAGGGCGACAAAATCATAAATACATAGCCGAATCCACGACCACGATACTTAAGATTGCTCAAATCCCTAATCTCAATAAATCAAAGGTTCGGTTGGATAAAGAACAATACAGGGTATGGATAATATTTGGGATATAAATTGGTGTAAAAATAAAAATAAACAAAACAAATAAATTAAAATCCTAAGTGTGGTTAATCACTATCCCAACCATCCCATGAATAAGACTCATATCATTGAATAACTCACGCTTTAACACTTGAAACACACGCTTTAGGTAGACACGAATTATACTCAACAAAATCTTAATCAAAGAATAAACCTTAATTGGCGATCCCATAACTGCCAATTCCCATTCAATCCATAGATATAGTACAACAAATAGTGGTGATATCGACCACTTACATAACTTTACATCGTTGGCTTAAAATAAACATCCAACTCTTTTTTCTTTCTTTTTTTTTCTCATTTTTCGATTTTTTTTTTTTTTTTTTTTTTTTTTTTTTTTTTTTTTTTTTTTTTTTTTTTTTTTTTTATTTGAAACATAAACATAGATGTGTAAAATTTCACCACATCACTATAACTTTCTTTCCGGATAATTTTTCCATACTTTTCATAACTTCAGAAATAATGGTAAATAGTGAAAGTAGTAAACACACGAAAAATAAACTCCAAAATATATAATATTTACTTTCACTCCAATTGCATTGTGCAATTTCCCGACCTAACCATAGATAATGAATTACGCACGCGAACACAGGTAATGTAAGGAAACACACTCTGCCTATAGCAATTAACCAACCACGGACTTTAATCTACAGGGTAGGCTAAGGTGTAAGGGTGTAACGAAACATTTTAAACATAGGTGTAAGAAATGAAAGGAATGGCTCTGAGTGTTTTTCTAGGGGTATCTTACTCTAAAAATGAGAGTAACAAAAGGGTTTATACGGGGGTTAACTAACCAGTGTAGCTAGTTAATAACACATAACATATAAAGGCTATTTGGTTGTAATCCTAGAATTTTACCAAGTTAGACAAGTCATTCCAATTATATCAATAATACTCATTATGGTGGTCTCGAATAGTATACAAGCCAAGTTCTAAAGTTTACAAGTCACCGGCACACTCATAGATTTGTGAATTTTGAGAAATCACAATTTTTGAAAATAACGTCATGTGTGCAGTTATGCAACTTAGATCTTAAACAAAAACATGCTAAAAAAAAATTTTAAGTTTGATATATTAAGCACAGTTTAAGCATAATTTTTTGAAAAAGTTTAGGACAAGTAATTGTTAAGTGTTCTAATTCTCCTATCCCCCCACTTAAGTTAAACAACGTCCTCGTTGTTTGTATAAAAGGTTAAAAACTGGAAATAAAAAGAATTAGAACAGAAAAACTCCCCTGAGATTTGCTCGGTATGATCCTCCATTTGTATATGAGCAAAAATCATCTTTCTTGTGGATTAGAACGTTAAAGCTTCATACTTGATGTATCCACATGAAATTCAGGAAACTATAATACCACCAACACTTTAAAACACACCTAAGATAAGAAAGGTTCAACTTGCATAATACATTAGTAGTTAGATAAAAATAAAACTTAAAAATGAAAACTGAAAATCATCAGGTCAGTCGATGCGCCGTATCCTATTGAAGAAGATACGCCGTATCGAGCCTGGAATAAATACGGATCAGAATAAAGATGCGCCGCATCCTTAACCAGGGATGCGCCGCATTAAAATAAACTGATAAAAGTTTTAAAGTCGAAAATAAAAATGCAGAAAAATAAAATAAGATATGACCATTGCAGGAGATGCGTCGCATCTCAGGACTGAGATGCGCCGTATCTTCGTGCGGCCTGGACTGACTCGACACAGAAAACAGTAAAATAAATGATAAATCCGGGTTGTCTCCCGATAAGCACTTGTCTTTATTCCAGAGTCTTCAAGTTAGACTCACGTTCAGCACTTTAGTATCGATCATTGAAGGAGTCGGAAACATCACGCTCCTTCATCCCCAATTTAGTAATATTGAACACTCCTTGCTCGTCCTTAATTTCCACGCCGTTCTTCTTTAATATCTGTATAAACAAAGTCCTGTCCCTTTCGGGCAGAGATGACAAAATGATAGACGGGAAATTCTTATTATCATACAGGCACAAATAAGCAAGGTGGGGTGGTAGTTCAATAAACACATCATTATTCAAATTCGTTTTCTCAACTATTCTCCTACGTTTATTAATTACTACACAATCATACCACTCATCATCAGAATCACTAACAATATCGCGTCTAAGTTCGGTAGGTACATTAAGGTCAATGAATTCCTCAAAGTATTCATGATTAGGATTAGTTGAGTTGTTTTGAATCACTGTTTCTCCCATAAGTCTAGCTTCAAGATCGAGGTCCATACGATCTCTTAATCCTAGCACATAAACACCTCTAATTATGCTTTTATCCGGATCTTGGCACTTATAGACTAGTTTATTATTCCCTACCCTTAATGAAATTTTTCTCTTAAACACATCAATCTTAGCATGGGCAGTAGACAAGAAAGGTCTTCCGAGGATTAAAGGAATCTTAACATCCTCGGGCATGTCTAGTATAATAAAGTCTACGGGAAAAATAAACTGCTCAATCTTAACTAACACGTTATTAGCAATCCCTTCAGGTCGTTTTACTGTTTTATCAGCCAATTCAATAAGTAATTTAGTTGGTGCTAATTTTCCTAGTCCTAGTGTAGCGAATGTCTTAAGAGGCATAACACTAACACTAGCTCCTAAGTCAGCCAACACATTATTGAAAGATATATTATTAATAGAACAAGGTAGAGTAAAACTTCCTGGGTCTCTTTCTTTATGAGGCAAGGCATTTGAATCGGTTGCAGGGCTCTCTTCTTTCATTGTTGCCTTGATCTCCTCTTCAATTTTTGTCTTCTCTTTTAGTAGTCTCCTTAAGCTGATTGAAGAGTTAAAGAAAAATTCGGGTCTTGCACCATCATTACCATTCATCGATCTTCTAGGTATATTAGGAGTGACTTCTTCAGTAGTGCTTATGGCCTTGACATGATCCCTTGGGTTGGTTTCAGTTGAGCTCGGTAAACTTCCATATCCCCTTTCTTGAAGAACTTTGCTCATTTGACCAATTTGTTGTTCCAATGCTTTGATCGAAGCTCCTTGATTTCTTGTAGTAGTGTCCGTTGAAGCTCTAATTTCCTTGATCATAGCAGTATTCTCTTCATGTCTTTTAGCAGCATCGGCCATAATTTGCTTTAAAGTATCATCTAAAGTCTGCCTCCTCTCTTGATAAGCGGGATTGAAGTTGTTCTTTTGATAGAATCCCGGACTAGCTTCCCTAAATCTTGCTGAAGGTCGGAATGGTTGTCCAAATTGGGTGTAATAAGCTTCTTCAAACGTCTCACTTTCATTCTTGTTCGGGCAATCTTTAGTGTAGTGAGGTCCTTCGCATTTTTCACATCCAACTTGGGCAGCATATGCTCTTTCATCTCGCTTCTTCATCTCTCTACTAATTTTATCCAATTGAGCTTGAATAGCAGCAATCCCGTCAAAATTAGTGCTGCTCTTAGATCTAGTAGAGGTCCCATCGTGCCATTTCTGAGAATGATCGGCAGCACCTTGGATTGCTTTCCTAGCATTAGTTGCACTCATTTGAGGTACAGCTCCCTTAGCATCCAAAATCTGTCTAGTTGGCACGTCCAGTCCCTGGTAAAACAATATTATCTCCTGCATAGGGGTTAGATAGTGTTGAGGACATTTTACCAATAAATCTTTAAATCGTTCCCAAGCTTGATAAAGGGTTTCATCAGGCTCTTGCTTGAAACTATTGATAGCCTCCATCTTTTTAGCAGTCTTAGCAGGTGGACAATATCTCTTCAGGAATTTGCTTTTCAAACCTTCCCACGTAGTGATTGAACTAGCAGGTTCATTCCTTAGCCACTTGTTAGCAGCTCCTTTTAGTGAGATTGGGAAGATTCTTAGCATGAGTTGATCGGTATTGACACTTTCTGTAGTAAACAAATCTGCAATCTCCAGGACTTTTTCAACATGCTCATTAGCATCCTCTTGTTCCGTCCCACTGAAAGCATTCTCTCTGAGCTCTTTGAGAAACTGACCTTTCAACTCAAATTTTGACTTGTCATCAAACTTAGGTCTAGCAACTCCTGAAGTGTAATCAGCACGGGTATTGTTCATGTATTCCTCCATAGTAGTGTTTTCGCCCATTGTTTCAGTTTCAACTTCCTCTTTTTCTTCAGAAAAATAATCAAGCTCGAGTGAACTTGAAAGATCAAAGCTTCTTGTGTTGAAAAGCCTTTTAAGCGAATGTAGGGCTCGTTCAGGATCTTCGAAAGGTTGAATTAAGTTCTTAGTCGAACTCCTGGTCATGCACTTCCTGAAATCAAACACAAAAGCATCAGTAGGGTATGCCCAAGAAAGTAGTATATCAGAAAATCAACAGCGAAAACGGAATACGAAAAAGTTAAAGTTACTGATATCTGCAGACGATGCGCCGTATCCAAAGAGTTGGATACGCCGTATCTTATAATCGTTAAAAATTTAATCAGATTTTATTCAGAAAATAGATACGCCGCTTTAAATTTATGAATGCGCCGTATCGAATTAATCAATCAAAAAATCACTTTATCTAATTAAAATTAAATGCGTCGTATTAACGAAAGTTAATGCGCCGTATTTTCGTTACGTTTAAAAATAAAAGATTTTTGATTCAGTAAGATGCGCCGTATCGACGGAAATCGATACGCCGTATTTGTTTAATAATTCGCAAACTGTTTTTAATTAAAATAATAGATACGCCGTATCTTCAGAAGAAGATGCGTCGTATGGCGTTAACGTTTAGAAAAATTTTTATCAAAATCAGATACGCCGTATCTTCAAAAGAAGATGCGTCGTATTACTTTATCGCTTAGAAAAATTTTCTTGTTAAAAACAGATACGCCGTATCTTGGGGAAAAGATGCGTCGTATCGAATTAATTAAACGCGTTGTATTAAAAAAAAAAATTAAACGCAATACGCCGTATCTGAGAAATCAGATGCGCCGTATCGTTTGATTTAGCACAGTACAACGATAGCAGAACAGAAAAATACGAAAAATAAAAACAAAAAAATTAAACACACCAAACAAAAAAATAAAACACACAAAAAGAAAAATTAAAGCAAACAAATAATACACAATACAACAAATATGCAAAATAGTACAATGATGCAATTAATCTAATAAAAAGAAAAATAACCTAATTAAAATACTAATCAAATTAACAGAAAATAACAATTCACTCCCCGGCAGCGGCGCCAAAAACTTGATGCGCGTGATGTGTCGTTGCGGTTTAGCAGTTTTAATGCCTACTCAAGTTTTAAATTTATATTTAGCCGACTTATCAATAACACACACACTTAACGAGCAGTGTACCCGGTCAGTATGAAGATAATGGTAAGTAGAGTGTCGATCACTAAGAGTGGAACGTATAATCTCGTTAATCTAATCAGTATTTTAATATCCTAACGCAAGGGGGTTTCAGCCTGAGAGACTGGCACAGTTTGTTTGCAATTAAATAATAAAATAAACATATAGGCACGAATCAGCAAGTAGCACACACGTACACAGATAGATACTTGAGACAATAAGAGGGCTGTCCTTATGATTAAGTAGTTTGTCACTTGTTTTATTGATAGCTTTATATGAAGTGTATGTAATTAACCCTTTCTCGTTGGTCCTATTCTCATCGGCGAGTAAACCCTTAATGATTACTTATGTCTAAAAGTTATTCCTAAGTGATCAATTTAGAAACAACCGTGGGAGCCACACCTTGTCCCGCAGTCGGGTGCCCGCAAGCCACTAATAAACACAGAGGTTATCAATGCACTAATAAGTAGTAACCAAAGACATCAACATATAAACTTTAATTGATGGGAAAGCAAGTATTAAAGGGAGTGCAATCTTTCCGTTGTCACATTACACAAGCCACCAATCCTGATGAATTAAAGTTTGCTAAAACAATAAAACAAAACTACTTAATGAATTAAATACATGCAGCACCTTCTTACAGCTCTTGTATCTTCGATTTGGGTGTGTCTTGTGCTGCCTCTTGACTGAATTCGTCCTTCTCTTCTGTTCGGTCTTTAGGTTTTAGGGTTTCCGAATTCTCTTTTCTCGTCTGGTCTACGGGGTATTTATAGTTTGTGTCTGAGGGAAGATGCGGCGCATCTACTTAAGTAGATGCGGCGTATCTACGTAACTTCGCGTGGGGTCCAAGATTATAATATTCAGGAATATTCGTACACCGCCAGAAGATGCGGCGTAACTCCATGATTAGATGCGGCGCATGTCCTCTTGTATCTTGGATCGTATCTGGTGATATCTTGATAGAGATGCGGCGCATGTTGATAGTGAGATGCGGCGCATCTGGAGCAGAATTGACTTGATCTTGTCCATGTCAGTAGACTTCCACTTTATGTACGTTTTGCTCCATTATTAGTCCAAAATCGCTAAGTTTCACCAAATGCTTGTTTTTACCTGAGAATTACAAAAGTAAACAATTAAGTATCAATCCTCATACATAATATAGTAAAACAAGTCAAATTAATAGGATAAATGATAGTAATAAAATGTACTTATTTGAGTTCATCAAGTATGGTGGATTCGCGTACTCCATAATGGTGAACGGAAGAGTCAATGGAAAAACTTTACGAACAAAAGTACAAAGAAAAGATAGACTACGAGAAAGCTAATAAAAAGAAAATAAAAATCTCACTAGATAGGAATCTAATGAGTAGACCTAATAAAAATAAAATTTCAACCTAAACAATAACTATTTCCCCGGCAACGGCGCCAAAAACTTGATGCGTGGTTTTGCGACCTTACAACAGGTTTTACCTCTCGAGGGATCTCGAGAAGCTTGCAATCCCCACCAGGCAGTGTACCTGACCGTTGTAGTATAGTAAAGTGGCAAGTACCGGGGGATTGATCGTTCAACTCAAAGAATAGTGTTCGTTAGGATTGAAATTTATCTACTAGGTCTAGAGGTGAGGGATGATTCTTTTTGTATTTTTATATTTTATGAAAAGCAAGTAAAATCTCTGGTTTGAAGGAGTGGGCGGAATTAGTTGCTAATCAACTAACCCAAAAGCTACTAATTAAACTAATGTGCAGGAAAGTAAACTAGGGTTCTACAAGGGAAGTGAAGCATGTCTACCTATGATATGTTACTCCTTGCTAGCTATCCAATTCTACCTATTGAATTGTCACACCTTGTTTTAATTGACGGGTTGTATTCCTTGATACCATTCGTGGGGTGGCGTACGTACTTCCCCAACTCTATGAGCTCCTACTTCACTCCTATGTCGAGCCGGCTATGAAGCTCCTAACATGGGATCACTAGAATTCACTCATGCATTAAATACAACCAAATAAACCTAGTACGCATTGGTTCATGTTTCTTAAGACGTTCAAGCAAGTTACCGTATAGGAGGTTAGCCAGTTTTCTTAAGCCTAACATCGATATCACCCAATCAAACAAGAGACAATAGGAAACAAGAATTATAAGCTAAACCAATAAGATCTATTGAAGTGTCACACCTTTATTGACGACGATAGACACATACATCAACAAGGAATCAATAAGATCTAATTAATTATATACAAGTTTCACACAATCATAAGTAGACACAAGGTGAATTAGCAAAGCATGATCAATGAAGGGAAAACAACCATAATAATGAAAGACATAATTAAGTTAGAATCAACAAACCAATATTTGATGTTTATGAAGTGATTGAAACCCTCTAAGTTGCTGGAAAAACACCTACCTAAACCCTAGAATCGGACTTAGGGTTTAGGGCTTACAAATAATGAAGTTGTGATGTTGTATTTATAGCTGATTTTCTGTCCGCATCGATCTGACGGCGTCAGCCTTCACAAGTGACGGCGTCAGCTCCCCTTTTTCACCAAATTGTAGATCTTTTCGTCCCGATTCCGTGGCCTCTTGAATCACCTAAATCCGAGTTCGTATGAAGATTTTATGGCCAAAACAGTGACAGCTACTCCGCGCGCGAGTTGTGATTGTCTTGATTAACTTGTGGCGGTTTCACTAAGGTTCCTTCTCGTGTAAGAATACTTTGACGCCGTCACTCTATATCATCTGACGTCGTCAGGTCTATGATCCTGACGCCGTCACCTTCAAAAATCCTCTGGCCCGTCTCTCTTTAACTTAACACTTGACGGCCTTCTTGATGCCGTCCCCCTTTAATCTTCCAAAATCCTCTCTGGCTTATCAAGGGTTGACGGCGTCACACTGGGGCTTGACGCCGTCACAGGTACTTTTCCAGCAGATTTTGAGACTTTGCCGTTTTCTTCACTTTTATGCTCCAAAAACGTCCAAAATGCTTCCTTTTCCAGATTTCTTCTCCAAAGTACCTAAAATGACAAAAGGAACGATTTAGGGCAATATTTGATCAAATAATCACGAATTAGGGCTTAAATGACCCCCTAAAAGCGGTACACTTTTCGTCTCATCGCAACCCTTTGCAAACTTGTTTTAACACTTGAAAAGAACCTAGAGAGGCCAAAATGGGACTTACAATAATCTTGGCTTATGCTGAGCTTGTTCTAGGCAGTTTGGATTTCAAAGCTATCACTAATCAACCATATTCGTCAAAAATGCCCAAATCTACTTAATCTCTGTCAACAACAGCTTATACAACCTACCTTATCAAGATCAAAGTATCTAGATAGGCAAAACTATAGTGACCAAGCTTATTTAACCCTAACAATTACTAATCCAAACACCCTTTATCAAACTGCTTTTGCAATTTACTCTAAACCTATTTGCTTTTAATCCTAAACTAACCTACAATCTATTTATCTCAACTAATTATTAACTAAAAAGCAGAAATCAGACTCAAATAAGCAGAAAAATAAGCTGTCACTAAATAAGCCAAATAAGCTAGAAAAGAAATTAGAACTTACAAGTGTTCCTGCTGAATTTTGATGATCTCAGAAACTACTAACAACCCAGGCTTATCTAATTAAGCCAAAAATATACCCAGAACAGCTTAATACTCCTCAGCTTATCCCACAGCTTATTTTGCTTCCATAGTTGACTTTTTGGACTTTTTCTTTGACTTTTTGATTTTTTTGTGGTAAAGACAGAACAGAACTTAGAATAAGCTTACACTAAGCTAGCAAGCTTATATAAGCTTATAAAACCAGAAAACAGCTTAATAATAAGCTGATTTTTTTTTTTTTTTTTTTTTAGAATGATGATCAGAAATTTAAATTAACAAAAACTAAATAACTGAATTTAACATTAATAAACTGAAACAGTAACTAGTAAAACATTAGAATTAACTGGAAATTAAATGAAATTTTCATTAATAAAAATTAAAAATTACAAACGACTTATAAAATTCAGAAAATACTTGAATCCTAATACAAACTAGAATTAAAGAGACTTAAAACAATAAATAAAAATAGGAAAATTACAATAGGAAATAAAAACTACAATTCAGAAAAGTATTTTAGCAGCATAACAATAAACTAAAAATTACATGAGAAATGAGGAGAAATCCTCTCCTATTTATAGACCCGAATTGAAGCTTCTAGGCTGACAAGCTGGCGATCCGCGTGCTCCATGAGCTTATTTCCACCCTTAGATCAAATCCCAATCCTCTATAGCCGTCTGATTAAATCCAATGATGTGTCTTGACCAATAGCAGCATGCCACGTACCCTCTTCGTGCGTCTATGCCCTTTCTGACACTCCTGACACTTCTAGAAGGCTAATGATTGGACGATAGTACCCTTAATTGCTGTAAATTCGTACGGTTAAAGAGTTAGGGTTCTTGGAATAGTAATTTTCTGGGTTTATTTGGGGCGCGGGGTAAGTGAGGGTGGATTTTTAATTATTGATTGACTTTGGTGTATATATGTTTTGACCGGTTTTAAGGGTTTCGGATCGGGTTGGACTTGTGGACTTGGCTGGTTATATTTTAAGTGGGAGTGGGCTGGGTTTATTACTAAGGTGGGTTGGGTAGAGTGGAATGGGTTGGGCTTGTGTATTGGGTTGTATTGTTGTGGGTTTATTAATAGAACCGGGTGAAATGATTTTAGTGTTAAGGTTTTATAGTTTTAAAAATTTATAGGGACTAATTGTGTACAAGCTGAAAACTAAGGGACTGAATTTGTTAATTTTCCAAAAATGATCTAAGGGTGATTTTTGGCTTTTGGCCAAACATGACTTTCCCGGCTCCGGCTTAGAGTCCATTCCATATCTCGTGCTCGTTTTCCCGGTTTTTGCTAGATTTTGTCCATTTTTGCAATATCCATCCCTGCACAATAAAAAACACAAAAACACAATATCTTTTGGCAATTTGGTTAGTTTTTGGTCTTTTTAGGTCCGGTTTTGGTCAAGAAAAGGTATGTGAATAAGCACATACCAAAATCCCCCAGACTAAGCTATTGCAATGTCCTCATGCAATGTTATAAAAACACGTTTTTGAAACCGAAAATTTCCAATCTCTTTTTACTAACTTTGAGAAGTAGCAAAATTTTCAAAAGAGATTAAGAAATCTTAAGTTCTAAAAACTCCCCAATTTTCATTTTATTTTATTTTTGTATTTTTCTCATTATTCAAGTGACGGCTTTGTTTGACAATCATTATCTATCGATAATTTTTAGGGTCTTCGAGTAGGAAGCACGACTCATAAAGAAGTGACCATACGGATAAAATTCGTCGTCCCTGATTTTTCGCGAGTCCCCAAACTAAGCTTAAAAACAAAATCATTGTCATTTACAAGTTAGATTGCCAACACTACTCATAAAAGCTAATTGTGTATTACCTCTTGTTCCCAAATTCCTATTTTCCTCTATTTATTTTATTTTTGGTGAGAAATGAATTTCTTCAAATTCTCATTTCGATAATTTTTTTATTCCGATAAAGATACCTAGTTTAGATGCTAAGTAGTTTCCAAACCTTCCCTCGAAAACCGCTGCATACATAAATGAGGTCCACATCAAGGTCTCTGATTTAACACGATTTTGAGGATATCCCTTTTATATACGACCGAAACAACTCATCTACGAGTCCAGAGACAGAAGCTTTTATTAGGATACCCCCGGAGTCGAAGTTTGGAATTTTTTAACATTATTAAGCACATTAACGTATTTAATCCTTGGCCCTTTATAACAATCACAACATCGGTTGTGAGCCGGCAAGATGTGATAGTCTATTATGACCTTGGAATTTTTCTTCTGCCTTTATTAGAAGTCTACAATATCGGCTGCGAACCGGCAAGATGTAGAAAACTTTTTATGGCTTTGGATTATTATTATACATTATCATATTCATTAATTATTTGTGTTGCCAAACCCCAAGTCCTACGGCTTTTATAACAATCCCAACATCGGTTGCGAGCCAGCAAGATGGAATAGTCTATTACACCTTAACACTGACAGTACCTTGATGTGTACCCAACTTTCATAAGCAAGAATTCTCTAAGGAAGAAATAAAAACTAATTATCGCCAAAACTAAAGTACCTTTAATTATTCCTAGATTACTATTATTGGGTGAAACAAGCTTATGGGAACAAAAAGCCACAAATAACTTCGATGAGCTCTAAAGAGATCCAACTACTCCACGTTTAGCAATCTAACTTATGAACAACTCTATCATTTCTCGTTCTTCGCAAATTTAAAATCTTAAATAATAAGATCCGCGAATGCTTAGCCTTATAATCAAGCCATGCATATATAAAGTCAAATACGGGAACTTGCAAACTCTTAAAAAGAATTCGCATTTTATAGCTCCTTGTGTAAAAGACTAGCACGAGCTTATAGATTATAAATGGTTAAGGGAACAAGCTAGGGCTCAACACGCTCGGTCAAGTCAGAATTTTATTCCTACTCTCACCAGCGGAAAGTCAACAAAAATGTCAAAACTTTTTATATTTTTGCAAAAATTTTTAAATTTTTCTCATTTTTTTTCAATTTTGGAGGAAAAACGGGGTTGCATGAGTAAACGGCAAAAATGCAAGGCAAAAATCAAATCGCAAGATTACCCCCCCCCCCCCCCGACTAAAGCGAGGCATTGTCCTCAATGTCTTAAAGGTAAGGGTTCTCCTACAAAAATCTAAGGCCGTTTATTAATTATGCCAAAAGATAGATGTAAAACGATAAGATTTTAGGATATTGATAAGCAGCGAATGATGAAACTCGAGTAGCGTGAAGGAAACTACGAGCACGAGAGTCTTCATCATTGGGAATTCCTGGACATACCACAGAAAACAACGAGGCACAAGAAATGGAGAAGGGAATCCTCCTCATGTCACTTTATTAGAAAATAGATAAGAAGATAGATGGATAAGCATGGGGTGCCTCCCACGAAGCTCTTGTTTTTGGTAACCGAGTCACATGAGCTTGACTCGACCCCGAATTTAATTGTCCTTGGGGGAGCAAGTGGAAGAGATAATCTCAATCGGACTTTCGTTCAAGATGTTTGGATAAACATTGAAGCATACGAAAGTTCCACTCCGATTGAGATACCCACGGCTTTAGAAGATGAAAGCGGTGATGCCGGGGTCAAAAACTTTGTCTTCGTTTCCGGCTGGAAACGATAGTAAAGTTTCAAGCAGAGATGACTCCATGCAGAACGGGAGTTCATGATCAGAAATAAGCAGAGAGGAATCACTTTTCTCCAGAATTAAAAGTTCCTTAGATGAGGCAGGAAACTTTAAATTCTTATCAAGAGTCAATTTCATCAAAGGATGAATTTCACCATCATCGAGTATGCCTGGATTAAACACTTTGTCTTCACAAGAAAACTCAGCAGGGTACTCGATGGAGGACTCAAAAAAGAAATATAAGTCATGAGAGACAATTGAAGCATCCTCAATTATGGATTCAATTTTAGGGCCTTTTTCATCACTAGGTTTGCCATACAAAAGATTTTTCCATTCGGTTTGATCGGCCCTAAAATCGAAGAGGTCATCATCATCTTGTAAATCATTAAGCTCGGTGTAAGAATCAGATGATGGAGCATGGTATAAAAGATTTTCAACTTCTTTAAAATCAGCATGAAAGTCAAAGAGATCATCATCATCTGATGGAAGTGGATCGTCGTGAGCGAGTTCATCGGCGAACTCCTCGGGATAAGAATCACATTTAGACGGATCACGGTTCAGCAAAAATTCCAATTCTCTTAAGTCAGATTCAAAATCAAAGTCATCGTCCTCATCCCCCGGTGGGATTGGATCGATGTGAGCGAGTTCATCGGCGAACTCCTCAAGAAGAGAATCAATACTAGAAGTGGTACTGCCACTACTTTGCTCTTCTGATTTTGAATCAACAACTTGAACGGATTTAGGCGACTTTTCCTTAACATCATCCGGGGGAAGGGAAAATAAAGGTTCATCCAATTTCATTTTTAATAACGAGACATCTTCCCCGGGATCACTATAGGTCTCAACAATTTCTGGCGAAATTGGAGCATTATCAGACAACACCTCGAGCTCTTCCCTCGAGATATCACTTCCCTCAATCGGAGGAGAAGGATGGGAAGAGTCGGAAAGGACAGAATCAACAATCTCTACACGATAAACCGTCTCCGGAGGTGGGACAAGAGGTGTGCTCTTAGAGCTAGCAATTTCCACCTCTTACGTTGTGATCTCCGAATCCGATTCATCATCATCAAGAATACTCTTAACATCAGCGGAACAACTTTCAAACCATTTGGTTGAACCGGGTGCAATTTTCATAGATTTAAGTTCGGCACGTTTTTCAGACATACTCTTAACCGCAAATCTTGAGAGAATCGAATCACTTCTTTTGGAAGCAATTAATGGATCAGATTTTTGATTAACCACAGCAACGTTGCTTTTGGTGGTTAGCGGTTTAGAGTTCTGATTGATTTGAAACGTGACTTTTTCATTATCAACTCGCAGAGTTATTTCTTCTCCATACACGTCAATCAAAGCCCGCCCGGTCCTCAAAAATGATCTTCCGAGAATAAGAGGAACCCGGGGGTCAGCATCAAAATCAACCACCACAAAATCGGCGGGAAAATGGAACTTCCCCACCTTGACAAAGACATCCTCGGCTATTCCAAGTGGACGGGTAATGGTCCGGTCCGCAAGCTCGAGGGTCATGCAAGTGGGGGTATATTCGGGCAGAGAAAGTTTTTTCCAAATGGAGAGCGGCATTAGGTTGATGCTTGCACCGAGATCGGCCAAGGCGTAGCATTCAACCATTCCCGGAAATTCACATGGAATGAGGAATTTTCCGGGATCTCCAAGCTTTTCCGGAAGCTTTTTAAGGAGAACCGCTGAGCAGTTTTCATTCAGAGGAGTTTTTGCTAATTCAATTAATTTTTCTTAGTTATTCAATAAACTCTTGATGGTAGAAACAAACTTAGGCATCAGAAGTAAAGCATCCGCGAAGCTTATATCGAAATGCAATTCTTGAAAGATTTGGAAGAATTTTTCCATTTGATTTGAAGCTTTATCGCGGAGCTTTTGATCATTCAATCTCGAAGGATACGGAAGGTTTGCTTTGACGGGAATTTCTTTTGGCTTAACATTCTTTGGTTCAGATGGATGGACGACCGGAGGTTGGACGTCTTTGGTTCCTCCGTTGTTAGTAGGAGGTTCCATGTCCTTGGTCACCTCGGGTTCACGGTCGACTACCTTGGGAGGTAGAGAAGAATCGGTAGCCGGAGCCGTGGGTCCATCATATGAAACACCGCTCCGAGTCGTGATCGCCTTAGCATCGCCCCTCGGGTTAGCGATCGTGTTGCTTGGGAGAGAAGTAGTACCCGAACCCGAGGTTCGATCATTTAAACGCTTGTTAATTTCATTGATTTGACTCATCATCATCTTATTCGTTTCCTCTTGTTTCTTTTGTTGTTGTTGGTTTTGAAGAATAAATTGTTTTAATAACTCATCCGAGGGCGATGGGTTTTGCACAAATCCTTGATTTTGATTGTTTGGAAGATTTGGCCCTCGGTTGTTTTGAACAAAACCTTGATTATAATTCCCATGATTTTGGTTTTGAAAATTCCCTTGATTCGGGACTTTTTGAAAATTTCCCTGATTTTGAAAGCTTTGCCCTTGGTTAAAATTCCCTTGATTAGCCCGATTTTGATTTTGATTTTGTGTGAAACCGGGTGGTCCGAGAAAATTATTAGAACGGTAGCTGAGGAGATTACGGTCTCCTTGAGGCTGGTAACCGTTACCACCGTGATTGAAATTTCCAGAAGCAGCATATACATTCTCTTGAGTGTAGCCACCGGAGGCTGGGCACTCAAAATATTGGTGAGGACCACCACATATTTCACAACTCTAATTAACAACATTAACTTGATGAGAAGAGGATTGTGCTTTGGTTAATGATTCAACTTGTTTAGCAAGAAAGGCAATAGCCTCTAAAAGTTCATCATTAGCTTTGTTATTCGTACTCGAAGTGGGAATCTTGTTTCTTGAACTCCTCACTTTTGCTTTATTCTCAATAATCGTGAAAGCATCTTGACTAGTTCTCGTTAACAAGTTTCCACCCGCAGCAGAATTTAGGGAGTCTTGATCGGCCAGACTTAACCCATTGTAAAACGTGTCAATTTGGTGCAAGTCAGAGAAGCCATGATTAGGACACTTTTCTAATAACTCCTTAAATCTATCCCAAGCTTCGCTGAACGATTCATCGAAAGCTTGTTGAAATCGAAAGATTTGAGTTCGGAGACTAGAAGTTTTGGAAGGAGGGTAAAAATGATTGATGAACTTTGTAGCTAGATCTCCCCAAGTTAATATGGAATTAGGGGGTTCTTTCTCTAGCCAAGTTCGAGCCGCTCCTTTCAAAGAAAAGGGAAACAATTTCATTTTGATGACATCGTAATCAACTTGGTTAATCTTAATTGTTTCAGCAATATCGGTGAAATTTCGGATATGAACATAAGGGTCTTCATGATCAAGTCCGTGAAATGAGATACCCGTGATAAGATTGAGTAACCCGTGATTGATTTCAAAGTGATTTGCTTGAATATTAGGTATCACGATGGCTCGTCTAACACCATTGAAAGGTGTTTGGAGACGTTCCTCCATTGGACGGAGATCGGGAGCCGGATTGGCACCCACCGGAGGGTGTTGATCGTGTTGGTCCATTTCCTCAACGGTTGAGAAATGAACACGGTTGTTTTGACGGATAATCCTCTCGGGATTTGAAAGTGGTGAAAGAAGAGGGTTAGAAGAAGAAGAACGGGTGTGCATACACCAAAAGAAATAAAATCAAAAACAAAAGTTGAAACTGAAAATATTTTTGGATTTTTATTTTTAAGGAAAATTAATCACAATATTTTTGGTACCGATCCCTCAATCAATATTCGTTTCTCTTACGACTACGCGCAGAGTGGCGGAGAAGCAAAGGTCTGCCGAAGCTAATTAAAAACCCGCCTCTTTCGGTCTGCAATTTAATGTCAAGACCATCCTTAAACCACTTGTATAGGTTGTAATCGAAAAAATAATCCGAAAATCAAATGATTTCACAATTGTTTTGTTGTTATTTCGGAATGGTTTACAACACTTTTGAAGAAAAGTGAGGATTTATTTTATTTTTGTATTTTTGAAAACACTTTAGGAAAAGTGTTTTATTTTTTTTTATTTTTTTGTATTTTTATTTTTATAAAACGATAACTTCCGAGGGAAGGGTCTTCAAAACACGTATCGAAAAACAAAATCACAAATTCGCGTCAACCTTCCCCGGCAGCGGCGCCAAAAATTGATTTGTTCAATTATAGTATATATTTCTCCAAAGGAAACACAAAGGAAATATGTGTAACCCGAGTCGTAGTCCCGATGAAGATTGAATGGAATTTAGTGATTCGGGATTTGTGATTCGTGTAGTGAATGTGAATAAGAGTGATTGATTTTGGATTACACTACTAATATTAAAATAACAAACAAGATAAACTAATTAAACTAAGCTAATGGAACAATTAAACTAAGCATTTAACCTAAAAACGAAAATTGAATTTAAAAACGGAACGCGACGTAATTTAAAAACGCGAATAAAAGTGAAATGCTAAATTCTAAGCCCTAAAATTTTGAAAATAATTTTCCTATATTAAAACTGATAAAAGAAAATTTTTGGAAAAAGAAAAATATTTTTTTGACTTTTTAATAATTTTTTATGAATTTAAAACTAGTTAAAACTAATTAAATGATTTAATAATATTAAAACTAATTGGAAAAATCTGAAAATTTCTGAGTAATTTTAAAATCAAAGAAGCAATCTAGGAAAAATAAAATCAGAACCAGAATAAGCTAAAATAAGCTAAACAGCCTAATAAGCACTTAATAAATAAGCTTAAAATAAGCAAAACATGGCCAGAAATTATCAAAAGCTCAAAGACTGGTCTCCTAACTATAATAAGCCCAAATCAATAGAAAATGATCAAATAAGCAGATGGTATAAGCAGAAAATCAGCAGATCAGATCAGGTGCTAATGGCTTATTTGCAGACCTTGAATAAGCTCTCTAATAAGTACAAAATTCCAATCCCAGATAATGGGCTTAATGCTTGTTATTCTAACTACCTAAAAACCAAATTTGAGGACCTGAGCTTAACTAGATAAGCCACAAGAGGGCTGAGATCAGCACCTAGAAATGCTGTTCTGCATCAGCATATGCTGATCATGGAGCAGACAAATTTTTGGCGCTAACTTTGGTAAAACTACTTTAAATCAAACAACCCTTTGCAAACTTGTTTTAACACTTGAAAAGAACCTAGAGAGGCCAAAATGGGACTTACAATAATCTTGGCTTATGCTGAGCTTGTTCTAGGCAGTTTGGATTTCAAAGCTATCACTAATCAACCATATTCATCAAAAATGCTCAAATCTACTTAATCTCTGTCAACAACAGCTTATACAACCTACCTTATTCAAGATCAAAGTATCTAGATAGGCAAAACTATAGTGACCAAGCTTATTTACCCCTAACAGTTACTAATCCAAACACCCTTTATCAAACTGCTTTTGCAATTTACTCTAAACCTATTTGCTTTTAATCCTAAACTAACCTACAATCTATTTATCTCAACTAATTATTAACTAAAAAGCAGAAATCAGACTCAAATAAGCAGAAAAATAAGCTGTCACTAAATAAGCCAAATAAGCTAGAAAAGAAATTAGAACTTACAAGTGTTCCTGCTGAATTTTGATGATCTCAGAAACTACTAACAACCCAGGCTTATCTAATTAAGCCAAAAATATACCCAGAACAGCTTAATACTCCTCAGCTTATCCCACAGCTTATTTTGCTTCCATAGTTGACTTTTTGGACTTTTTCTTTGACTTTTTGATTTTTTTGTGGTAAAGACAGAACAGAACTTAGAATAAGCTTACACTAAGCTAGCAAGCTTATATAAGCTTATAAAACCAGAAAACAGCATAATAATAAGCTGATTTTTTTTTTTTTTTTTTTTTTTTTTTTTTTAGAATGATGATCAGAAATTTAAATTAACAAAAACTAAATAACTGAATTTAACATTAATAAACTGAAACAGTAACTAGTAAAACATTAGAATTAACTAGAAATTAAATGAAATTTTCATTAATAAAAATTAAAAATTACAAACGACTTATAAAATTCAGAAAATACTTGAATCCTAATACAAACTAGAATTAAAGAGACTTAAAACAATAAATAAAAACAGGAAAATTACAATAGGAAATAAAAACTACAATTCAAAAAAGTATTTTAGCAGCATAACAATAAACTAAAAATTACATGAGAAATGAGGAGAAATCCTCTCCTATTTATAGACCCGAATTGAAGCTTCTAGGCTGACAAGCTGGCGATCCGCGTGCTCCATGAGTTCATTTCCACCCTTAGATCAAATCCCAATCCTCTATAGCCGTCTGATTAAATCCAATGATGTGTCTTGACCAATAGCAGCATGCCACGTACCCTCTTCGTGCGTCTATGCCCTTTCTGACACTCCTGACACTTCTAGAAGGCTAATGATTGGACGATAGTACCCTTAATTGCTGTAAATTTGTACGGTTAAAGAGTTAGGGTTCTTGGAATAGTAATTTTCTGGGTTTATTTGGGGCGCGGGGTAAGTGAGGGTGGATTTTTAATTATTGATTGACTTTGGTGTATATATGTTTTGACCGGTTTTAAGGGTTTCGGATCGGGTTGGATTTGTGGACTTGGCTAGTTATATTTTAAGTGGGAGTGGGCTGGGTTTATTACTAAGGTGGGTTGGGTAGAGTGGAATGGGTGTGGGTTTGTGTATTGGGTTGTATTGTTGTGGGTTTATTAATAGAACCGGGTGAAATGATTTTAGTGTTAAGGTTTTATAGTTTTAAAATTTTATAGGGACTAATTGTGTACAAGCTGAAAACTAAGGGACTGAATTTGTTAATTTTCCAAAAATGATCTAAGGGTGATTTTTGGCTTTTGACCAAACATGACTTTCCCAGCTCCGGCTTAGAGTCCATTCCATATCTCGTGCTCGTTTTCCCGGTTTTTTGCTAGATTTTGTCCATTTTTGCAATATCCATCCCTGCACAATCAAAAACACAAAAACACAATATCTTTTGGCAATTTGGTTAGTTTTTGGTCTTTTTAGGTCCGGTTTTGGTCAAGAAAAGGTATGTGAATAAGCACATAGATTCTGCTGCTAGTACATTTTATTATGCTGCTAGGCAAACGATTCTACTGCTGGTAAGCTTGTTCCTGCTGGTAAGCTTGTTGCTGCTGATAAACTTATAACCACTAATTCCTACTATTATGGAAACTATTATGGTATAATTAATGGGCCGTTAATTATACATAATTCCATGGGCTAGGGTTTGAGTAAACTCTATTATAAATAGAGATCATAACTTTACTGCATGGAGATACAACATACAAACCCTAAACACTTGAATACGATTTGGTTCTTGATTTGTGCCTAAAACAAGAACATCACTTGGTCTTATCCCATAGAGATATTCGTGTAACCCAGGCATAGGGTCGAATAGTTTCTATTGGAAAGTGATAACATGATTTCAAGTGAATATCCGGTACATTGATTATCTTTACCCTGATCTGGGAACACCCAAAACCACCAACAATCAATAGAAACTATTTTAGTGATAATCAATGGCTGCTGCTATGAGGCATATGGCTGCTAACTTTTCCAAACTGGAAAAGTTTGAAGGTGTTGATTTCAGAAGATGGCAAAAGAAGATGCAATTCTTGTTGTCAAGCATGAATGTGGCGTATGTTCTGACCACAACCATTCCTGAAGATCATGGGGATGATGCTACTATGGAACAGATGAGGAGCATAAGCAAATGGGAGAATGATGACTATGTCTGCAGAGGATTAATCCTCAATGGTATGTCTGATACTCTTTTTGACATTTATCAGAATGTTGAATCTTTTCAAGAACTGTGGGATTCCTTGGAAGCCAAATATATGGCTGAGGATGCATCAAGTAAGAAGTTCCTTGTAAGTAATTTTAACAATTACAAAATGGTCGATTCTAGACCTGTCATAGAACAATACAATGAACTTCTTAGTATCCTTGGTCGATTCAAACAACACAAGATGAACATGGATGAGGCTATTTCAGTCTCTTGTATCATCGATAAACTACCTTCTTCTTGGAAAGATTTCAAGCATATGCTAAAGCATAAGAAGGAGGAGTTAACTCTTGTTGAGTTGGGCAGTCATTTGCGCATTGAGGAATCACTCAAAGCACATGAAAGTGACAAGCCAAAGAGCAGCACTGCTGCTGGTCCATCAGTTGTCAATATGGTGGAGCATAACAACTCCACCAGGTTCAATGACAACAAGGGCAAACGTAAGCATCAGGATAACTCCAAAACTGATCCTAACAAGAAGTCTAAAGCTACTTGTTGGAAGTGTGGTAAAACTGGACACTTCAGGAAGGATTGTAAAGGTGTTAAGATTGGCAATAAAACCAATGGATCAGGCACGAGTGGATCTGGGAATGGTAATACCAATTCCCTGAAAGGTCAGAATATATTTGATAAGTCTTTTGAGATTTATTATGTTACATATATATCTGATGTGTACTTTGTGCAGGATGATGATGTTGCGTGGTGGGTTGACTCTGGAGCAACAATTCATGTGTGTAAAGATAGAAGCTGGTTCAAGACCTACGAGTCAATGAATGATGGTTCTATTCTTCATATGGGAAATGAGTCAACAGCCCTGGTGCATGGAGGAGGATGTGTTGATTTGAAGTTTAGTTCTGGAAAGATTGTTTCTTAGTTTAATGTTTTACATGTTCCTGTTATTAGGAAGAACTTGGTTTCTAGTAGTGTTTTGAATAATTGTGGTTATAAACAAGTAATCGAATCTAATAAGTTTGTGTTATCTAAACATGGTGTGTTTATTGGTTTTGGTTATTTATGTAATCAAATGTTCAGACTTAATATTGTTCATGATATGATTGATTCTGCTTTTATGTTGACATCTAGTTTGTATGATCCAACCCTTTGGCATGCTAGACTTGGCCATGTACACTTTAAAAGGATACAAGATATGTCTAAGGATGGGTTAATCCCAGCATTGGACATGGACACTGAAAAGTGTAAAACTTGTATGATGAACAAGATAACTAAGAAACCATTTCAAAGTGTAAAACGTGAAACTAAAGTGTTGGAACTGGTTCATAGTGATTTATGTGATTTACATGCTACTCCCTCTTTGGGGAATAAGAAATACTTTGTGACTTTTATTGATGATGCTTCTAGGTTTTGTTATGTTTATCTATTACATACTAAGGATGAAGCATTAGATAAATTTAAAGTATTTAAAACTAAGGTTGAATTGCAACAAGAGTCTCTAGTAAAAAAAAAATTAAGGACTGATAGGGGAGGTGAGTACATGGATACTCTGTATTTTCAGTCTGTTGGTATAATCCATGAAACGACTGCTCCCTATACCCCTCAGCAAAATGGTATTTCTGAAAGGAAAAACAGGGTGCTAAAGGAGATGGTTAATTCCATGTTGTCCTATTCTGGACTGAGTCAAGGGTTCTGGGGTGAAGCTATGTTAACAGCTTGCTATTTATTAAATAGGGTTCCCAACAAAAGGAACAAGACAATCCCTTATGAACTCTGGACTAAAAGGAAACCCAACCTGAATTATCTCAAGGTTTGGGGTTGTAGGGCTGTTGTAAGACTCCCTGATCCAAAGCTAAAGACTTTGGGTGAAAGAGGCATTGAATGCATCTTTGTTGGATATGCTGAGCATTCCAAGGCTTATAGGTTCTATGTTATTGAACCTAATGAATCTGTCTCTATTAACTCAATAATAGAATCAAGGGATGCAAATTTTGATGAGAATAGATTCTCCTCAGTCCCTAGACCAAGTCAGAGGATTCCTAATGAAACTAATGATGTTGGTGTATCAGAAATCTTTGATGAGGTTCCTGATGAGGTTGTGGAACAACAACCTGAACCTGAGCTCAGAAGGAGCAATAGGGTAAGGACTCCAAAATCATTTGGACCTGAGTTTCAATTGTACTTAATTGAAGGAACAAGGGATGAGGTATCTGACCAACATTCTTATTGCTTTAATGTTGAGGATGATCCCAAAACATTTGATGAAGCAATGAAGTCCCAAGATGCTGCTTTCTGGAAAGAGGCAATAAATGATGAGATGGACTCCATCATGGGCAACAACACTTGGGTGTTGGCTGATCTACCACCTAGTTGCAAGCCTCTAGGTTGCAAATGGATTTTCAAAAAGAAAATGAAGGTAGATGGAACTATTGAAAAGTTCAAGGCTAGACTAGTTATTCAGGGCTTTAAACAAAAGTCAGGGATAGACTACTTTGATACTTATGCTCCTGTGGCTTGTATCAGTACCATAAGATTGCTAATTGCTTTGGCATCAATTCACAATCTGATTATTCATCAGATGGATGTGAAGACAGCTTTCTTGAATGGTGAATTGGATGAGGAGGTTTATATGAACCAACCTCAGGGCTTCATCATGCCTGGCAATGAAAACAAGGTGTGTAAACTGATCAAGTCCTTATATGGACTGAAGCAGGCACCTAAGCAATGGCATCAAAAATTTGATGAAGTGGTTTTGTCTAGTGGTTATTCACTTAACCAGTCTGACAAATATGTATATAGAAAATTTGATGAATTTGGTAAAGGAGTCATCATTTGTCTATATGTTGATGACATGTTGATCTTTGGCACTGACCAAAATCAAGTTGACCTAACAAATGAATTTTTGTCATCAAGATTCTCCATGAAGGATATAGGGGAGGCTGATGTTATCCTTGGTATAAGGATTAAACATGAAAGTAACAAAATTTCTATCTCTCAGTCTCATTATATTGAGAAGGTGTTGAGGAAATTTAATTACTTTGATTGTACTCCAGTGAGTACTCCTATGGATACAAGTGAGAAGCTCTTGCCTAATACTGGTAAGGCTGTATCTCAACTTGAGTATTCTAGGGTGATTGGCTGCTTGATGTATGCCATGACTTGTACAAGACCTGATATTGCATTTGCTGTAGGAAAATTGAGCAGGTATACTAGTAATCCTAGTGCTCATCATTGGCAAGCAATTCAGAGGGTACTGAAGTATTTGAAGAGAACTATGGATTATAGTCTCTCATATACTGGTTATCCTTCAGTATTAGAAGGATACACTGATGCAAGTATGATCAGTAACATTGAAGACAATTCGTCTACTAGTGGCTGGGTATTCCTACTTGGTGGAGGTGCAATTTCTTGGGCATCCAAGAAGCAAACTTGCATCACCAGTTCAACTATGGAATCTGAATTTGTGGCTTTAGCTGCTGCTGGCAAAGAAGCTGAATGGTTGAAAAACTTGCTTCTTGAGATTCTATTGTGGCCTAAACCTATAGCAATTATTTCTATCCGTTGTGATAGTGCTGCTACATTGGCAAAGGCTTACAGCCAGATGTACAATGGGAAGTCTAGACACTTAGGTGTCAGGCATAGCATGATTCGTGAGCTTATCATGAATGGGGTGGTATCTATAGAGTTTGTTAGATCTCAACAGAACTTAGCTGATCACTTGACGAAGGGTTTGGCTAGAGACTTGGTTTTAAAGTCTGCAAAAGGGATGGGTTTGAAGTCCAACTTAGTCACTGAATGCTAAGACACCCAACTCCCTCCTGAGGAAACTTAGGAGCTGAGTTCAATGTGGAAAGCTGAACATTTAGTGGACTGGAGCACATGTTTATTTTCATCCCAAGGTTGTGCTCAGAACCTGCTGAAAAGGAGGATGAAGTCTTTACTTCTCAATGGTTATTTTCTTTGAAAAAGTGCTTAGCAGGAGCATGAATAAAGAGGAACCACCTATGTAAATGTTGAAGTTTTTCCGCTTCAGGAAGCTTTGGACTTTTAGCTTTTACAACATTTATGAATTGGATATGGACACATGGCTTGTATAGTGTCAGGAGTATTTAAGTGTTTGAAACTTGTGTGTATTTTATCTTCAGGTATTCAAATGGGTTGAAGGGTTCAATTCTTAGAACACCCTGATTCTCGAATATTTGAACGTGTAATGTACTAAGATGAGAATTCAATCTTCAAGATATTTTCATTTATGCACATGTTTGTTTTATGTTTATTTTTCATGCAAAGGAAGTGAACTAAATTTGGGGAGGATTGTTGGAAAATTTAGTGCACTTGAGGGATTAATTCACACCTGGTAATGGGCTTGGAGGTACGGAGTGTACACCCATCAGGTCAATGTTTACCCTGACTCAAATTAAGTGGTTTGTTGTTCTGCTGCTAGCATAAATGATACTACTGCTGATGCAGTTCATACTGCTGCTAGTATTATCATTGTGCTGCTGAAGCAGAACATTCTGCTGCTAGTGTTATTGATACTGCTGCTAGTACAATAATACTGCTGCTGAGTTGCTAGGCAATAGATTCTGCTCCTAGTACATTTTATTGTGCTGCTAGGCAAACGATTCTGCTGCTGGTAAGCTTGTTCCTGCTGGTAAGCTTGTTCCTGCTGATAAACTTATAACCACAGATTCCTACTATTATGGAAACTATTATGGTATAATTAATGGGCCGTTAATTATACATAATTCTATGGGCTAGGGTTTGAGTAAACTCTATTATAAATAGATATCATAACTTTACTGCATGAAGATAGAACATACAAACCCTAAACACTTGAATACGATTTGGTTCTTGATTTGTGCCTAAAACAAGAACATCACTTGGTCTTATCCCATAGAGATATTCGTGTAACCCAGGCATAGGGTCGAATAGTTTCTATTGAAAAGTGATAACACGATTTCAAGTGAATATCCGGACATTGATTATCTTTACCCTGATCTGGGAACACACAATAAAACCAACACCATGTTGTATTTAAAGACATTTTGTATAGAGGTCTAAGAATCCAATACGTGTGCTTCTGAGTTTTATCATTCTGGCCTATACATCCAACATGATCTAATTGTAGCACGCTACACACATTATTGAACTTAGTTGCACATTGAGTGATTGATGAACTTTGTCAAATGAATGAAAGTTTCATTCATTTTAATAGGTAGTTTCATATAATATACGAGAAAATTGATTGTTTAATGTGTAAAAGGTAATTTTGAGGAAGTTAATTTACAAGATGTAACACCCCGAAAATCGGGTTTAGCGGAAGCATACATGTCACTGGGGTGCTACTTAATTGGTATCACAACACAAGTACAAAGAACGGTTTTCACCTCAATCATTTAGGATAAATTTTATTAACAAAAGTGTAAAATTTACATTTTTCAAAAGTAGTGCGGAAATAGGCCCATAAATAATTAAAGCGGTCCCATCATATATATCAGAGTCGTCTATCACCAACCCGAACATAATTCCATTATAACTACTCTGAGTATTGCAAAATTCACCTCTGAGTCGGACATAGGTGATCAGGCTATGTCCCACTGTCCCTGGTTGAATATAGGTGATCAGTCTATATTCACCCGAGGTTCAATGAATTTTGGAATACTAAGCCTAGTTATACTAGTAGTATGTCCTTCACATCTAAAATCGTTCCCAAAAATCACGACAAGTATACAAACACGGCATTCAATAGTGAGATTACGCAAGGAAATAGCGTAACTCTGTGGTAGGTTCGGTGCAAGTATAAGCATATGGAAATGCTTATAGTGAACAGTTAAAACGAGCGGATATAAAATACCCAAGAGTCAGGCACACATCTCAAACAAAATATATAATCAAGTATCTCGTCAAACAACTCGTCAAATATACCATGAACATCTCATATAATAATCATCAATCATCTCGTCACATCAATCATATCCTCAAACAAAGTCATACGTGAGGCATCAGCTTGGCAGGCAGGCACGTGGCGGTTATAGGGTTAAGTTTTCATGAAAGCGGTTATAGTCCAGGTTTTAGAAAATAAACCCAGTTCTCTATAACCTAGGCTCTGATACCAATCTGTAACACCCCGAAAATCGGGTTCAGCGAAAGTATACATGTCACTGGGGTACTACTTAATTGGTTTCACAACACAAGTACAAAGAACGGTTTTCACCTCAATCATTTAGGATAAATTTTATTAACAAAAGTGTAAAATTTACATTTTTCAAAAGTAGTGCGGAAATAGGCCCATAAATAAGTAAAGCGGTCCCATCATATATATCAGAGTCGTCTATGACCATGCCCTGGTATCACAACACACTACACACTGCCCTTGGCATCACAACACCGCGTGAACCGTAATGCCCTTGGCATTGCTATACGTCTCCACTATATGGAAATCCTGTTTGCCGCCGTCTGGCCATATTTTGCATCGGGTCGAGTTAGATCCGATTGGCACCGTTTGAATCCGAGTTACTTATTTGTAACTCCTTAAGAGCGTTATAGGCCGTCCGAGCTTACTGGAACGTTTAGATTCGATTTTGACCACGTTCAGATTTGATTTTGGCCACGTTTGGATCTGATTCTGGCTACGTTTGGATTTGATTCTGGCTACTTTTGGATTTGATTCTTGCTACGTTTGGATTTGATTCTTGCTACGTTTGGATTTGATATTGACTATGTCTGGATTAGTCTTGATTCTGATTTAATTCGAGTTGTTTGATTTTATAATTTTGGACGTCATCCTAGATTTTGGAATTGTTATTCGGCCTTATCTTGTTGTGGCCTTGTTACAGTCGCCTCTACTCTAAGCCTTGTGCTCAATCGATGATGTTCATCTTTCCGATTGGGATTGTTTAATCGAAACTGTTCAATCAATGTTGTACCTTCCGTTTTGAGTACCTTGTACATTACTGATTCAATTAACTGATTGCTTGTGGCAATCAACATCTTCCCTCAGAATTTTACCTTGAACTCGCTAAACTCTCTGTTTGGCAGAGATTCCACGCCCAACAGAAATCTTGAGACTCTAAGGAGTAACTGAAACCGCGATTCCTTGGGACAACCACCTGACTTTTCACTCGTCCCTCGGAAGTACCAGTGATCCTTGCTACTTTCTTACCAGATAATTAATTACATCATGAACGAAACCTTGGAGGTAAATCCCGCGCCGCTACCAGAGTAATTGTTGAAAATCCTACCTAATCTACTCACCTTCTGCTAATCAATGAAATGACAGTATTGGCAAACTTGCTCGTCCATACTCATGGGAAATCATTACCCGGTATAGAGTGTCGACTCTTACCATTCTCTGAGCAGGATAGTTGTTTTACATCAAAATCCCTAGCAATCACTCCAAGAGCCATGAGAACAGATTTGGAGATGAATGCTGTGTATCATCTCTAGATTGATGGCCGAAAAAGAACGTATTGTGTGCCCATGTAATTCGGCAATGGTTAGAATAAGACACCCCCCGTTGGCCAAATTCTCTTGTAACAATACTTATGACTCCAGTATTTCAACGGCACCGTACGAGGCACTTTATGGTCGTAAGTGCCGATCGCCAACTTGATGGGTAGAAGTTGGGGATACCCAGCTTACTGACCTTGAACTTGTTAATGTGACTACCGAGAAGATCGTTCAGATCAGAACCGAGTTGCAAATTGCTCACGAAATCGTCAGAACAGTTATGCTGACAAATGATGTAAACCTCTTGAATTTCAAGTTAAAGCATATATTATGCTCAAAGATTCACCATGAGAAGGTGTGATACGTTTAGTAAACTGGAAAGCTTGATCCTCGCTGTATTGATCCTTTTGAAATCCTTGCTAGAGTTGGACCGGTAGTGCACAGACTCGAGCTTCCGTCAGGACTTAGTAGTGTTCGCAACGTTTTTATGTGTATAGTGAAGAAATGACTTGCCGATGAGGCAATCGCTACTCCTCCGGGAGAAATCCAGATTGATGAATGTTTAAATCTCGTTGAGAAACTTATCGAAGTCATGAACTATGGAGTCGAACGACTTTAGTAAAGTCACATCCTTATCGAAAAAGTTCGTCAAAGCTCGCGAAAAGGTCCTGAATCCACGTGGGAACGTGAGGATGAATCCTCGTGTGTATATACTCATCTCTTTTCAACCATAACGAGTAACTTGAATTGAATCGCGAGGACGCGATTCCGTTTAAGGAGGTGAGACTGTAACAACCCGTAAATTTTCGGACGTATTTTTATATGAGACTTTCCTCTGTTTTTCAGATACGAATCTTTCTGAACTTATTTGGTTTGATAACGTGAAGTTATTTCGCGAAACGTGAAAATTGTACACAACGCGTACTAGCACAACCGATGATTTGATTTGATTATTTTATTATTTGTGAGAAACGAGACGTATGAATAGTTGTTTTTATTGGAAAAATTATTCTGAGCGCAATAGTGAAATTCCCGTGTCTTGAATCGATCGTTTGCTAGCTTAAACGAGCCCCGAGCCTCATTTCAAGAAAGATTGCAAAAATTACAACTATGGTCCCTGCAGTAAAGTTCCACCTCCAACCCTAGACTTTCGTTATTGACAGTTTGGTCCATAGGGTTTTTATAACTTTTGGCTAGCCTATATATACCCCATTATAACTCATTTCTAGGGTTAACTCTTGTCATTCCCTCCTCCAAAAATATCCGGCAGCCACCTTCCCCTCCGGCCACCCCTTTTCCGGCCATCCCAGCAACACTCCCACCACTCACTGCCACCCCACGTCCACCACCACGACCCATCTCTGTCCTTTCTCTCTCTCGATACTTAAAGAATTTTTCCGGCAAGATTTCCGGCGACACAAGTTTATAACCATTCGTGTGTAGACCAAGAAGATCGAAGGTTGTTCAGGTGTTTGTTTTGGTTCGAGGTCGCCACACAGCCGCCATGGCTGTCACTACTCCACCACCGCCGTCATCCCCTACTCCTCTCTCTCTCTTTCTCGACATGGTAAAATCGAAAACGTTTGTTATTTTATTGTTTTTGGTGATACCGAATCATGTTGTACTGTTTTTCGTGGATTTAAAACTGTTTTTCGAAATAAGGTTGTTAATTCGTGACTTAAAAATTGGATATAAACGTGGTTGGAATTAAATCCGCGTGGTAAAAACTAAATTTGTGTGGTAAGATTGATTTAAAATGATCTGTTGTTTAATTCGGTTTGAGTTTATGGTTCTGGTTGTGTTTTTAGTTCGAGCCGTGTATACATAGGGTACATTTGGGTCTATTGTTGTTGGCAGATTTGAAGCCGAGACCTCCCATGGTCTCGGCATGAGAAGAGTTGTTATTATTCTTGGTGATTGATCGTTGTGTCGAGAGATTAGTATTCTTGGTCAGTTTGGCCCTGGGTTTACAGTTAGTATTTGGTGAATTATTTGTTGTGTTTAAGGCTGATGTCATTGTTAATGGTTGATTGTGGACGTATTGGTTATGTTTGACTCGTGTTTGTTGGTTGTTTTTCTTGCTGTCTTGGCTCAAATCCCACATAGGGTGTCGAGAGTTTGGCTGGTCTCGGTTTGTCCAAGGGGCCTTGTGGTCGGGTATTTGATTTCAAGTTGCATTGTGGTTGTGTTAGGCTTATTAAGTGTGTCTAAAAAAAGAGTTTCTTGGTTTTTAATTGTCGTCGTGTTATTAACTGATATAACTAGGGTTCATTAAATGATTAACTAACGAGTTCTTTATTGGCTTTGACATTAATACTATTAGTACGTTTCGGATTATAGTAGAAATCGTGATTTGGATTTGAATACGGATTTTGATCATTATGGACGTTTGGACAAATTATGGATCGTTATTGGATTTACGATGTTAGGCATTGGACTTATTGGACATTTTGGGACTCGAGACGGTATAATATATTTAGATTCAAAATGAATTTAATATATTAGACACGAAACGGACACAAAATCTCCAACAAACCCAAAACTAATTATTACGCAAATAATAACGAAACAAACCCAAAACTAATTATTACGCAAATAATAACGAAACATGAAATTTATAAAATATCAAAATGTCAAACTTGGTTAACTAAAGTCACAACGACTTGAGAAAACTGATTTTTAATAGTTAAACTCTTTTCTATTTTATAAGACGTTTAAGCTTTATACAAACTATTTGGGATGTCGGGGTAAATATCGAAACGTACAAACTGATTTATTTTATTTGAAGTGTTTATTTGTCGTTAACTCTTAGATTTGTCTTCCTTGGTTTGAGTTCTCGTCAGTATCCTCTCGACTAGGTCGATGTCTATTTCTCTTTGGCATGAGTTGTATGTCGAGTCTATGTTTTCTTACCACACCACACGAAACGTTGACATTAAGCTTTTGATGAGTTTTGAAATCGAGCAATCCACGAAAACTACGACACATTGTCTTTTATAGACTTTATTATTTTGCGAGACGTATTTTGAGACGAGTCTTTATACGTATTAGGTTGTGTCGATCCTCGATCGTTGTGTACCGCCGTGCTTGTACCTCCGTGTACCGTCGGGCCGTACGTCTTGAGATTGTTATGTCTTGCTTCTCGATGCCAGTTGTGTCAGTTGTGATCTTGCATTGCTGTGGCTAAGGTGAGTTCATGGCCCCTACTTTTACCGGTTTTCTAACTATTTTCGGGGGAGAATACATGCTCGTTTTTAACTAAACTCTTGACTGTTTATTTGGAATACATGAATTGGTTGCTCTATTTTTGACTATTTGGCTGATATATTTGATCTGGTTATTTGATGGCGTTACGTGAACTGGTTGCTCTATTTTTGACTATTTGGCTGATATATTTGATCTGGTTATTTGATGGCGTTACGTGATTTATCTGGTTATTTGATGGCATTACGTGACTTATCTGGTATTCATGAGTGAAAACATTTAAACTATTTTGAATGGACCTAACCGTTGTTTTGGATTTGCTATAACTTGTTGACTGGCTAAGGGTTAGACTTGCGGTAGATGTTGACTTAGTCTAGGGTAGCAATCCCTTGCTATAACCATGATGCCTAGCTAAGAATAGATATCTGCTTACGGCCTAGACCAGGGTAGCAATCTCTTGCTATAGCCATGTTGCCTGGCTAGAGTCGCTTAGGGCCCTACTTGAGATCTCGTTTTGATATTGGTATGATTGGTTTTGGAAGTATTATTGGAACTCGTGGTTTACATCGATCTTAGTCCAGTGCAGCAAATCCCTTATCTTGGTCCATTATTATATTTTTTCTTAACCCGTGATTTAGGCAGTGTTAGCCTACGTTAGACTTGACTTGCTTGCGTACGATGATTTGAACTTGAAAACCTTTTGGTTCAACCAAACTGTTTAAACTTAAACCTATGAACTCACCAGCGTAAGCTGACCCTTTTAGCATGTATTTTCAGGTTTAATGTTATAGCTTATCTCTGGAGGCGCTTGGCAAGGGGCATGGTCATAGATGACTCTGATATATATGATGGGACCGCTTTACTTATTTATGGGCCTATTTCCGCACTACTTTTGAAAAATGTAAATTTTACACTTTTGTTAATAAAATTTATCCTAAATGATTGAGGTGAAAACCGTTCTTTGTACTTGTGCTGTGATACCAATTAAGTAGCACCCCGGTGACATGTATGCTTCCACTGAACCCGATTTTCGGGGTGTTACACAAGAGGTCCTTGTTTTGAAAGATATCATGTACGTAATTTCTAGAGCTTGGGGGTTGAAAATGTAACTTATGAATATAAAGTTGACTTGAGGTCAACCAACTTGCATTATTAAACTTCTGATCGATATATCATTTCATTTTCTATAGCCACTCATATCCCGTGCTCGCTTCTTAACCAATAAAAAAATTTGTAAGTCCTCTCCTCAACTTTGTTTTTATTTATGAATATGAATTTGTTGATTGTTTTTGCATTTGTGTTTATTTATATAGCTTGAACCTAAAGCGATTGTTTAAAAGTAAACAAATGTGTTCAAATTGTTGTAACTCACCATTTTGCCATTCTCTATTTAAATCAAACCACACTTTAGTTTTTATTTCTTCTTTATGTATTCCCAACCTAATGTATATAGAAAACTGGGGGACTAGAAGTGTATGTTTCTGATATAAAATTGACTTGAAGTCAACCCAGTTGTATTATTTTATAGGGTTATTAGCACGAAAAGTCATTACACTTGCCAGTTTTGTCATTGTGTGTAGCGTTCTTTTTTTTTCCAACTTGACACCAACTTTTTGAAATCGTACTATTGTGTGTACTAATGACCTGCTTGACCAGTTGGAGCCGGTTAAGTTAACGATCGTTTATTTTATTATTGCAACATAAGTCATTTATACTAATGACCGTTTGTAATTAACTAAATGGAGCCGGTTAATTTAACGACTGTTTCTTTTATTATTGCAATGTTAGTCCTGTATACTAACGACCGTTTGTAATTAACTAAAAATTTGATTTTCTTTAAAAAAATCTCTTTTCTTATTATTTTTAAAATTTATACACGTTTTTATACCTGTTATTTTACACACAATTTTATACACATGTTTAATACACACGTTTTTATACACACGTTTTTATACACGTTTTTATACGCGTTTTATACACGTTTTTATGTACGTTTTTTACACACATTTTCGTCTGCTTTTACACGATTTCGTCTGTTTTTGCACGTTTTCATCTGTTTTTGCACGTTTTCGTCCGTTTTTGCACGTTTTCGTCTGTTTTTACACGTTTTCGTTTGTTTTTGCATGTTTTCGTCTTTTTTACACGTTTTCGTTTGTTTTTGCACGTTTTCGTCTGTTTTTACTTGTTTTCGTTCGTTTTTACACGGTTTTGTTCGTTTTTACACGTTTTCGTCCGTTTTTACAAACTCATCTCTCTGGATGTCACGATGCTTCGAACGCCATCGGTACAAACTCATTTTTGGTTCAAACACGGTTTCATGTTTATACTTTTTCAACAAACGTGTATATTACTCGACCTACAAACAAACCACAATTATCAATTCACAAATTCAAACAAGTGTTATCCGGCCAGAAATGTAGTTCAACTAAAACTCAATCACAAAATTTCAGCTCACAAATATCCTAGTCCATCCAAATTGTTATAACCTAAACCAAATATTAACAAATGTCACTAATGACTATCCCTAGTTATATAATACTACTATCTCAACCACACATGCCACAACCCTATCACATTTGTGTAAGTGCAACTTCATCAAACACCACCCATTTCTCAACTTTACATATCCCTTCATTGCATACTTTGTTTCTTTCTAAACAACACAAAACACAAACAAAATTTCAGTTTGAGATTTGCTACTATATTTTTTCTTTTGTTTACCAAAACAACTCAACCAAGAATTCACTGACTCCTTCTTTCTTTTCTTTAAATCTCGAAACACAATCCCAAAATAATCTATCTACTTTCTCGAGAATCAATTTTGAAAATCAGCACCACAAATTATTGTATGTTACGGCTTGGTTTAAATAATTTTGAAACACAAATTATTATGTTAACTTATTAGTAATTTACTATGAAACTATGAATGATAGAAAATAATCTAATTTGACTCATCAGCGTATCATGTGATGTTGTTTTCACTATCTTTGTTACTATAAATTATTCACAATTGGCTACTCTTTATGAATTCTGATGATCTTTTCTTGTGATCGCAGCTCGATCTCATCACTGAAAATGGCTACTACATTCATTTCTAATCGATGGAAATATGACGTCTTTGTAAGTTTTAGAGGTGAAGATAGCCGCAAAAGCTTCATGGATCATATGTTCAACGATTTCAAGCAAAAAGGAATTCATGCTTTTAGAGATGATAGAGAGTTGCCTAAAGGAGAAGAGATATCTCCTCAACTCTACAAAGCCATTGAAGAATCTAGGTTTTTGATAGTTATCTTCTCCAAAAATTATGCTTCTTCCTCATGGTGTCTGAGGGAACTTGTCAAAATACTTGAGTGCAAGCAAATGGGAGAGCCTAAACACGAGGTTCAAATAATCTTTTATGATGTTAAACCTAACGTTGTGAGGAAACAAACTGGGAGCTATGCTGAAGCATTTGCCAAACATGATGTTTCAAATAGAACAGAGGTGGATAAATGGAAGGAAGCTTTATCCATGGCGGCTAACTTATCTGGATGGGATCTCCAGGACATGACAAATGGGTAAATTTCTTGTTTTTGTGTAATTATTTTGTAGCTCTACTAAAGCTTAACACTAAGTAGTTTCTCTTACTTATTATGTCTTTGTGGTAAACAGGTTCGAGTCCAAGTTCATCGATTCCATTTCCAGAGAAATTCTCAAAAAATTATGTGACGGACCCTTGCATGTTGGTGAAAACCTTGTTGGCATAGATTTCCATTTTGACAAATTAAACTTGTCTCGCTTCGTTGGGTCAGATAAGGTTAACATGATTGGAATATGTGGTATAAGCGGAATAGGAAAGACGACCCTTGCCAAAGCTATTTATAACTTAATATATATTCACTTTGAGGGAGGTTGCTTTTGTGAAGATGTCAGAAAACAGCAAGACCTGACTCAAGTCCAAATGCAGCTTATTGATGAAATCATGAAAACAAGAGAGCTGAAGATATCGAATGTTGGTCAAGGGATTATGGTGATAAAGAAAATGATGTCATTGAAGCCGATCTTGCTTGTTTTGGATGACGTTGATCATCGGGATCAGTTAAAGGCGCTAGCGGGTTCAGCTAGTTGGTTTTGCCCAGGAAGTTTGATTATATTCACAGGTAAAGATAAACAGTTGTTAAGATCTCATAGAGTGGATGAAAATGAAATCCATGACATGGACTTCCTAGATGAGGATGAATCTCTTAAGCTCTTTAGTTTCCATGCCTTTGAGGAAAAACATCCTTCTACAGGCTTCCAAGAACTTGCTGAGAAAGCTGTGAACTATGTGCAAGGTCACCCTCTGGCTCTCATAGTTTTGGGTTGTTTTTTGTACGGTAAAACTGGATCAGTGGGTTAGTGAACTGGAAAGGCTTAAAAAACATCCTTATGAAGAAATACATCGAGTTCTCCGCTTAAGTTATGATGGGCTAAACCTTGACCAGCAAAATATTTTACTTGATATTGCATGTTTATTCGTTGGAGAAAACAGGGATTTTGTAGCAAGCGTACTAGATGGCTATAACTTTTTTGCAGTTAGAAACATGCAAGTTCTAGTTGATAAGTCATTAATCACGATATCTAGCAATAATTCACTTCAAATGCATGACTTGATTCAAGCAATGGCAAGGGAAATCATTCATGAAGAATCTATCACGACTGGGAAACAGAGGAGATTATGGAATTCATCTGAAGTTTACAATGTATTGAGTGAAAAGAAGGTAAGTAGTGGTATATGATTCTTTTTTCTCTACATTAATACATTAAAGTATTAGCAAATTATCCTAATGAAGCTACATGTTCTTGTTTTTCCAGGTGCCAATAACCAAAGAAGTTGAAGTTCTAGTCCTTTCTTTAGAGAAATTTAACCAAAAGGTTCACATAGATGCTAATGATTTTACACATATGAAAAAGTTGCGGATCCTGAAAATCTATCAAGAGGAAAAAGTATCTGAGCATAAACTTGAATTGAACGGCCACAATGTGATCTTCTCAGGAAATTTGTATTATTTGTCCAATGGGCTAAGCTTGTTTTGTTGGCATGGATGCCCTTTCAAGTACTTACCTTCAGATTTCTATCCAGAAAACATTGTGGTCATTGACCTGTCTTACAGCAGCATAAAAAAATTTTGGACAACACCTAAGGTATTTCCTTGTACACACATGTTTTTCTATTTGATACCGAATGACCCGAGAACTTATATATATATTTTTTCTCTTTCCATGTCAGTGCTTTAGAAGGTTGAAAGTAATGAAGCTAAGGTACTGTTGTAACCTAACAACCACCCCTAACTTCTCAGAGATTTCAAATCTCGAAGAGCTAACTCTTGAAGGTTGTGTGAATTTGGTTAGTGTCCATCCCTCAATTGGAATGCTCAAGAGACTTGTTGTGTTAAATCTAAGAGACTGCGAACGGCTTCAGAATTTTCCATGTAATGTGGAAATGGATGCTCTTCAAGTTTTGAATCTAACGGGGTGCCTAAAAGTCAACCAACTCCCTGAAGCATTGGGTCGGATCAAAAGCTTAACGGAGCTTCATGTTGACAGAACTGCCATTACAGAACTTCCTTCTTTTGTATCCTCTCTAATAAACCTTGAATCATTGTCATTCGGTGGACAAGGGAGGATTCAACCTAGATGGTGGACTTCAATCACTGCTCCTTTTGGTTTACTAAGTAAACAACAACATCCCCAAAGATCAGTTTCATTAGAAGGTTTACATATGTTAAAGAAACTGAATTTAAGCTACTGCAATTTAGAACAAGTGCCTGAGAGCATTGGAGGCTTATCATGTCTAAAAGAGCTATACATAAATGGGAACAATTTTACAAGCTTGCCTGGAAGTTTGAGTCAACTTTCTCATCTTGGATATCTTTCTGTTCATGGTTGCAAGAAGCTGGAAGTGTTGCCCGAACTTCCACATAGCCTATATGATCTTGATGCATCTGATTGCACCTCCTTAAGAGAAGTGTCGGGATCATCTAAAAGCCCAATCAGGTACAATGTTTTCAGAAATTGTCCAAAGCTGTTTAAGAATGTTACCATTGATAGCGAGGGGTCTATATCGAAGACTCAGTGTCTTGACTCATCTATAACTTCTCAAGGCTTTATTCATCAGCTTTCTGCTTTCCTTGGGTATGTGGGTTTCCTGACTAACAGATGTGAATTCTTCTTGCAAGACACTGAATTTTATTCTTTAGATATAGTATATCATGGGAATAGCATTCCAGAGTGGTTTACAAATAGAAGTACGGAAAATCATGTAAAGGTTGAATTACCATCGGATTGGTGTTATGATAAGTTTAGGGGATTTGGAATTTGTTTTGTTTTTAAGACAAAAAAGCCTCACAAAATGAAAGGATACTCTGTAAAGAACTTTGATGGAGCTTCTCTGAATCCATACGGTTACATTCCATCTGTAATTTGGGATTATTTTGTGAAAGAGGTGATAGG
This sequence comes from Artemisia tridentata subsp. tridentata, assembly GCA_021014915.2. Classification (NCBI taxonomy): domain Eukaryota; kingdom Viridiplantae; phylum Streptophyta; class Magnoliopsida; order Asterales; family Asteraceae; genus Artemisia; species Artemisia tridentata. Next base: position 20,766,827 of record CP139503.1, on the reverse strand, counting down.
AATCCAAGATTCATATATGATATGGTTGCATTATACAAATAAGTGGGAAAAAAAAAATAAGTGGGAGGATTGGAAGGAAGCAAAGAATTTTGTAACATTTTGTTTTGAAGAGAATAATGAAGATGTTGAGGTGAAGGAGTGTGGTGTAAGACTAATTTGTGATGAAGATTTACAGCAAGAAGAAGACGTCACAAACTTGATGTTCCAAGACCTCCCAACTCTATCACAACATTGTGGGGCCTTGATGTATTTAGGGCCTTCTGGATTTATTAAATGGTCGTGCTAGTCCAATAACTAAGGCGTTTGTTTATATGCCAAATTATATTTTCCTAATAGATTGTAATTTTTATTTATTAGTTACCGGTAGTCCAATTGAAAGAGGTGATAGGAATCCAAGATTCATATATGATATGGTTGCATTATACAAATAAGTGGGAAAAAAAAAAAATAAGTGGGAGGATTGGAAGGAAGCAAAGAATTTTGTAACATTTTGTTTTGAAGAGAATAATGAAGATGTTGAGGTGAAGGAGTGTGGTGTAAGACTAATTTGTGATGAAGATTTACAGCAAGAAGAAGACGTCACAAACTTGATGTTCCAAGACCTCCCAACTCTATCACAACATTGTGGGGCCTTGATGTATTTAGGGCCTTCTGGATTTATTAAATGGTCGTGCTAGTCCAATAACTAAGGCGTTTGTTTATATGCCAAATTATATTTTCCTAATAGATTGTAATTTTTATTTATTAGTTACCGGTAGTCCAATTACAAGTTTGATTTATTAATCGTAAATATTAAGTTTTAGTTTTTTGTTGATAACGAAAATGCTTTACTTATCTGTAGTAGACACCCACCATGTGTTTGATGAAATGTATATGATTAAATCATTTATTATTATACTGGCAAACTATTATTCAATAGTTGCTGCAAACAACCTCGCCTGCAACACGATTTCACATTTATATATTCAATAGAAGCGATAACTAAACATCTCATATGAAATAACATCCGAGTCTCTGAGCACAAGGTATACTTCTGAAAATTGATATCCCAACATGAAAACATGAAGTCACTAACCACAACACATTCAAAGATTACACATTATCTCCACTCCAGCAAGTAAAACCACCTTTCGTTTTCATCACTTAGGTACCCAACACAGATAGAATCCCGGGACGGCATTCCGTTAAGGGAGTGAGACTGTAACCACCGGTAAATTCCCACTATAATTAACAACAATTAATTATATATTAATCTCCATCACTATTTTTAATTGCCATTTTTCCGGGAAAATTTAAAATTTTCTTTATTATACTATACTCACGACCAACACAAGATTAGGATAAGTCTGCATATTTTATATGAACTATTGTCACTTTGTTATTTTTATTTTTATATTATACTCTTTACGTAATACGAATACTCAAACCTATTAGATTTTATCAACGTATACACTCTCAATTAAACATATCACACGCCTAATATAATTAGTTGGAATATATTAATAAACTTTGATATTTTTATAAACAATATATTTTTACGTTACCTGGTTTTAAGTTTCGTGACTTAATGAATTAACGTTAGTAATTATCGGGATCAAACTACACTTAAACTATTAACAGGTAAGTATAAATTGTGCCACATAAACCATTTGACATGAAAAATGTACGTGTAACATGGTTTTGCCATAACATGTTGGAAAATTTAGTGCACTTGAGGGATTAATTCACACCTGGTAATGGGCTTGGAGGTACGGAGTGTACACCCATCAGGTCAATGTTTACCCTGACTCAAATTAAGTGGTTTGTTGTTCTGCTGCTAGCATAAATGATAATACTGCTGATGCAGATCATTCTGCTGCTAGTATTATCATTGTGCTGCTGAAGCAGAACATTCTGCTGCTAGTGTTATTGATATTGCTGCTAGTACAATAATACTGCTGCTGAGTTGCTAGGCAATAGATTCTGCTGCTAGTACATTTTATTGTGCTGCTAGGCAAACGATTCTGCTGCTGGTAAGCTTGTTGCTGCTGATAAACTTATTACCACTGATTCCTACTATTATGGAAACTATTATGGTATAATTAATGGGCCGTTAATTATACATAATTCCATGGGCTAGGGTTTGAGTAAACTCTATTATAAATAGAGATCATAACTTTACTGCATGGATATACAACATACAAACCCTAAACACTTGAATACGATTTGGTTCTTGATTTGTGCCTAAAACAAGAACATCACTTGGTCTTATCCCATAGAGATATTCGTGTAACCCAGGCATAGGGTCGAATAGTTTCTATTGGAAAGTGATTACACGATTTCAAGTGAATATCCGGTACCTTGATTGATTATCTTTACCCTGATCTGGGAACGCACAAAAAAACCAACATAACATGCAATATAAATTTAACGTGTATAATTTTGTAACCATAACATGCAATATATACGTGTACTATGTAATTGCCATAACAAACTAATATCTAGTATACATATGAACGTGTATAAACAAAATGCCATAAGACTAATATTAGTGCATGATCTTGCTGCCATGCACAAACTAAACTAAACGTGAACCATAAAATTCATATTTGAACATGTATGATCTTGTACCATGAAATGCAACTACCAGAATATACATGTACGTGTATTAACAATTTCCAAATAGAAATCTAAGTCTTCAAGTTAAACTCATTCAATCCATCTTAAATTACTTAGATCAATCCTAATTAAAACTAAACTAACTTAGTATCACTTAATTACTAGATAATCTTGCACTATCAGGAATCTTATTAAGGCTATAATTACCCCGCCTCACCATAATCCTTGATAGCTATCATAGTCAAAATGTGTAGCTAGAAATCCATGGCTTAGGTTCGATCCACCTCCCCCCCCCCCCCAATCACATGGTTTCCTCTCCATCATTTAAACCAACAACCTAAGACATGGTGTATGTATAGACACATCACCATGTTTCCCCTCCTTCCAACATAATGACTAGAACCTTAGAAAACCCATACTCCCTTCATCTATATAAGTCGACATACACTCCTTCTTTTTATTCATTTTCATTCGAACCCACAAAACCTTTCCCCACCTATATATAATCTGATATAGAAGCCCATATAGAAGCTAAGGAAGAACATAGGAAAGCTTAGAAGGGGAGGAAATCTTGGTATTTCAATTTCAAAGCCATTTGTCCACAAACCCTATTAGTCAAAATATAAATCAAGTAAGTAAACTAGTCCTTTTTCATACCTTTTTTAAACTCTAATACACTTAAACATGTCCAATAAAGATACTAAACAAGTCTTATTTAGAACCTAGGCTAAAAATATGGGTTTTACAAGTTACTGATATAAACAGTAACTGATATATCTTTTTATTCACTTTTTAATAATACTTGAGCTCAAATGTTATCTAATACTACATTAAAACAAGTAAATTAACCATACAATAAATTATAAACACAAGCTTTAGGACTTTGTAAAAGAAAATTCAAAAACTTGTTTTTCTGCTTCTTGTCTTGTCGTCCCAAACCAGTCCCAAACATCCTTTTTTGCGCCTCATTTCAAACTAATAGATAAAGGTATTAAGACCATCCAAAAAGCCTTTTTTAATCACCACCTAGGAAATTCTAAAACGCCCCCATAACCCTTTCAAAACAGTTAAAAATCACATAGTTATTTGGCTCCTTTGTCCTTGTCGTGAGCCACATAAACTAAAAACTCTTAATAAAAATTTTCGGAAAATTTTGAATCACGACCTATGAAACACTTTAAGAATCAACTAAATAGACTTAGGAACATGTTAAGATGTTATAAAAATAGTGGCGTAAGTTTTAAAGTTTAAATCCAAAAAGTTTTTCTTTTTCTTTTTTCTGGTCGAAAAACTGCCCAAGTGGTCATATTTGAATAAAAGTTTCGACCATCAAATGAAGTTATTGAAATTTGAAATTTGGTCATTAAAAACACTTCACAGCATAGTTGTTAAAGAAATAAAAGCATCATGTAAACTTGGTCTCGCCCCGTCTCAAATTGATCTTTGTTTTAGGTTGGTCGCATATCAATACCAGTTATGTATAGGATCCAGCCAAACATCCAACTTTTACCATTTATTTCGACTATCAAATGAACTTTACAAAATCCGAAACTTGGTCATTTTAGAGGCCTCATAGCATAGATATTAAAAGAACAAAAGCATAGTAACTATCTTGTCTCGCCCCATATTTATTTTAGCTTGTTTCTGGGTTGGTCGCACAACAAAAACAACAACTTATAAAAATAACGCCCAACACCCCAACTTTAATAATTTATTTTGAACAAACCACAATGACTCAGGACCTCGTATCTGAACCATTTGAAAGAGCTCCCAGTAAAGAACATAAAAGAACAAGAACGTTGTAAAAACATCACAAGGTCTCGCCTATATTTTCCTTTTTGGGCGAGATGAACAAAAACCAAACATACCCTTCTTATTTTTATTTTTAATTTTGAAAAGCTATAAGTTAGAAATTAAGCCAATAAGCCCTATACAACTTATTTTCAAACTAATTACAACTTATTTTGATAAGTCGTAACAAGCCTCGCCTTTTCCTAAATTAGAAACATGTTTAAAACAAGTTTAGGATTTAGAACGAAACATATAAAAGCTTTAGGGCTAAAACATGTCGATTTTGGAAGATGGAGTTTTCTTGGGCCGAAAATGTAAATTTTACAAAGATATTAATATAAGGCTTTTTTGTCAACGTTCCATATTAGAGGGTATAAATTTTCATTTTTGAAACTATAGGGTAAAAAACTGTCATTCCACCAAAGTTGAATGATAAAAGTTGTCATTTTTATAAAAGTTCGAGGGTATAAAGTACAATATTTTTATATACAGTTCGATAATATATTTCACCACTTAATGATTCGGATTTTGTTATAAAACTTATATAAGAAATATATTTATCGACTCTGTATTTTTATAAAACTTATATATATGAAATATTTATATATCGATGAATGAACAAACGAAACATAAACATAAAATATGAAATAAGATGAAGTCTTATCTAACTTTTGAAGAGACTTCATGTTGTCCCATTTAACAAATACCGTTAACAAAACATTACGAAACAAATATTAAAACACATATAATTGAATACGAATACTGAAACTTGACATATTTACCTAGATTACGTGTCGGAGCATTTTATTCGCCATACTTGATTTGTTTTCCATCCAGACTGCTCAGGTGAGTCATAGCCCCTCTTTTCTTATTTTGAACTCTTTTGGGGGAGATACATGCTCGTTTTATTTACAAATCTTACTCGTTTTACTCGATTGATGAAATATTATTGAAACTTATTACATGCTGAACACAAGTAAACTTTCTATATGTTATCCTAATTATTATTGCCTAAGTTAGCTGTTGCCATTTAAAAGACCTCCCATCATGGACCATTAATCACTTTCGGGTGAGCGCGAATATAATGAATAGATCTATTGGGTTTGACAACCCCTTTGTGTTACCGTAACGTGACCAAATGCATTTTATTTGAGATCAATAAAGAGACCGACAATCTCCTACTCGGAGGCAAAATTACTTCATTTAATTATGGAGTAATATGCATCATTAGTTTATAACTATGATAGTATACAGTTAACGTTTTGCGTGTCATGAGGCTTAGAGCAATAATTATTACTTACCCATAATTGTATTCATTGCAATTATATTCCTAAACTTGAAACTTGTGTTAAACTGATTTGCTTACGAACATTACGGATTTACTAACTTTGACTACTGAAATCAACTGTTTTACTTATAAACTCTATGAACTCACCAACCTTTGTGTTGACACTTTTAGCATGTTTATCTCAGGTCCATAATGAACGAGGATGGCAAGGAGGAGCACGGATATATCAAGAAGGATATAAATTTTATTATCATTTGAAAACTTATTTGTAAACCTTGAAAACTTCTGGGACCTCATTTGTAAACTCCGATATTTATAAAATTCGAATGATAAATCTTTAAAACGACTACATTAGAGATCGTTTTCTATTACTATAATTATTGTACTGTTGAGTAACACCCAGCTTGAATTCCACTGCGTATCCCAAAAATGGGGGTGTTACAGATTGGTATCAGAGCTTATAGTTATAGAGAAACAGGTCTAATTGAGACCTAAACTATAACTGCTTTTTCACAAAAACATTTTATAGCCTTTCGGTGTCCGTGCCTTCCATCCTCCAGACGATTATGTGACTTCTAGGTAATTTATGCTTTATTATATTGATATATATAAATGACATATTTCTGATCACTTTATATAAATGAATATACCTGTATATGCCTATTCCAAGGCATCACGATTTAATCATATTTCCTCGAGCATGTACCTACTTCTATATTTTGTAATCTACGAAACCTTCTTAAGACATTGTGATTTGCGCAATTCTTATTCTATATACATTAAATATTATGTCAACTATCTTTGATTATCTTACTCTCATCTCAACAGATGAATATAAATACTCTTTCCGTACCCTCACTAATATACCTTGTAACTCATCGGTTAAGTACGAATGTTGAAGTCAGAAATTCTTAAGTAGGATGATTTAAAATGTCTTTATTTGAATGGATTGGGACGCCATTTTATTTAAATAAAGAAATTATGAATCACCGAACCATAAGTTTATAATCCTTTATTTACATTGTTTGGGACGCCTCTCTGTGTAAATAATGAATTATAAACAAGTGGGCTTATTTGTATCTGAAAGGACATGAGTATGAACTCGAGAATCTCTAAAATTCATAGAACACAAAATGTAAACTGTTACTACATTAAAATCCATGAATATTAAATACATAGCGATACAATTAGCATAACGAATTATTAACACTAGATCTTAGACATAAAAATAAACAAGTTTTATTTCACATTTAGTAAGGATTACATAGAAACACAATAAGAACTCATTATAACGATCCTAACATGAAACTATTGCCCCCATATCTTATCCACAACAATAGCTAGAACCACTAGGGGAACGAAAAACATTAAGATCCCAACCAAGAATGCAAAAATCTTCTTTCGGAACATAAGCCAAATAGATAGAAACAACAACGACATACACAATAGCGAGGATAGTAATTAGGTGCGGCATTTTGGAAGTAGTAAATAAGAGATATATGTTTGGTAGAAGAATGGAAATTAAAATAGAGTATATATAGGTAGAAAACTAGCCGTTGGGAATTACTATTCCTGACTGTTAGGTTTTACTGGTCATCGTACTATGGAATTTAATAATTAAAAAAAAAAAATCTATAGTCATCAAATTCTCTTCCGAAACCTTCATGGTTAAAATTCATTATTTAAAAATTTCCTTGTTGCATGTATTTTATAAACTCATACTTAAAAAATAACAATTTTTATTCAAAAATAAAATTTTCTTAAGATTATATGACCTACAAAACAACATTTTTCACATATAAAACAATTAATTTTAACTTATAAAGTTTTCACAAGTAAAACCACCTTTCGTTTTCATCACTTAGGTACCTAACACAGATTGAATCCCAGGACGGGATTCCGTTAAGGGAGTGAGACTGTAACCACCGGTAAATTCCCACTATAATTAACAACAATTAATTATATAATAATCTCCGTCACTATTTTTAATTGCCATTTTTACGGGAAAATTTAAATTTTTCTTATTATACTATACTCACGACCAACACAAGATTAGGATAAGTCTACATATTTTATATGAACTATTGTCACTTAGTTATTTTTATTTTTATATTAAACTCTTTACGTAATACGAATACTCAAACCTATTAGATTTTATCAACGTATACACTCTCCGTTAAACGTATCACACGTCTAATATAATTAGTTGGAATATATTAATAAACTTTGATATTTTTATAAACAATATATTTTTACGTTACCTGATTTTAAGTTTCGTGACTTAATGAATTAACGTTAGTAATTATCGGGATCAAACTACACTTAAACTATTAACATGTAAGTATAAATTCTGCCACATAAACCATTTCACATGCAAAATGTACGTGTAACATGGTTTTTCCATAACATGCAATATAAAGTTAACGTGTATAATTTTGTAACCATAACATGCAATATATACGTGTACTATGAAATTGCCATAACAAACTAATATCTAGTATACATATGAACGTGTATAAACAAAATGCCATAAGACTAATATTAGTGCATGATTTTGCTGCCATGCACAAACTAAACTAAACGTGAACCATAAAATTCATATTTGAACATGTATGATCTTGTACCATGAAATGCAACTACCAGAATATACATGTACGTGTATTAACAATTGCCAAATAGAAATCTAAGTCTTCATATTAAACTCATTCGATCCATCTTAAATTACTAAGATCAATCTAATTAAAACTAAACTAACTTAGTATCACTTAATTACTATATAATCTTGCACTATCAGGAATCTTATTAAGGCTAGAATTACCCCGCCTCACCATAATTCTTGATAGCTACCATAGTCAAAATGTGTAGCTAGAAATCCATGGCTTAGGTTCGATCCACCTTCCCCCCCCCCCCCCCCCCCCAAATCACATGGTTTCCTCTCCATCATTTAAACCAACAACCTAAGACATGGTGTATGTATAGACACATCACCATGTTTCCCCTCCTTCCAACATAATGACTAGAACCTTAGAAAACCAATACTCCCTTCCTCTATATAAGTCGACATACACTCCTTCTTTTTATTCATTCTTATTAGAACCCACAAAACCTTTCCCCACCTATATACAATCTGATATAGAAGCCCAAATAGAAGCTAAGGAAGAACATAGGAAAGCTTAGAAGGGGAGGAAATCTTGGTGTTTCAATTTCCAAGCCATTTGTCCACAAACCCAATTAGTCAAAATATAAATCAAGTAAGTAAACTAGTCCTTTTTCATACCTTTTGTAAACTCTAATACACTTAAACATGTCCAATAAAGATACTAAACAAGTCTTATTTAGGAACCTAGGCTAAAAATATGGGTTTTACAAGTTACTGATATTTTTATTCACTTTGTAATAATACTTGAGCTCAAATGTTATCCAATACTACATTAAAACAAGTAAATTAACCATACAATAAGTTATAAACACAAGCTTTAGGACTTTGTAAAAGAAAATTCAAAAACTTGTTTTTCTGCTCCTGGTCTTGTCGTCCCAAACCAGTCCCAAACATCCTCTTTTGTGCCTCATTTCAAACTAAAAGATAAAGGTATTAAGTCCATCCAAAAAGCCCTTTTTAATCACCACCTAGGACACTCTAAAACGCCCCCATAACCCTATCAAAACAGTTAAACATCACATAGTTATTTGGCTCCTTTGTCCTTGTCGTGAGCCACATAAACTAAAAACTCTTAATTAAATTCTTCGGAAATTTTTGAATCACGACCTATGAAACACTTTAAGAATCAACTAAATAGACTTAGGAACATGTTAAGATGTTATAAAATTAGTGGCGTAAGTTTTAAAGTTTAAATCCGAAAAGTGTTTCTTTTTCTTTTATGGTTGAAAAACTGCCCAAGTGGTCATCTTTGAATAAAAGTTTCGACCATCAAATGAAGTTATTGAAATCTAAAATTTGGTCATTAAAAACACTTCACAACATAGATGTTAAAGAAATAAAAGCGTCATGTAAACCTGGTCTCGCCCCGTCTCAAATTGATCTTTGTTTTAGGCTGGTCGCATATCAATACCAGTTATGTATAGGAACCAGCCAAACATCCAACTTTTACCATTTATTTCGGCTATCAAATGAACTTTACAAAATCCGAAACTTGGTCATTTTAGAGGCCTCATAGCATAGATATTAAAAGAACAAAAGCATAGTAACTATCTTGTCTCGCCCCATATTTATTTTAGCTTGTTTCTGGGTTGGTCGCACAACAAAAACAACAACTTATAAAAATAACGCCCAACACCCCAACTTTAATAATTTATTTTGAACAAACCACAATGATTCAGGACCTCGTATCTGAACCATTTGAAAGAGCTCCCAGTAAAGAACATAAAAGAACAAGAACATTGTAAAAACATCACAAGGTCTCGCCTATATTTATTTTCCTTTTTGGGCGAGATGAACAAAAACCAAACGTACCCTTCTTATTTTTATTTTTAATTTTGAAAAGCTATAAGTTAGAAATTAAGCCAATAAGCCTTATACAACTTATTTTCAATCTGATTACAACTTATTTTGATAAGTCTTAACAAGCCTCGCATTTTCCTAAATTAGAAACACGTTTAAAACAAGTTTAGGATTTAGAACGAAACATATAAAAGCTTTAGGGGTAAAACATGTCGATTTTGGAAGATGGAGTTTTCTTAGTCCGTAAATGTAAATTTTACAAAGATATTAATATAAGGGCTGTTTTGTCAACGATCCATATTAGAGGGTATAAATTTTCATTTTTGAAATTATAGGGTAAAAAAACTGTCATTCCACCAAAGTTGAAGGATAAAAGTTGTCATTTTTATAAAGGTTCGAGGGTATAAAGTACAATATTTTTATATACAGTACGATAATATATATCACCACTTAATGATTCGGATTTTGTTATAAAACTTATATAAGAAATATATTTAACGACTCTGGATTTTTATAAAACTTATATATATGAAATATTTATATATCGCTGAACGAACAAACGAAACATAAACATAAAATATGAAATAAGATGAAGTCTTATCTATCTTTTGAAGAGACTTCATGTTGTTCTATTTAACAAATACCATTAACAAAACATTACGAAACAATATTAAAACACATATAATTGAATACGAATACTGAAACTTGACATATTTACCTAGGTCACGTGTCAGAGCATTTTATTTGCCATACTTGATTTGTTTTCCATCCAGACTGCTCAGGTGAGTCATAGCCCCTCTTTTCTTATTTTGAACTCTTTTGGGGGAGATACATGCTCGTTTTATTTACAAATCTTACTCGTTTTACTCGATTGATGAAATATTATTGAAACTTATTACATGCTGAACACAAGTAAACTTTCTATATGTTATCCTGATTATTATTGCCTAAGTTAGTTGTTGCCATTTAAAAGACCTCCCATCATGGACCATTAATCACTTTCGGGTGAGCGCGAATATAATGAATAGATCTATGGGGTTTGACAACCCCTTTGTGTTACCGTAACGTGACCAAATGCATTTTATTTGAGATCAATAAAGAGACCGACAATCTCCTACTCGGAGGCAAAATTACTTCATTTAATTATGGAGTAATATGCATCATTAGTTTATAACTATGATAGTATACAGTTAACGTTTTGCGTGTCATGAGGCTTAGAGCAATAATTATTACTTACCCATAATTGTATTCGTTGCAATTATCTTCTTAAACTTGAAACTTGTGTTAAACTGATTTGCTTACGAACATTACGCATTTACTCAACTTTGACTACTGAAATCAACTGTTTTACTTATAAACTCTATGAACTCACCAACCTTTGTGTTGACGCTTTTAGCATGTTTATCTCAGGTCCATAATGAACGAGGATGGCAAGGAGGAGCACGGATATATCAAGAAGGCTGTAAATTTTATTATCATTTGAAAACTTATTTTGTAAACCTTGAAAACCTCTGGGACCTCATTTGTAAACTCTGATATTTATAAAATTTGAATGCTAAATCTTTTAAAACGACTCCATTAGAGATCGTTTTCTATTACTATAATTGTTGTACTGTCGAGTAACACCCAGCTTGAATTCCGCTGCGTATCCCAAAAAATAGGGGTGTTACAGAAAGTCCAAAAACGGATAAAAACGTAAGAAAAACGGATGAAATTGTATAAAAATTGACCAAAACGTATAAAAACGGGTGAAAACGTAAGAAAACGTATAAAACTGGACGAAACCGTATAAAAACGGAATAAAACGGTTTAAAACATATGAAAACGGACAAAAACGTATAAAAATGGACGAAAACGGATAAAAATGAATGAAAACATACGAAAACGTATAAAAACGGATGAAAACATATGAAAACGGACAAAAATATATAAAAACGGATGAAACTTATAAATCGGTTAATATACTATAAATTCAATCAAAAAATGTTAAATAAAATTTATTTTGGTATAATAACAACATTGGACGCTTAGTCCAATGGTTAGGGAGTTGATTTTTGGGTGAACAGACACGAGTTCGAGCCTACTGTGCCCCCTTTTAATTTATTTCGAAAAGAAAAAATTGCACCGTTAGTCCTGAGGACTAACGCAAATATTTTCACCTTCGTTAGGATATAACGGAGATATTATTTACACCGTTAGTCCTCATTGACTGACTTTACTAACGAAGGGATGTATGGTGGCTAACTTTACTAACGGAGGGATGTTTGTGTGCCAAAAAAAACACGGGGATGTATTGCGGGACAATGGGCAAACTTCAGGGATGTAGTTTGAACTTTACTTTATTTTAAATAATAGCAAAGAGTAAAGTTAAGGCCGTAAAGCACAATTAACTTTCTTTAAAGTATCGTTTGGGTACGTGAATTAGAATAAATGTTCCAAATTTTAAAAAGTGTTTTAACATGCACGTTTGGATGACATGTCATACTTCAAAATGTGACACGTGTCACTGTTTTTTAAGTGACACGTCACGAAAATGTACATAGTTATGGGTGTAAACGAGCCGAGTACTGTCAAGTTCGAACTCGAACTCGACTCGATTACTAAAACTCGAGCTTGAAACTTGACTCGAGCTCGGTCGAGCTTTGGATTTCAAGCTCGAGCTCGAAACTCGACTCGAGCTCGATTATTTCCACATTTAAAGTTCGAACTCGATGAAAAATCAGCGTATCAAGCTCGACTCGACTCGATTTTATGACATTTACATAACTACATGTATATAAAAGGATAAAAATGTAATATCATTGAAGCTCGATAAGGGCTCGCGAGCCTCACGAGCCGAGTATTTCAAGCTCGAACTCGACTCGAAATTGTACTCGAGTAGCTCAAGCTCGAGCTCGACTCGTCTATATCGAGTCGAGTTCGAGTAGTTTACGAGTCGATCTCGAATAGCTCGCGAGCTGTCTTGTCTCGTTTACACCCCTATACATAGTGGAACACATTCTGAAAGTTTGTAACAGTTATTGAAACTTTTCTAAATCACGTACCAAAACGCTATTTTGGAGAATGTACGTTAATATTTAATGACCTAAACCATAAAGTGAATCATAGCTCATTTCTTTTGCTTAGTTCATTTTTGCATAGTACTCTTTATGCAATTTGACTATTTTCTCTTTACATGTGTTACTTACTCTAACAAACCATCCTTATTAGCTTGATCTTGTAAAAACTCTCATCTAATAAAAGTTTGAAACCCATGTGACAAAACAAAAATTATTTTATAAGTTAACCTTGAAAAGCTCAACTTTTTTTATTTTTTTTGTTTTTTAAAAGGTAAAATATATTAAATAAAATGAAAAAGTTAAGTGCAAATAGAATGTGGTTGAGATGGCACATTAACCTCAAGCAAACAGCTTGATAAACACCTATAATGGGATGTTATGACATGCCATAATCCCCAACACCTCTAGTTACAAATAAACAACTAAAACAAAACTAGAGACAACCGGAAAAGATGAACTCCTTAACACCAAGCCTTCACGAATCCATCACTCAACGTCCAGGGAGTATAAAGATGCCATATGAGATTGCCTCCTTAAAAAAGCTCAACCTTTCATAAGCTAGTATATTAAAATTGTGATTGGTGTAGGAGCTAGAGTTGGAAGTCAAGGTGGAGCTAGAACTTGTAATATAAGCTGAAAGCTGGAGTTTTTTTATTTTTTTTTAGAAAATATTTATGTTAAGTTAATTGTATTTACAGCTTGTTATTGTAAAACTTAAAAATAATAATAAAAAATAAATAAAAAAATCACAATTTAACTCACATATATTCTAAACTTTTTTTTTTTGTGTTACTCCATAATATTACAAAAAGTAGTTAAACAATTTAACTAAGCACAAGCTCTTCTCACCTCTATAGAATATTAAATATTGAGTAAATTGCAGAAATGGTCCCTGTAGTTTGCCCAGATTGCAGATTTAGTCCCTGAGTTTTCGAAAGTGCAGGCAGCCTCCCTGTGGGGAAACTTTGGTTTCGTTTTGGTCCCTCGTTTTAACTGGCGTTAAATAATTCCGTTAAAAGTTACACGTTTAGCCCTTGTGGCCCATGACCATTGCAGTGTCCATCCCATTTTCGCAAAAAACGTCCCTGTGGTCCGTTTTTACGCGTTTTCATCCGTTTTCGCGTGTTTTCGTCCATTTTTTTTACGATTTACTCCGATTTTTTACCTTTTCGTCTATTTTTTGACGTTTTCATTTGTTTTTTTACGTTTTCGTCCTTTTTTATGTTTTCGTCCGTTTCTTTACATTTTCGTCCGTATTTTTTGTTTTCGTCCGTTTTTTTACGTTTTCGTCCATTTTTTTACGTTTTCATATGTTATTTTACGTTTTCGCCCTTTTCTTTACGTTTTCATCTGTTACTTTACGTTTTAGTCCGGTTTCTTACATTTTCGTCAGTTTTTTTACGATTTTCGTCTGTCTCTATACGTTTTTTTGACGTTTTCGTTTGTTTTTTTACATTTTCGTCTGTCTCTATACGTTTCGTCCTTTTTTTTTACATTTTCTTACGCTTTCGTCCATTTTCTTACCTTTTTGTCCGTTTTCTTACGTTATCCTAACATAAGAAAACGTAGAATAATGTACAAAAAATGTACAATATCATATGAAAACGAACGAAAACATAAAAAAAAATATGAAAACATCAAAAATTGGATGAAAACGTAAAAAAAATCTCACGAAAATGGACGAAAACCTAAAAAAACTGACGAAAACATAAAAAACATACGAAAACAGACTCGAACTTAAAAAACGAGCAGAAATGTAAAAAAACAACTAAAACGTAAAAAAAGGTAAAAAAGAATACTCAAACGTAAATAAAAGGGACGAAAACGAAAAGAAAAAAAAGCGTTAGAAAACACACTCAAACGTTTTTTTTGTTGTTTCGTTTTCGTCCCTTTTTTTACGTTTGAGTGTGTTTTCTTACGTTCACGTCTGTTTTTTTTACGTTTTACTCCGTTTTTGTACATTACCGTCAAATTTTTTTACGTTTTCGTATTCTTTTTTACCTTTTTTACGTTTTAAAAATAGACGAAAAACGTCCCTAAGAAAACGTAAAGAGACAGACGAAAACGTAAAAAAATAGACGAAAAACGTCCAAAAAAAGGATGAAAACGTAAAAAAACAGATAAAATCGTAAAACAAACTGATAAAAATGTAGAAACCTAACTAAAACGTAAAGTAACAGATGAAAACGTAAAAAGACAGAAGAAAACGGACGAAAACGTAAAAAAACATATGAAAACGCAAACAAACGGATGAAAACGTAAAAATAACAGATGAAAACGTAAAGAAACGGGCGAAAACGTAAAATAACAGAAGAAAACGTAAAAAAACGGACGAAAACGTAAAAAAATTGACGAAAACAAAAAATACGGACAAAAATGTAAAGAAACAGATGAAAACATAAAAAACAGTCGAAAACGTAAAAAAAAAACGAAAACGTCAAAAAATAGACGACAACATAAAAAATCGGTGTAAATCGTAAAAAAGCGGACGAAAACACGCGAAAACACGGACGAAAACGCATAAAAACGGACCACAGGGACGTTTTTTGCGAAAAAAGGATGGACACTGCAATGGTCATGGGCCACAAGGGCTAAACGTGTAACTTGTAACATAATTTATTTAGCGCCAGTTAAAACGAGGGACCAAAAAGGAACCAAAGTTTCCCCACAGGGAGGCCGCGTGCACTTTCGAAAACTCAGGGACTAAATCTGCAATCTGGGCAAACTGCAGGGACTATTTCTGCAATTTACTCTTAAATATTTATTAGCTTAGCTTAGAAAATTCTTCTAATTTACAAAATCTTTCATAAACTTTTATGCCAATCACAACTTTATTTTTATAAAACTCCCATAATCCAATTATCCAAACACGCACCTTCATAATCATTATCACCATCATCATGGAACCTGCTTCATCAATGGAAGAGACCATTATGGAAGAAAGATCAGAGGACCTCATCAAACCCACCAAAACCCATAACCCGACCCGAAAAATATCCACATTCCTTAAACCCTGTGCTCCAACTTCAACCCATAACCTTAAACCCTTTCCTTTAAGTACTAATATTAATAAAAATGTGACCCTTAAAAGTGGGTTTAAAAACCCACCAAAAGGTTGGAAAGATTGGGTTAATACCATGCACTTAAAACATAAATCCACGTGGCAAAAAGCTGGAATTTATAATGCTGTACTAAACTCATCTTATAAAATCTTGGAAAACCATGATTTGGTTTTATCATTTGTTAAGAAATGGTGTCATGAGACTAAAACATTTGTGTTTGTTTGGGGTGAAGTTGGTATTACTTTGGAGGACATGTTGGTTCTTGGTGGTTTTTCGGTTTTGGGTCAAAATGGTTTTGGTGATGTGGGAAGTGATGTGGAGTCGGAAAAGGTATTTGGTGCGTTAAGGGAGGCGATGGGGAAGTTGGGTAGGTCTAGTTATAGGAATGCGAGTCAGGGTGGTTGGATTAAGATGTTTAAAGATAGTGGTAGTGAGATTGAGCATGAGGCGTTTCTTGCGTTATGGTTGTCTAGATTTGTTTTTCCTTCGTCGAGTAACGTGGTTGTGAAAAGTTTATGCAAACTTGCGGTTTGTTTAGCTAGAGGTGTTAGGCTTTCTCTTGCGCCTGCTGTTCTTGCTAGTGTTTATAAAGATTTAAGCTTTTTGAAAGATAGGATTGGTCTTGATGGTGAAACGCCTATTATTGTTCGGGCTCCTATGCAGCTTGTTCAAATTTGGATATGGGAAAGGTTTCCGAAGATTAGTCCTAAATGCAAAATTGGTTGCAATCCAAGATTTGCTAGATGGGAGAAAACGAATGTATGTGTAAGTGATGTTGGCTCCTTTGTTGACCATTGTGCATTTGAAGATTTTATTTGGCAGCCGTATGTTAAGGATTCAAATGAAAACTCGGGGTTTGGTAACGTTTTTCAAGAAATGGGACGGTGGGTTGTTGTTGGTGATTGCTTAGATAAAGAATTGGAGTCATGGGTACGATGTATAAGAATTTCCGAGTTAGTTGGGCTAGATGGAAGTTGTATCCAACAATACTTGCCGCATAGAGTTGCGATGCAGTTTGGGATGAACCAAGATGTTCCTGCTGATGTGGCGCGAGTGAATGAAACTCGTGAAATTGCTTGGGAGTTTTACACGAGACCTGTTAAGGATGCTAAAGTGTACATCCCATCAAGGTTATCCGAGCCATATGTCACTGCTAGATATTTGGAGTGGCGGAATAAGACAACAGGTGAGTGTAGTCTGCAGTCTCCAATTGGTGATATTGAGACCGAAATTATTGGCAAAGATGAATCAAGAAGTTATGGTGGTGATGGTATTCGTACATTGGGTAAACTTGAAGCAAGAATCAGTAAACTTGAGGAAGTTTATGCATATCTCAAAGCTAAAAAGACCGAGAAATGTTGATGTAGCTCGCTTTACAATACATTTTGTGATGAATTTCTCTATGGTTTTACACATGTTCTGGCATGTATGATTACTTTAACTAAATATGGTTTTTCCTCTGTTTAACTCTTGAATCATGATTGTGTGCTGTAGGATCGAGTACTTCGAGCTTGATTGAGCTTGGTTAAACGAGAACCTCTATATGGAATACAAGTGTTTATGCGGAAACTAAACAACAAGTATAATAAAGAAGAAAAGACAATGATCCTCTATGGATCAGACTATGAACTAAGAATTGTGTTATTGAATATTGTAATCGTTAAAGGTACATGAAGTGTCACAATATGAATGGCTGTATGTTTCTTATATAGATCAGAAACCCTAATACCTAATACAGCCTGTTATTAATAAAACATGTAAAGAGATAAACATCAATCTCTTCTAAAAATAAATCTAACAAACTTTCTAAACCTACGGATAACAAACAATAACTATCCGCAGCAATAAGCACTATCGGCAGAAACAAAACAATACTATCGGCAGGAACCAACCGCAGCAGCAATGCAACACTATCGGCAGGAACCAGCTTCACTATCGGCAGCAATGAGAAATTCCTTATTTCTCAGATCCCAACAATCCTCCCAGCAATGAGAAACCCTTATTTCTCAGAGATCCTAACAATCCTCCCCTAATCTTGAGGTTGACTAGGTTAACCTGCAAGATTCCAATGTGATAGAGCTTTAACTTCTCAGGCTTGAGGACTGCGACTTAGCAGCAACAATAATTAGTAACCAGCAGCAACATCCATAACTTGCAAGATTCCAACCTCTATAGCATCCAGCAGCAACTTCAATAGTTCAGCAGGAATAAGAAATCTTCTTCAAAACATGTATACTGGTCACCATGACATTCACTTGAACTTGGCTGCTACTAGGACAAGATGTACATCAAATCACTTAAGTTTCATACTATTCTCATCACATCCAGGTGTGTGAACTCCTGTGAGAGGTGAATCATTGAAAATTAATGGATTTGATGTCTCTTTACCAATAGCCATCACTACTGGAGTAGCCAATGTTTAGGTGTTTTAGACCATGGTACATTGATAACCATCTGATTTATTAGCAAATCAGCAACTATAAACGGATTTGACTTGTCTTTACCTGTAGCCGTTTGCTCAGGACTAGTCAATTCTTAGGTTACAGCAAACCTTGGTGAATTGAAAACCAAATATGGATACCAAATGTCTTTACCACAAACCACACTTTTGTGGACTAGCCAATTCTTTGGATCCCATAAAGGGTTACATCCATGGTGAATTGAAAACCATTTTCAACTCTCAGAACTGAATCATGGGTGAGTTGAAGTACCCTATAGCTTTGAGCAAGCTATTACAGCTATCAACGGATTTGATTATCACACCAGAGCCGTACCCTCATGGTGAGTCAACTCTTTCTTGTCTGCAAGACATGGTGAGTTGAATACCATTTATTGTGCAGGTGTAAACACCAACACTGTACCTGCAAGGTGTTGCTCAAAACCACTTATTACCACACAAAATATACAATTTTTTTTTTTTTTTTTTTTAAACTAAGAAAAAAATCAGAAACACACCAAAAGAAAAGAAAGAAAATAAGAAAAGAAACCAAAAGAAAGAAAGATAGAAAGATGTACAACAACAACAAGAATAATCCTCCCCTTAAGCTTCATCCTCCCCTTAAGCTGATGAACCTTTAGCTGCAAGTTGATCCTTGATGAATTTGATCAACTGTTCAGCTGTAGTTAAATCATTTCCAATTGTATGCTTGGGAACTCTGACCTTCTGTGTGAGCATTCTCTTCAAAACTCCCTCAGATATAGGATAAGTGACATCCAAAAACATAGTCAAGAACTTGCCAGAGATGAGCTCCACTACATGAACATTGGAAGAAGGATATAGTCTCCAAGAAAATACTCTCCAGGATGATTGATTACCCCATACCAATTTAGCCTTTTCTCCTTCCAATGAATTTATCAAGACTTGTGAATCTCCCCAAAGCAGTAGGCCAATCCCAGTAGGAGTATGAGTTTGATAGTGATTATCCACTATCTTATAAAGATGCTCCAAATCCTTCCTCTCTACTTTATTCAAGATCTCCCTCAGAAAAGTAAAGAACTTGACTGTCCCATTAAGAGAAAACCAAAAATTGACTTCACCATCAGAAGTAGACCGAATCTCCCAGTGAGCAATATTACCCCAAGAATGAATGGAATCATCTTCTGAATCACTATCTGAGTCAACTCTAATCAAATCATGATCATCCACTTCAGAAATGTCCATAGAAGAAGAGTGGAAAGAGTGACTCTTCTGCCTTGTTCTTAGACCATATTGCAGGATAGGAACAGATAAAGATGGCTCAGCAGAAACAGAGACATGATCAGCAGAAATACCAGCAGAAACAGGAACTTCTTGTGGTGCCTTAGATGCATCTACATTAGTACTTGGTGAAATGAATGTGGCAGTCTGAGAACCTTCAGCAGGAACAAAGGAAGATGCACCAGATAATGTCTCTCCAGACTTTATTTTCTTTGCAACGTCAGACTCTAAAGAAGAAGGCTCTCTTTTCTTGCTTTGTGGAATATCTGTCCGAACTGAAGAATTTATCCTTGCATAGGTATCAAGGAACAACTTGTGGATTGCAGCATCAGTCCAACCTTTGAAGTCACTGAGCTTGTAGTTAGCTTCATTCTTCAGATATACCTTCATAAAGTTGACATTATCTTTATTTGTAGGCATCTTAAATCCTGACTTTTGTCTTTCACTGATCCTATGCATCAATTCATTCCAAGAGGATGCTCTATGAGTCTTCAAGATAAATGCCTTGAGCTGATCTGACCTTTCATCTGAATCCAACTCTGAATCTTGAAGAATCATAAACCCATGAGCTCTAATAATCATGTCAGTAGCCAACAAGTATTCAACTTGCTCACTGAACTCTTCTGAAGTAGTCTCAGCTATATCCCTCTCGTCGACAGACAATTTCCTTGCAAGCTCCTCATCTTGAGCCACCTGAGCTAGTCTAGCTTCTTCAGCAGCAATTTCCTGTGCATGCACCTTTTCAGCTATCTCTTCATCATTTTGAGTTGCTTCAGGAGGAATGGTGTCACTATCAGCAGCAATGGATGGACAACCAGTAATATTACCAGGAACCTTAGACTCAGAAGAAACACCACCAACTTCAGCAGTAACACCAGAGACATCAGCAGCAATGGTCCTTGTTCCAGTGAAGGCCTGAGGTTGTGTAGTGATAGTGTGCTCAGAAGAGGTAGGCACTGCAGTATGTGCATCATCAAGAGAAACAAAAGCCAGCACATTAAGCCCATCAAATGACATATCATCCTGATCTTCCTCAGACTCAGAAAGTACAACCCTTCTTTTCTTCTGAGGATGTTGAGCTTCCAAAGAGCTGATCCTTTCATTTAGCTTTTGAACAATCTCACCAAAAGTTTCTTTAGTGTCCTTGAGCTCCTTTTCCAAATTTTCCACCTTCTCACTAAAAACTCTTTTTGTCTCTTTAAGTTCTGACTCCAATGCCTCAATTTTCTTCACAGACCTGTCAAGTAACTAGGACATAGAGGTGAGATCAACAGCATCCTCAGCTCCACCAGCAGGATTGGCTGAGGTATTAGGAGCTTCATTGGATCTAGGTGGAGAATCATTAAATTCCTCCCCTGCATTGGTGTCATAACTAAAAGTTTGCCTAGAAGGACTAGGAGAGGAAAGCCTTGAAGAAGAAGGTAAGTCCACAGAAGGTGTTGGCTGGTCAACAGGTGTATCAACTGAGATGGTCTGGTCATTGGGCTCATCAGGGTCATTAGTCTCAGGTGTAGGTGTCACTGGTCTAGGTGATGGTGGTAATGGGTCATCAGCAGCAACAGATGCAGATGCATCAGCAGCAACTGAAGTCCCTTCACCAGCAGCATTGGATGCACTTGCATCAGCTGCATTGGGTGATGGTGGGACACTGACATTGTCAGCAGGATCAGGGTTGACAGCAGGATTGACATTGTTTAACATGGTAGACAATAAAGGCAAATGTTGGCCTGTAAAATTCATCTTCATCAGGGTAAACATTTTGGGAGTCAACCGATTTACTATCTTAGGGGATGTGTTAATGGTCTGTACACCTAAGATAATCTGAAGAAACCTAGGGTACATCAAAAATCTGTTTTTACCATTAGTGATATTCTCAATCATTCCCTCAAAAATATATTTTGCCCAATTAAATATCCTACCCTGAGATAGACAAACAAGACCAGACGCAATAGGACTTGGACATTGATCCCAACCACCTGTCTTAACATTCATGCACTGTAGTAAAGTGTGAATCAAAAATCTCCACTGAGGAGACAACTTATTTTTCAAGAAAGTACAACTACCAGTGACAGGATAACCTATAGCAGCCATACCATCAGTAATATCTTGCCTTGAAAGATCATATTCCCCATGCTCCTCAGGAAATTGAAGCTGTACACGAATCAACTCCTCTGTAATGATGACCTCCTTCTCATCAATGGTGGCAACGATGTCGTCCTCCCTTCCCATAATGTGTCTGACCTTAGCTGTTGTCCAAAACTGCTTAATCAGTGAATCATACACCGTCACCGGACAGAATGTGAGTGCATAATGAATAGATGACCCACAAAGAAATGCTAACACTTCATCATAACCAACACTTTTTGAAGATGACTCTAAGTATGCAACCTTGTTATGATCATCCTTGTAGCGAAGTGTTGACATTGTGTTGGATGAATGATCTAAGGTTTGAAATGAGAGAATTAGGGTTTGATAGGATTTTGAGAAATTGAGATGAGAGAAGTGCAATTTTAGGTTGAGTTTCCAAATATATCACTTTAAATTGCTGCAATTCTGCGCACAAAACATTGACCAATTGACTTAATGAGGTTTGACCAATCGGCAGCAACACTTGGTCAATCGGCAGCAATAAGAGGTTTGATCAATCGGCAGCAATGGGGTGGTTTGACCAAAGTCAACCTTCCGAATTTAGTCATTAAGTATAAGTCACCCGAATTAAATCTCAATACCAACCACCAATAAATTTGCACTAATCTCCATATCATTATATAACCCTCAAATCACATAACTTTATTATCACAAACCAAACCAAAAATCTTCAAAATCATGAGTTCATCTAAAAATCCAATAATTGAAATCTCATCAGATTCTTCCTCCTCCAGTGACTCAGGGTGGAAAAACTACTTTCCCAAAACAGCAGAATCCTCTCAAAACAAAGGTAAGGCCAAGGTTGAGGAGGATTCATATTCATCTGATCCTCTTCCATCTACTCCTTCGTCATTTGAGTACTCAAGCTCTGATAATGAAGACTTATCAGAGTTGAAGTCCTTAACATATTATCAGGGTGAATGGGAGAGATATCCTCCCAATTTTCCCATTACGGATGAGCTTAGAGAAGAGATGAAGAGGACTGTGGCTCTCCTTACTGAAGAGATGGAAAAGACAACTGCAACCTTCTATAAAGCACCGATACCAAAAGGTAATGCAGATCTTCGAGAAGGCTCTAGCCGTGAAAAACCTAACCCTCGAAGTCGACACAATCGACAACGTGAAAGCCAAGATCCAAGACAAAGAAAGAATCCCATCAGCCCAACTCCTAAGCCAAGCCAGCCAATTCCACCAACAAGCCACTCAACTCCACAGCCAAGTCAAACAACTGCAAGGTTACGCCCCAGAACACATCATAGGCAAGCTACCTCAAGCTCTTCAACTCCAGCCCCTGAACCAAGACAGCCACTCCCAGTGGTGTTGGCACTTCCAGTCCCCCATGTGTATGAAGAAATCAGTCGCCAGAGAGGAAGGAGGTTCATGCCTGATAATATGGGTAAGGCTAAAGGGAAGATGGAATAGATGGTAGGGTTTAGGTAAATTGATGTTTGAAGGTTGGTATGATGTCTTGAATGATGTTTGTTAATACAAATAGCGTCCCAAAAACGTTATTTATATTCTTTGATCTTTCATTAGTTTTGTTAATGACAAATATAAGGAATATCTTTTAGCAAATAATAAATACTAGCTTAGTCTCTTAAGTACACACTTTACACTTCACATATTAACTAAGAATTACAAGTTTAGTAACTTGTTTCCTTAAAAGGAAACTTTAATTCATAAACCATTCCATGACATCATTGTATGCATCACATACAATATCTTTGATATATCTTGGTTAGATATGCAAGCAACATAGTTGACATTTGAAGATCTTGGATGATATGGTAAGATACAACTAAGATATGGTAAGAGACAACTATTACATAGCTGTCACATCCCACGGATCCAAGTTCTATAAAGGACGGATCCCTTTTGAGGGATCCGCCGGATCCGTGAGCTGAAGATCAGCTTTGCCTATAAATAGGAAGCTGATCATTTGGCTCTCTCATCACTCATATAGCTTAAACACATATATTCATTCAGTACATATCTTATTAACATCATTCATAGTTGCATTTCACTTTGATCTTTCATTTTGTAGAAAAGAGATCAAGCATTCAAGGATCTACAGAACCGTAATCCTTTAGTTGCATTACTGTGTGATCTTGTAGTTTGTTTCACACATCATATCTATCATTTGTAATCAGTGAGTGTGGTTAGTACTTTAGTCCTTAAAGTACAAAGAGTGTAGGGAGTGGTTGTACCCTTGTAAAGAACTCGACATCTAGCTTAGTGTCGGTAAAGTAATTAGGCGACGTCAGGTTGGTTCTACCTTGTGAAAGAACCCGGTGTTTAGCTTAGTACCGGAAAAGGAAGTAAGCGACGTGTAAAGGTTTTCTCCGCCTAGGAAAGGAGTTTGTTTCTTAGTGAAAGATAAACTCTCGAGTAGGAAACTCGGGGAGTGGAGTAGGGCAAGGAATAGAGTTCTTGTAGCCGAACCACTATAAACAACTGTGTCGTGTGGTTTGATCTTTCCTCTCTTTATCTTTTGTTTACATTGTGTGATTATTTATTTGTGATTGTTTCCTTTGAATTAACATAAAGTAACAAAGCAAATAAAACTTTAAAAACGGTAAAAACTATTCAACCCCCCTTCTAGTTTTCCACAATTGGTATCAAGAGCTACGTTACTTAAGATCTTTAAAATATATTGTATTTTAAAACTTAAAACGATCCATGAATTTTGAAAACTTTAAAGAAGGGCAATCTATGCAGAGACCACCTCTATTTGAACCAAATTGTTTTATTTATTGGAAAAATCGCTTTGAGACTTATGTAAAGTCAAAGGATATAGATCTATGGTATATTATAGTTGATGGTGATTACAAGCCTATTAGTAATAATATTTTGGGTGGTCGGGATGAAGGAGCTTCTCTTACTCGTCACAGTGATGAGCAAAAGAAACTAATTGCCAAAAATAACGAAGCCAAAATGATGCTTTATAATGCCTTACCTAAGAAAGAATATGAAAGAGTTTTTATGTGTAAAACGGCTAAGGATATTTGGCAATCTCTTATTATCACACATCAAGGGAACTCACAAGTAAAAGATAACAAAATTGATCTTCTTGTCCAACAATACGAACAATTTGTTATCTCTGAAGATGAGACCATTGATAGTGCGTTTGCTAAGTTCAATACTATTATTACATCACTTAAAGCACTTGACGAATCTTTTTCTAGCAAGAATTTTGTCAGGAAATTTCTAAGAGCACTCCATCCGAAATGGAGAGCAAAGGTGACAGCTATTGAAGAATCTAAGGATCTCTCAAGCATGACACTGGATGAGCTCATAGGAAACCTAAAAGTTCACGAAATGATTATGGAAAAAGACTCGGAAATTGTCAAAGGCAAAAAGGAGAAGATTAAGTCTATTGCCTTGAAAGCCAAAGTCGAGTCAAGTGATGATGAGTCTTGTTCAAACAGTGATGATGAAGAATATGCCATGGCCATGAGGGATTTCAAGAAATTCTTCAGGAGACGAGGAAAGTTTGTAAAACCACCTCGTGATGAAAAGAAATCCTCTCGGAAAGATCGTGACGATAAGAAAGGAAAGGATGATAGGAAATGCTATAGGTGTGGTGACTCCAGTCACTTAATAGGAGAATGTCCAAAGCCTCCAAAGACCAAGTCTCAAAGAGCCTTCGTTAGTGGAGCTTGGAGCGATAGTGAAGGAGATGATGATGATGAGCCTAAGAACAACGAAATTGCACTTATGGCTAATGACACAGAAGAGGTACATTCTGATTCATACTCCTTTATAGATGATGAAACCTTAGAAGTAGAATATAACAAACTGTGTGATGTCACTTTAAAAATCATAAACAAAAACAAGTTTTTAAAAACAAAGACAACACTTTTAGAAAATGAAATATATTGGCTTAAAGAAAAAGCAATACGAATTGAAAAAGGTAAAGTTAGTAAAGAAACATGTGTGTCTTGTCAAGAACTAAAACTTGAACTAGAAACCTTAAGAACCACACAGGAAGATTTAATCAAACAAAATTCAAAGTTTAAAAGGTTTGATAAAAACATAAGTTGTGCAGATGAAATAATGAAAATGCAAAAGCTACCTCATGATAAAACAGGTCTAGGCTTTATGAAACTAGGAACCTTAAGTGATCATAAGGAACAGACTGTGATTAAAACTGATTCAACAGAGTTAGACACCCACGGATCCGACGGATCCAAAAATTTGGATCCGCCAGGTATATCCAAAGGATCCGCGGGTACAGAAGTTGAACAGAAGGTTCACAAAGTCGACCGTTCCGAGTTTGTTAAAGTTACTAAGAAACCTAACAGTAGCATAACCAATAATAAACACAAACCAGCAGTATCTTTAGGAAGAGGTCAAGCTAGAAATGAATATAGAGTTAAAACGGATCAACAGAGACCTCAGATGAGTTTTCCCAAACACCCCTTTCCAAAGAGTATAGTTAATTCACAACACACTTATCAAAATAATTGGAACCAAAACATGTCTAGAAACTTTCATGGTCCTAATTATATGCCGTGGAACAATTGTCCACCTTTTCAGTACATAAACCATGATAATGTCATGTTTAACCCAAACGGACCCATGAGATATTGGGGACCAAATGCTTGAGTCTTTTATGAACATTAGGTATGCTTGAAAGTTGATCTTGAACCTGATGAGTGGATCAAAGATAGTGGGTGCTCAAGACATATGACGGGAAACAAAAATCTTTTCTCAACCTACCAAGTGTATGACGGAGGTAATGTCACATTCGGTAGCAAGCTTAAAAGTAAAATCATCGGAAAAGGTACAATCTCTCATGACTCTCTATCTATTGATGATGTTGCTCATGTAGATAATTTAGGATTTAATCTACTTAGTATAAGTCAATTATGCCGCAAAAAGTATAACGTCCTTTTCAGTGAAAATGGAAGTAAAATACTTAAAGATGGCATAACCGTAGGAAAAGGTGTTTTAAAGAATAATGTCTATGTTATGAAATTAGATAAAACACCTAAAGATAAGTTATGTCTTACCTCCTTGGACGAAAACTCAACTCTATGGCATCGACGCTTAGGTCATGCTAATATGAGGCTTATTCAATCCTTGTCTTCCAAAGAACTCGTTAGGAACCTACCCAAGTTGAAATATGACCAACACTTTTGTGATGCTTGCAAAATTGGGAAACAAGTACATAATAGCCATAAGGCTAAAAACATGGTATCTACATCTAGATGCCTAGAATTATTACATATGGATTTGTTTGGCCCGTCGGCTATACAAAGTTATGGAGGAAATTTTTACACTTTAGTCATAGTAGATGATTACTCTAGATATACATGGACAAAGTTCTTGAAAACTAAAAATGAGGCATTTGATAAATTTGAAATTCTAAGCAAGAAAATTCAAAATCAAATAGGAAGTAATATAGTATCTATTAGAACTGACCATGGTCGAGAATTTGACAATGAAATTCAATTTGGAAATTTTTGTGATAATAATGGAATAACTCATAATTTCTCGGCTCCTCGTACACCTCAATCTAATGGTGTAGTAGAACGTAAAAATAGAACAATTCAAGAAATGAGTAGAACTATGTTAAATGAACAAAACATACCACAAAAGTGTTGGTGTCACGCTGTAGATACTTCTACATATATCCTAAATAGAGTTTTAATTAGACAATTTTTAAATAAAACTCCTTATGAAATTTATCGAGGCAAAAAGCCTACATTAGGATATTTTAGAGTTTTTGGAAGCAAGTGCTTCATTTTAAACACAAAGGACTATCTCACTAAGTTCGACCCAAAGTCGTATGAAGGTGTATTCCTTGGGTACTCGCAAAACAGTAAAGCATACATTGTATTAAACAAGGAAACATCAAGAGTCGAGGAATCGTTGAACGTAACATTCAACGAAAGTCCGCCTCCCTCTAAGACATCACCTTTGGTAGATGATGACTTAGTTGAAAGTCAAATGGTTAATGATATAGAAAACATTGAAAATGGCAATGAACCCATAAAAGGAGAAATTATTAATATTAAAGAAACTAAAAGTCATCCATTAGAAAATGTAATAGGAAAACTTAATGAAAGAACATTAAGATCCAAAGCTCAAAATGAAAGTAATTATTTTTGTTTTATTTCAACGGTTGAACCCAAAAACATAGACGAGGCAATAAAAGATGAATCTTGGGTAATTGCTATGCAAGAAGAACTAAATCAATTTATTAGAAATGATGTTTGGACATTGGTCCCTCCACCTAAAAACCAAACCATAATCGGCACTAAATGGGTATTTAGAAATAAAATGGATGAAAATGGTATTGTATCTAGAAATAAAGCTAGGCTAGTAGCTCAAGGCTACAATCAACAAGAAGGTATAGATTACGATGAAACTTTTGCACCCGTAGCTAGACTTGAGTCTATTAGGATATTACTTGCATATGCATGTGCACATAATTTTAAGTTATTTCAAATGGATGTCAAAAGTGCTTTCTTAAATGGGTTTATAAATGAAGAAGTATATGTTGCACAACCTCCCGGCTTTGCCGACTTTGAAAAACCAAATTATGTTTTCAAACTTAAGAAAGCTTTATACGGACTTAAGCAAGCACCAAAAGCTTGGTATGATCGACTTAAGACTTTCCTAGTTGACCATAAGTATACCATGGGCCTAGTAGATAATACTCTCTTCACCAAGAAAAAGGGATCACATATTATCATAGTCCAGATATATGTGGATGACATTATATTCGGTTCAACTTGTCAAGAGTTATGCGACGATTTCTCAAAAATCATGCATGACGAGTTTGAAATGAGTATGATGGGGGAACTAAACTTTTTCTTAGGTCTCCAAATTAAACAATTAGAAGATGGGATATTCTTCAACCAATCAAAGTATATCAAAGATATGCTTAAGAAGTTTGGTCTTGAAGACTCAAAACCCATGAGAACACCCATGTCCTCCGAAACCAAACTCACTAGGGATGAAGAAAATGAATCCGTAGATAGCACTAAATATAGAGGAATGATTGGTAGTTTACTCTATCTTACGGCTAGTAGGCCTGACATTATGTTTAGTGTTTGTCTATGTGCACGTTTTCAAGAAGATCCAAAAACGTCCCATCTTGAAGCCGTTAAAAGAATATTTAGGTACATCAAAGGTACTACACACTTAGGATTATGGTATCCCAAAAGAACGGGTGTAGAAACCATAGTGTATACCGACTCAGATCATGCAGGTGACTATGTTGATAGGAAAAGTACTAGTGGTATTTGTACTTTTGTAGGATATTGTCTCACATCATGGTTCGCTAAGAAACAAACTGCCCTCGCAATCTCAACAACAGAAGCAGAGTATGTGTCTGCAGGAAAGGCGTGTCAACAAGCACTGTGGATGAAACAAGCTCTCGTAGACTATGGAATTGAACTCAACAACATTCCCATTCTTTGCGACAACAAAGGTGCTATCGATTTAAGCAAAAATCCAGTCCAACACGCTAGAACCAAACATATTGAAATACGCCATCACTTCCTTCGCGACAATGTACAGAAGGGAATCATCTCAATTGAGAAAGTTTCCTCAGAGGACAACATTGCCGATATCCTCACTAAACCACTTAAACGTGAACCTTTCAACTATCTTAGACTTGGATTAGGATTAATGGAACCTAGTGATTAGGAGAAACATTAGTATAAACATTAGTTTAGCCACACACGACACTAAACCAAAACATGTGTTCTGAATCCGCGGATCCATTCGACAACAAAGACGGATCCTTTGTTTGGGATCCGCCTGATCCGCCGCATGCTAAGTCCAGTTTATTATTTAATAAACAAGAACAACTACTATTCATTCCTCACTCCAAAACATATCACCTTACTACATCCGACACACACTTAATCTCCATCACATTTTAGACCATTTTCTTCCACAAATTTGTGCTTCTAACATCACTGTAAGTATTCTTATCATATTTATACTCCTGATCTGCGTCTAGGATTTCCATTTCATGCACAAAACCATAACTTGGGGTATATGCATAATTCTTGAAAAATCATGAAGCATATTTATTGCATTATACTTAAAAACATGTTTTTCTTAGTTAGGAATTGCATCTCATAGCACATTGTCTTAATTTAACAAAAACCCCATGAAAATTTTTCACTAAAATCTTCTAACGACTAGGTAAAATGATTTTTTCTTACATTGTTCATACAAATGCAAAAACGTTATCTTTTAGACTTCACTTGCATAATGTCTCTTGAATGCTAAAGGGAATACATAACTAATATGTATTTTCGGGTACATTCAACCGTAGCTACATTGAAATAGGAGTGTTTGGGTTATCTTTCGTTTATAAACAAAACTTGCATAAACTAATTTTTCTTGCATCAAAAGGAGTCGAGATAACCGCACCTCCACATTGTCCCCATGTAGGCACACACTAGGAATCTTACACTTCCTTTGATCATTTTAACTAAAACTATGTAACTTTTGTACTTAGGAAAATCATGCCTCCCGCAACCAACTACGATCACAAGAAAACCATTGACTACTTACCCAAAGTCCACAAAACCAAGGGTTTAACCGATGCCCAAATCGAAATTTTCAAAGTCTTAGAGAAAAAGTATGTTCATGAGGGTAGAGCCGTAGATGCATCATTTTATGAAGGCACTCAACTTAGGGAACAATTAGCCGTAATTCAATTTGATTCTCTTTTAGACATAGACGAGCCAATCATTCCTAGGTTCATACTTGAGTTCTATGCTAGTGTAGGTCTTACCTCGAGTGATGAAGGTTACTTAAGTCTTCATTTTACTCTAAATGGAAATCTTGTCAACATCCCTCTTGATCAATTTGGTAAGGTCTTAGGAATTCCAAGTCAAGGTACATGTATTTACTCGGACAAATGGTCCTTAACAATCTTAGACTCCAATCTCGATAGGACGGCACGATATGCCACTCCTCTCCAATCAAAAGAAGTGATTAGGGACCATCTCTTCATTCCTAAGAACAACCCCACAAGAATGTATCATGGTCGTGAAGTTGCTAGAGATCCATTTGCAATGGAACTTAATGAACAAAGACCCGAATTCAAGAAAATGGAGGATGTATTAAGGGCAAATGTGATGTGCACCATAGGAAACCGTGATCATATCAATGCTTGTTTATGCCACATGATGTACAACATCTCTACTCGTCAACCCTTCAATTTTGCTTATTATGTTGCCAAACGAATGTGTGACATTCCGGTTCAAAGCAAGATTGCAATGCCTTATGGTATGCTCTTAACCCGACTTTATAGAGCCTTTGCACCCGCTCGTCCAAACCATCTAGGCTTTGTTCCGGATTACAATGAAATTGAACACACCTTCGTTCCTTTGAGTGATTTTAGGGTTAGTGTTGATAAGGGCAAACGTCCTCGTGTTCCTACATCATCCTCATCATCTTCCATGAGTGAAGATGATGGTATGCCAAATTCTAGGATTCCTCCACCCGAGTACTTGAGCCATCTTCCTCCAATTCCACATGAATCCGCTGAGTATCGAAACATCAAAGGAATGGTGAAGAATCTGGGTCGTTGGATGATGAAATTACACAAGGGGATGAAGAAGTTGAAGAAGAAGCTGAGTTAATGGAGTGTTTGGTTTTAAACAATGTTGGATGTTGTGATGTTAAATTTCTATGTGTCTTGAATTTATCTGATAATACTTATTGTGTATGTGTAATAACTAACACTTGCAGGTAGATAACCATCACGGTTATCAATTTTCCGGGTTATTGCCTATGTTTGGCATAACACCTAAAACGGTAAGTTTCTAAGTATGGATTAAACTATGTGCAATCATGTGTTAATATTATCATATTTAGTTGTTTTGCTATACATATTAGATGTTAAGTAAGGTCTAGATGAATTTTCGGGTTTTCGTCGAAAAACGCGAAATATGACATATGTTCTGTTTACTTTCTTAGTTTTAGTCCTACGGATCCCGCGGATCCCAAAATAAGGATCCGCCAAGGCTTATCGTTGGATCCGCCAACCGCCATCCTGCGGATTTGGCGGATTGCAAAATAAGGTTCCGCATTTGCAACCACTTGGATCCGCAGGTTTCCCAGTAAAATTATAAAACTTTTTCGACTTATCCCGATTCTTAAATCTTAGTGTTTAGTATCATTTAGGATTTATTCACTGATCACAATTCCTCTTAGAATAATTTAGGAATTCTTAGAAACTTAGGAAGAAAATTTCCCACCAAAATTTAAAATTTTGAAATATAGGTGTGAGTTACCAAACTGATACAAAGAAGGAACCCTTTTTAGGGATCCGTCAAATCCGTGGAAATATCAAATCATCATGTTTTCCACTATCTTCTTGTAATAACTGCAAATCCACAACATTTTACTCAACCAAAGCTCAATGGATTGACTTCCTTGATATGACCTGCACAAACTTTTGTTCCAAATCATTAGTAACCAACATTCTCTATTGGATTCACATCAAATCCAAACACACAGACTCACAAACCTTCTGTCTATAAATTAGCACTTTAGGATCATCACTTCACACAACAACCATTTCCTCTCCTGTACATCTTAGCTATCATACTTCACCATGACCAAGTCACACAACTCTTCCACATCTAGAACTCCAAGAAGAACAGCCCGCATCAGTGTTAAACCTTTTTGTTTTATCAACTTAGCAAACTCTTCATCTGAGGAAAATTCTCCTCTCAATATATCATCACCCATTGCTAGTGAAAACTTCCTTACACTCTCCACCCCAACACCATCACATGTTGTTATACAAACACCACCACCAACCATTACTCCAATGGCCTCTACTCCACCACCGGCTCCATCACAGCCTGTTAGATCACCATCACCACCAAAATCACCCAAACTCCAACCCTTGGAATTATTTAGGACTCCTCCTACATCACCACATCTTGATGACCTAGAAGAACTTTCACCAAAATTACCCAATCTTCCACCCATGACCTTTGAAGGTCAACAACCCATGCTTTTTCACCCGGTTTACCCGGACATCCATGGCCCCTTATACCATGATGCACAATCATCCCAACCTCAACCACAACCTCTATCACCAACATCCACTCTAGTTGCCATTGACGAGGCAATGTGGATGAATGTGCCTCAAACCCAAGACGAGATTAGTGAAGAGCTCAACCGTCTCTACACTCTCTCGGGTATGGTAGACCATCGCCTTCATGAAGCAATGGACATTCAAAACATCCTTATGAACTCCCTCCAAACACCACAACAACCATCCAACAACAACAACAACCAACCACCACCACCACCACCGCAAAGCTTGGAGCCTAGTCTCCCTCCCGGCTTCTCAAGTCATGATTGCGCACATTGTGAGAGAACGGCTCACTTGGCCCAAAGGACCAACATCTTGGTCCATGAGCTTCAAAACGAGATGAGGTTCATCTTGAACCATGTTCTTGAACGTTTAAACGCAATCTCTCATCCACCTCAATAAAAGTGTTGTTAGGAACCTTCTAGGATGATGTTGTAGTTGTCTTTATTTAGGATTTATTTTGTAATGTACCATCATATCATATTTGTGACTTTTGTCACATAATTTTCAATTAATGAATGTGATGTTTTATGCTTATGAGTGATCAACATATTGCATATTGCATATATTATATCTTGCATATGATTGCTTTAGGTACAAATTATCATCAGACACTTAGTTTGACTTTTTAAAGTCAAACATATTGAAAGGCTTGTTTGGAAGAACACTTAACAAGCATTCTACTTCTTCATTGAAGTCATTTCATAACTAACACTTCATTTGCAGCATATCATACCCTTCCATAGTATACGTTGGTACTCGAGAAGTGAGGAGTATACATCAAGGGGGAGCATCTCATAAGCATTTCATATACTAACCATTTGTTTTGTAGATTCATGCATCATTTCCTTGATTACTCCATTTAGGGGGAGTATAAAACAAGGGGGAGCTCTTAAAGTTCTCAAAATCGCATTCCGCTTCGCTACTCTTTTTGTTTCGACAAAAAGGGGGAGAAAGGACTAAGTTTGCATCAACTGTGAACCATCACAGTACATACATTTTTTACAAAACTTTTCTTTAATAAACAAACTTAATATATATTTTTAAGAACTCATGCTATATTTATTCTCTTGCTCAAAAATATATCTTATGTTTTGTCATCAACAAAAAGGGGGAGATTGTTAATACAAATAGCGTCCCAAAAACGTTATTTATATTCTTTGATCTTTCATTAGTTTTGTTAATGACAAATATAAAGAATATCTTTTAGCAAATAATAAATACTAGCTTAGTCTCTTAAGTGCACACTTTACACTTCACATATTAACTAAGAATTACAAGTTTAGTAACTTGTTTCCTTAAAAGGAAACTTTAATTCATAAACCATTCCATGACATCATTGTATGCATCACATACAATATCTTTGATATATCTTGGTTAGATATGCAAGCAACATAGTTGACATTTGAAGATCTTGGATGATATGATAAGATACAACTAAGATATGGTAAGAGACAACTATTACATAGCTGTCACATCCCACGGATCCAAGTTCTATAAAGGACGGATCCCTTTTGAGGGATCCGCCGGATCCGTGAGCTGAAGATCAGCTTTGCCTATAAATAGGAAGCTGATCATTTGGCTCTCTCATCACTCATATAGCTTAAACACATATATTCATTCAGTACATATCTTATTAACATCATTCATAGTTGCATTTCACTTTGATCTTTCATTTTGTAGAAAAGAGATCAAGCATTCAAGGATCTACAGAACCGTAATCCTTTAGTTGCATTACTGTGTGATCTTGTAGTTTATTTCACACATCATATCTATCATTTGTAATCAGTGAGTGTGGTTAGTACTTTAGTCCTTAAAGTACAAAGAGTGTAGGGAGTGGTTGTACCCTTGTAAAGAACTCGACATCTAGCTTAGTGTCGGTAAAGTAATTAGGCGACGTCCGGTTGGTTCTACCTTGTGAAAGAACCCGGTGTTTAGCTTAGTACCGAAAAAGGAAGTAAGCGACGTGTAAAGGTTTTCTCCGCCTAGGAAAGGAGTTTGTTTCTTAGTGAAAGATAAACTCTCGAGTAGGAAACTCGGGGAGTGGAGTAGGGCAAGGAATAGAGTTCTTGTAGCCAAACCACTATAAACAACTGTGTCGTGTGGTTTGATCTTTCCTCTCTTTATCTTTTGTTTACATTGTGTGATTATTTATTTGTGATTGTTTCCTTTGAATTAACATAAAGTAACAAAGCAAATAAAACTTTAAAAACGGTAAAAACTATTCAACCCCCCTTCTAGTTTTCCACAATGTTGATAAGTAGCTTTTGAAACTTGTAACTGAATGTTCTTATCTTTCTCATGATGAATGAAAATCACTGTCTTTAGTTTAAATTCCAAGCATTGAGAGATGGAGAGCTGCAAAACAAAGTTAACTAACAAAAGACACTGAAAAACCTGCAAAACAATATTAGAGAAACACAAAACATAGACATAAATGAATGAAAAACAAGACAAAAATACAAGCATTAGCCTCCCCTTAGGCTAATGCCTCCCCTCAAAACCAGCAAACAAGATTACAACAACATGATTAGCCAAACTTAACAATTACCAAGGATACCATGGAGAATAAACCATTCCCCCTCCAAAGATTTGATTATAATAGGGAGGCCTGAAATCCCTATGAATATATGAAGAGGAACCAGCAGGAATGATTCCCTGAATATCAGCAGGAACAGAGGTACCAGCAGGAACAGATCTATCAGCAGGAAAGGGAGCCCTATAAAAGTTCATTCCTGCTGCTTGTGGAACATATGGTGGTATTTGTTTAACATTTTTCCACAATGATCTGGTCTGTTGTTGCCCATCATTCATTATTTTCTCATGATAATCACAGTCTTTAATGAGATGATATTTACTACCACACACAAAACATGACTTCTTCCTAATCTCCTTGTTCTTACTAAAACTTTTCTTAACATAGACAACATTATCACTAGAGGAACTAGAGACACATTCGTTTTTAAATGAATTAATTGAGCTGTTGTCTGAAAAGGTTGATTTAGAAGTAGTATTATCATTAGTTGAACCTGAGGGCTCAAGATGTTTGGGTGTGGTTGACTTTTCACTTGAGTCACATGAAACAAAGTCTTTAGACTCTGCTTCTGAGGACTTGTCACTTGTGGAACAAGAGACACAGTCATTAGATTCAGGTAAGTCTCTGGACTTTTTACCATAAACCATTTGTGACTCATCTGAGTCAATGTCAGAGAGAGAGTGGACAGGGGTAGGCATAAAAACTCCTCTTATAGGTGGAGGAACAGCATTCATTCCACCTTCTTTGACAAACTTAACAGGAATTTTATAGTCTACAGGTTCAGGGTTAAAAACACTATACTCATTAGGGTCATAGACTTGATCTTGCCCTAAGTAGTCACCAAACCTTAAGCCACATTTAGTTCTTACAGACATAGAACTATCAACTAACTTGTTTAGGTTTTTAGATGAATCTTTCCATTTATCAAACCTAGCCAAAGTATTGTCTAGCTTAGTCTGTACTTCCTGTTTTTCTAACACCATCTTAGCTTTTTGAGACTCAGAATGTTTAAGCTCATTAGTGGTGTTTTTCAAGTCCCTCTCTAAAACCCATATCTTTTCCTCATAAGCTAACTGATTCTTTTGAAACCATACCTTTTGTTTTTCTAAGGTTTTAACTGCATTATCATAAGCTTGAACCTTAATAAAGTATTCATTATACTTAGATTTCATATCATCTTATTCTTTATTAAGAGTTGAGTACAATTCTTGACAAGCAGGATTACATCTTTGTACCTGTGATGGAAATCCCATTAGAGCATATTCTTTCAAATTTTCTTTTACTTGATAGGATTCATCCTTTACAGTCAGCATTTCCATAGACTTATTATGGAACAAAATCCTAATCTTCATTGCGCACATTTCAAATCTATCACCTGATAGCGACATTGTGAAAATATTCAAGAGAGATAATTCAACAATGTTTCCTTCTTTATCAGAGATCCTCACCAGGCTCTGATACCACTTGTAGGATCGAGTACTTCGAGCTTGATTGAGCTTGGTTAAACGAGAACCTCTATATGGAATACAAGTGTTTATGCGGAAACTAAACAACAATTATAATAAAGAAGAAAAGACAATGATCCTCTATGGATCAGACTATGAACTAAGAATTGTGTTATTGAATATTGTAATCGTTAAAGGTACATGAAGTGTCACAATATGAATGGCTGTATGTTTCTTATATAGATCAGAAACCCTAATACCTAATACAGCCTGTTATTAATAAAACATGTAAAGAGATAAACATCAATCTCTTCTAAAAATAAATCTAACAAACTTTCTAAACCTACGGATAACAAACAATAACTATCCGCAGCAATAAGCACTATCGGCAGAAATAAAACAATACTATCGGCAGGAACCAACCGCAGCAGCAATGCAACACTATCGGCAGGAACCAGCTTCACTATCGGCAGCAATGAGAAAATCCTTATTCCTCAGATCCCAACAATCCTCCCAGCAATGAGAAACCCTTATTTCTCAGAGATCCTAACATGTGCATTGTTGGGATTTTATAATCAAATTAACCAATTAACTACGAGTACGCATCGGATAATGGATCTAGTTTACAATTATAGTTAACACGTATAATAAACAAACAAAGTGAAAAAGGAAACGAGAAAAACTAACCCTCGTAGTCACCCGCAAATAAAACAAACAAGTGATTAAAACAATCACCTCTACGAGTGCTCACACAAACACGTCAAACAAATACGCCCGGATTGCTAGCCGTGTACCACGTAAACCCAAACACCAAGTGTTAATGCTCAAAATGGATCAAAAACCAAAACAGCCCAAAACTTAGTTCTGTCCGATATCTACAGTGTCGTCCAAGAACTGAGTTTCTTTGTTGTCCGATATCGGACAACACTGCGTCTGACCTTCTTTTTCCTTTCTGTCCGAGAACGCACAGAAGCACCACAGAAGGTTTATGCAGCAGACTGTGACAGTTGGGACTTATGAATTACGAACCTTAACACTTTTCAAGAGTTATAGGATCGATTATAACCTATTGAAACACCTTAAATTAACTTGAATGCAAGTTATAGGTTTATAATTGATGCAAATTAATCAAGAATTTCAAACAAGAACTTGACATAATTTCATGAGATATAGAAGAGAGTTATCTCTCTCCTTAGCTGTGGATCAGAGGTCTATTAATAATCTCATCTTCACACTTATGATAATGCTTCATGATCATCATCAAATTCCACTAAACCAACTCCACTAATAAAGTTCCATTAATAAAGCTCCACTTAATAAAGCTCCATTAGTTTAATATTATCTCCAATGAACCTAGACACTCCAAGACTCCTTCTAGATACTCTATAGGCCAACCACATTGGATAGTAACAGTAAGAATCATGTATAGTTCATATTTTATCCAAACGGGTCAAAACGGGTCATTTTGAGCATTTACGTTAATCGTATTCTAATGTTTAATGTGTGTGCCCCCAATAGGCTCACACACCTTTGGTTGTATTAGGCTAGTCCAACTTCCATATTCCAACAGCTCCCACTTACGTTAAACGTATTCTAATGTTTGATGTGTCTTCAAACTGTCTCTCGTACCTATTAAAAGGATTGATTTCGAGTTCACAAACCCGTTGACGAATTCTTTCAATCTCGATATCGCGAGGATCACGTTCGTCATGCTCGTTGCCTCTGGCGGCGAATCTACGATCTTGGCGATGATGATCTCCGTTCCCCGACATCTTGAGATTTCCTGAGCTCTGAATAACACTTGATACGGATTCGTATAAAGCGGACAAGATATCCTAGGCTAAACCTAGCCGCGATGACGCTTGGCCAACCAAGTCGTCAATCGACGGTCGAACTCCGGCCAACCGGAATGTTCTGTTAAATACAAAAACCTAATTTAACGATGAAAGAGATTTCTTTTATTGTTCCAATTAACAACCCAACCTTTGATTACAATAAGTTTAAATAAGCAAACAACTTGTAAAGAAAGAAACGACCAAATAGGAAAATATCCCACAAAAGAAGGAAACAGATAATCTTCAAGAAACATGAAATAACTTAATCAAAATAGGTTGGATTGGGTCTTGTAAAATTGGTGTCGACCTAGCCACTTTCAACCAGCCCTTCAGGGCTTGACGAGCTTCCCGGGGGTTCTTCTATTGGGCTTGAATCCGTATCATCTTCCCCCTCTAAAAAATGACTCGCCTCCGAGTCATACCCAATGTCTTCGTCTTCAAAGTAAGGAGTGAGGTCAGCGACATTAAAAGTGGCAGAAACATTATAATGGCCCGGCAAATCTAGCTTGTACGCGTTGTCATTTATCTTTTTCAAAACACGAAATGGTCCATCAGCACGGGGACGCAGTTTTCCAAACCGACCAGGAGGAAATTGGTCACGCCGCAAATAAATCCAAACGAGATCACCCTAGTTAAAAACGACACGACGCCTGTGTTTGTTTACCCTGGATTGATATTGCAAGTTATGTTTAATAATCTGGTCACGTACCTCAGCATGCAGTTTCTTTATTTGATCAGCCCGGGCATCTCCTTCTGTACTAAAATCGTCAGTCCCCAGGAGTGGAGCAAGATCCAGGGGTGTAAATGGGTTTCGCCCATATACAACAAAGAACGGACTCCGCCCTGTAGAAGAATGATTAGACCGATTATAAGCAAATTCGACATGCGATAAAGCTAAATCCCACTGTTTTGGGTGATCATCAACAAGACTCCGAAGCAGATTTCCCAGACTACGATTCGTAACTTCAGTCTAACCATCGGTTTGAGGGTGATGCGAACTG
This sequence comes from Artemisia tridentata subsp. tridentata, assembly GCA_021014915.2. Classification (NCBI taxonomy): domain Eukaryota; kingdom Viridiplantae; phylum Streptophyta; class Magnoliopsida; order Asterales; family Asteraceae; genus Artemisia; species Artemisia tridentata. The sequence continues at coordinate 20,726,819 of CP139503.1, read as the reverse complement.
CTAAACTGTAACTTAGCCCCCAACTGAGACCACAACGTACGCAAAAATTGACTCACAAATTTGACATCTCTGTCAGAAGTAATAGACTTATGCACACCATGTAAACGAACGATCTCCGCAAAATACAATCGCGCAACCTGAGACGCATCAAAAGTTTTCGCATACGCAAGAAAATGAGCCATTTTGGAGAATCTATCGACCACGACCATAATCGAATCTTTCTTGTGTTGTGTCATAGGTAATCCCAAAATAAAATCAAGACTAACGTCTTCCCAAGGACTATGAGGCGCTGGTAAGGGAGTATAGAGCCCCTGATTTGTATTATGTGTTTTGGCCACATGACACACCCGACAACGTTGTAATACCTTGACCACATCCTTCACCAAGTGAGGCCAATAAAAATTTTCGCATACCAATACCGCTGTTTTTTCACGCCCGAAATGACCCGCAAGAGCCCCCTGATGACATTCCAAAATAATTGCCTCACGGAAAGACGAGAGAGGAACACATAAACGTTGTCCCTTGTAAAGAAACCCATCACGCTGGAAATAATCTTTCACGGTCCCCTGCTTAGTCGCTTTCCAAAAAACACGAAAATCTGGATTATCTTCATATAAACGAGTAAACGAGCTGAAAGTATCAACCCTGAAAAAGGACGACGTCACCATAGCTGGACGCCTGCTCAATGGATCAGCGGCGGAATTTGTTGTACCTGCTTTATGCCTGATTACGAATGTAAAGTCTTGCAAAGTTTCGACTCACTTTGCATGCCTTGGATTTAACTTTGCTTGCCGCTGTATAAACTTCAACGCCTGATGATCGGAATATAAAATAAACTATGCAGGTAAAAGATAGTGCCTCCAATATTCGAGACTCCGTATAATTGCATAGAACTCCTTGTCATACGTACTGTACCGCCTGCGAGTTTCATTGAGTTTCTCACTAAAATAGGCTATAGGACGATTAAGCTGACTCAATACGCCACCTACACCGAACCCAGAGGCATCACACTCAACCTGGAATACATGCTCAAAGTTGGGAAGAGCAAGCACAGGTGCCTCGGTGACAGCGACCTTAAGTTGTTCAAACGAAAGCTGAGCTGTTTCGGACCAAATAAACTTACTACTTTTCAAACATTCTGTTAAAGGTGCAACGATGGAACTAAAATTGCGAATAAACCTGCGATAAAAGGAGGCCAAGCCATGAAAACTTCGAACATCGTGTAGTGATTTGGGCTTTGGCCAAGAGGTGATGGCCGATATTTTGTTAGTGTCCATCTGAATACCCTCCCCAGAGATGAGATACCCCAAAAAAATGACCTCAGTTGTGAGAAAATGACACTTCTTTTCATTAGCGAACAACTTTTGATCACGTAACACAGCAAAGATATCGCGAAGATGAGTGAGGTGTTGTTCTTCTGTTTGGCTAAAAATCAATATATCGTCGAAATAAACGGCGACACACTTGCCAATAAACGGTTTGAAGATGTGATTCATAAGCCGCATAAACGTATTCGGTGCATTAGATAAACCAAATGGTATGACCATCCATTCATAAAGTCCATCCCTTGTCTTAAAAGCAGTTTTCCATTCGTCGCCCAGTCGTAGGCGAATTTGGTGGTACCCGCTTCGTAAGTCAATTTTAGAAAAAATTCGAACACCATGCAAATGATCAAGTAGGTCATCAAACCTTGGGATAGGAAAGCGGTACTTGATTGTAATTTAATTAACAGCTCGGCTGTCAATGCACATACGAAAAGTACAGTTGGGTTTTGGTACAAGAAGAGCGGGAACTGCACACGGGCTCATACTTTCTCGAATCAACCCTTTGTCCAAAAGCTCAGTGACCTGTTTGTGAAGCTCGGCAAACTCCTTTGGATTCATACGGTAGGCGGGTTTATTCGGTATACTAGCTCCAGGTACAAAGTCTATGCAATGTTGTATTTCTCGTATCATAGGTAAACCAGCTGGGATGTCTTCCGGGAACACGTTCGCAAACTCGGACAGTAGGGGATGCAACGAAACTGGTGTGGAATGAACTGGTGGATTTTCTTCATCCAAAAACAGCCCAAAGATGATTGGACTTGGGATCGTTCGGGTGAGGCCCAAAAATTCAGCCCGGGAGACAAGTAACAAGTCCTGTGGCTCGTCTTTGGGGTTGAGTGGTGCTAGTGTAATGTTCAGCCCATCTTTCTTGAAAGTATAAGTGTTGCGATATCCATCATGCTTAACTCGCCTATCATACAACCAAGGTCGTCCCAATAGTACGTGACAGGCGTCCATGGGAATAACCTCACACCATAATTCGTCTGAATACTTGTTCCCAATAGAAAACTGAATGAGAAACTTCTGATTCACTTTGACTAAATTACCTTTTTTTAACCATGTAAGCTGATACGGCTCTGGATGATCATGCAACTGAAGACCTAACTTTGCAACCATTGATGTAGCAACCATATTCTCGCAGCTACCACTGTCAATAATGATGGTACAAACTTTCCCCTTCGATGTGCATTGTGTGCAAAAAATATTATTTCGGAGCCACTTCGTGTCATCATCTGTATCGGTCATAGACGTGTTGAGAACACGTCGTGTAACAAGAAGCTCTCCTTTATCTGGATAAAGAATTTCAGTCTCTTCTTCTCCGTCGTCTACATCGTACCTAGCATCAGTCTCCTCAACAATGGCCACCATTTGTTTATTTGGGCAATCACATTTTAGTTGACCAATTCCTTGACAATTAAAGCACCGTAACGAACTCGAGCTGGGTCCGGATGGAACACTTGTTGGAGTCGAGGACTCGGCTTTGATGGGGCCGGTCCTTGTAGTAGTGGAAGTTGGCTGTGAAATACGACTAGAAGAGCCAAAACGTGTAGTTGTTTTTTGCTTTGCCAATAATTTTTTTCTACTCGTAGTGCAAGTCTGTAAACATCAGAGAAAGAATAATACTGTTGCAAATACACTATATCAGAAATATCAGATCGAAGACTACCCAAAAAACGTGCTATAGTCTGTTCTTCGTCTTCTTCAACCCCGCAACGCACGCGAACACGTTCAAACTCAGCAATAAACTCTTCAACTGTTAAGGTTTGCTATCAGAGATTATGAAATTCTAAAAAGAATCTTGTTTGTGAGTAACTGGTAAAAACTTTTTTTCCATTAGGCGCTTCATCTTAGCCCATGATTCAACCCGATGTTTACCCTCCCGGTACCGCTTAGTCTGCAAATGATCCCACCACAAGGAAGCAGACTTTTTTAATCGAATAGCAACTAGTTTTACCTTGATATGCTCGGGCGTCTCACGAAGATCAAATATACGGTCCACGATCGGATAGGATCTGCAGTTGGTGGGGCTGGTGTATGATGACGGTGTTGTGATGGTGTTGTTGGTGAAGGCCGATGATGTCGTGCACGAGGGGTCGGTCGGCGTTGTGGACGCTGGTGAAAAAAAAATTCAAATTCAGCACCTTCGTTTTCACCTTCTTCCACGGCTGAATCGCTTGTTGTGTCTTCAAACTGTCTCTCGTACCGATTAAAAGGATTGATTTCGAGTTCACAAACCCGTTGACGAAGTCTTTCAATATCGATATCGCGAGGATCACGTTCGTCATGCTCGTTGCCTCCGGCGGCGAATCTACGATCTTGGCTATGATGATCTCCGTTCCCCGACATCTTGAGATTTCCTGAGCTCTGAATACCACTTGATAATGATTCGTATAAAGCGGACAAGATATCCTAGGCTAAACCTAGCGGCGATGACGCTTGGCCAACCAAGTCGTCAATCGACGGTCGAACTCCGGCCAACCGGAATGTTCTGTTAAATACAAAAACCTGATTTAACGATGAAAGAGATTTCTTTTATTGTTCCAATTAACAACCCAACCTTTGATTACAATAAGTTTAAATAAGCAAACAACTTGTAAAGAAAGAAACGACCAAATAGGAAAATATCCCACAAAAGAAGGAAACAGATAATCTTCAAGAAACATGAAATAACTTAATCAAAATAGGTTGGATTGGGTCTTGTAAAATTGGTGTCGACCTAGCCACTATCAACCAGCCCTTCAGGGCTTGACGAGCTTCCCGGGGGTTCTTCTATTGGGCTTGAATCCGTATCAGTCATTTTTGTCTTGCTATCATCATCCTTTGTTATAGATACCGTTAAACCATGGATATGGATCCTAACTCATTCCATATAGTTTAATCATTTAGATTCTCGTTATAGAATTTTAATTAGATATACCAAATGTAACCAAGAATCATCTTGCATTACCCTTTGGGTTCGGCCGAACAGTTATCTGATTAATTCTGGAGAGGGCCCATGGTATCTTTTTGCACATATCAAGTGGAGTAACAAATCCTTTGTTGAATACAAGTGTTGTGGATGCTGCTTCACATCACTCCGAAAAATAACTTTTATAACTACCTTATTCAGGACAGCGTTTGGCATATAATTACAAAAGTGATATCCACACATAACAGAACTTTGCTTGTATCTCAAGTCTAAGGATGACTTAACAAACCATTTCAACATTTTACTCATGACAAGGATCCAAAAGTAAATGTTTGAAAGTTGGGGTATCCAATATGCATCCCTTGTGAATACATATGAGTTTGGCGGGAACAATCCACATTCTTATAGAATATAACCAACACTCACATTTGCCTTGCATAACAATATTCCCATATTGTTAACCGACAATGGACATTATTTAGAACGATAAGATCATTCAAGGATTAAACATGCAAATATAGGATAACAATTATTATATGAATGAATAACAAATACCAAGTATCTTTATTCATCATAAAGTAAAAATTGTCTTACAATCCCAATTATCCAAATACTATAAACAGATATGCATGAGACTAATTAGTAAATTGAAGTCTAATGTTTCCAACATTCTCAACTTTCCTTTACAAGAAAACTAAATAGTCATCTGAGTAAACTTTTCGAATACTAGTTTTAAATTTCACATATAGTGAGGGATTTGAGATGAGTGTCTTATCTCATATGCTCATACTACTGCAAGTGTCATAGTATGGAGATGTCGCCCTACCTTGCATAAGGTATTAGAAGTCAACGACATACTGACAATCATCTTTACAGTTTCTTAAAATGTAAAGTACTCTTTATTCCTTAATGTGTAATGCAACAATGCTCTTCGTTGAGCATATCTAGTTAGCAGATTTATCATAAATGATAAAATCCTACTTTAACTAGTTTTAATTATCCTCTAGCATCATTGTATGTATACAACACTATGCTTTATAATTCGTAAACATCTGTATTAACAATAATCTAAATACTTTCAATTAGATATTGTTGTTGTCAGCTCATCTTGCTCTAGTGCAAAAGTAACAACCAATCTTATACACAATATAATATATACATGACAAATCCTTAGTTAAAAACATAAGGTTTCCATCCATGTAATAAATTATTCCAAGTGAAATATACCATTTTAAGACTTGCTTCAATGATATATTTCATTTGTGTTGGACTTAATTTTCCGCATATGTTTATTCCAAATAAACATTTATTCCAAGATTGTTTGTTCTATTCCCTAAATCCCAAGTGAAGTTTTATTCCAAGCTTAAGGATTAATATCTAGCTTAAATGGAATGAAATCTTCAATATGTTATACAACATATGAATTTTAAGGAAAAGCACAGTGCTCCCACTTAATGTCAGATGTACTCAGGAGTTATCTTAATTCAATTAAAATCATATTGTAATTAAATTCAAGATCTCAGCTCCTAGATGCATGATCCAATCCAAACTTGGATTGCTTAAACTTGTATATTACATAAAGATTATATAGACTCATAACCCTTTTGATTACACACCGTCCTCGTAAAAGGTAATCATTAAAGAAAGAGTTATAAAACATAATTGCCATATTCCACATTCAAGGAAATATGTTTGACAATTGATTATCTTCATTTAATGCGTGTATATAAGAAAATCTAATCACAGTCAATTGCTTGAGTAGAATTAAAAACTTCTTATTATAAGCCATGCATTAACATGTATACAATTTTGTCCTTGTGAGCCTTTCTTCAAAAGAAACTCATTCCAACCTCATAGGTTAACTATTAGGAAAAATAACAATCAAGCTCAAAACATTGATTTGCCTTTTAAGGACTGCATCTTATCATTCATAATTCTAAGACATTTATCAGATTCAAGATGTGATAATGTACCTTATCAGTTAGTAGATTTTCAATGATCCATTAACTTATATTCCTCAGCATTGATATCAAAATATCAATCAAGTGATGAGGCATCCTTGCAGATTTATGAATGAGAGTAACATTACACTTTGGTCAACATTTACATGTTTAACCTTAGTATGACATTAATAAGTGGATTTTAGAAGGTTATGTATTTGTTCTTGAATATCTTCAAGATTTGTTGATGCTCCCACTTACTTTTGTAATTAGAGACAATTCTCTAAATACTAAGTATTTAAGCAACAATAAATTGTTCTTTATTTGGGAACCACAAAATACATTTTAAGTTCTCATCTCAAGATTGTTAATAAAATGCTTCATAAGATTTTAACAAATTCAGAACTTAAATCAAGACATAATGGAATTTCTTCCAACAACTCTAATTAAGATTTGTAACAAAAAACCTAATTTTGTATCACCCTTTAACCGAAAACCTTAGCAACAGTTTTGTGTTTCATCGAGCTAGGAGGAACACAAATACTACAATCTTCAAGCTATGAAGTGTAGAAAAATCAAAAACCCCAAAAGGGTTTAGGATTCGATTGGTTTGTGTGGAAAAACCAAAAATCCCTAAAGGTTTAGGGGTTTCGGTCATGGGTTGTCTTGAATACCTTCTAGGTTTGAACCATATTGAGTATGTCCACGACACACGCAATTTTCTAACCTTGATAGATTTTGGAGGCAGAGCAATTAAAGCTATCATGAATCAAACAATATGAATATTGTTTGTTTCAACCTATTAGACATACCATAATAATGTGGTATTCTATAAGTATTTGAATTGTGAAACTATATCAGAATTCCATAGATAATTTAATTCTCTTTGGACCAAATACTTGTCAATTGGGTCGAGCCAAATTGCATATTAAGTATTTTCGAACCAAGAGCATGCTATAATGTATATTTCTTGAATAATACAAGAACCTTATGCTCATGTGTTCACAAGAAGATAGAACTGTTCAAGAATTATATGTTCATGTGTTTACAAGAAAACAGAACATGTCAATCATACATTATAAGTCTTTGAATAATTCAAAGGCCTCATGTTTATATGTTAACAAAAAGACATAACAATTTTACTTTATACTTTATGTTATAAGTCATTGATTAATTCAAGGACTTTATAATTATGTCTTAACATGTAAACATAATTATACTAACGAAAGTAATCATGAACGCAAACTCTTGAGTTCTGTAGTAATTTCAAGTTAATTTTATACTTCAGAATTACGATTATTATCATTTAACCATAATTATGTTGACTAAAACATGTAGTCGAATGTTGAAGTATCTTTACATTATATCATGACATTTGAATGTAGTAGGGCAACAAACATCTTGCGTGTTCAAGTCCTAGTAGAATGATTAGCTTTCTTACCATGCGGTCAAGAGAAACCAATAATATGTTGTCATATGTTGTTTCTTGCACACACTTTGAGATTTCTCCCATTTGTGTAAGGCACAACATCATATTATGAAAACAAACAACATGTGATTGATTGTGTAAACAATATGATAATGTCATATATATTACAAGTAGTTTTAGAACCATAACCTTTAATAAGGAATTGTGGATTATTATTCTATAGATAACGTTCAGAAAGCAACAGCAGAAAGGCAATGTGTTAGCTAATAAAATAAAATGCAATTATCCTTTAAGCAATGGTCATTCATATTCGGGAAGTAATGAATTATTTCAAAGCAAGTTTGAAATGATATGGGTGACTAACAAGGAAATAAATCTCGTAGCTCCCACTGAAATTGACAACATTACAGGAATGTTATTTCAATAATAAAACGCAATGCTCCAACTGGATTTGTCAACATTGTAAGTGTTACATTGCCAGTAGAAATCATATTGCAATTTAATACACTTTCCTATTCTCTTCGAATGCCTACAAGTAGCAATGTACTTAGGTATTGAACAGAGTATATGAAGTCCTACTTATGTAGATGAGGGACTAGCCATTCATGCTTTCATTTAACTTGAATAGTTAGCATGCAATTCCTCCTTTATCGTCTACATAGCCCTAAGGGTATTTAGCACTATAAGGAATAATAAGAGTCCAAGAAAAATACCTAGCGAATATGCTAGTAATTTCTTTACTCTTTGCAGTTTAAACTCATACATCGTGACAAGTGCAAGATGTCATTTATTTTGGTAGCTATAGACAAAATGTTTTCTAGTTACACAAAATATTTTATCTTTCAATCATTTTAATACCGGAAAAGGGTAATGAAAGATCATAAGTGAGTTTAACAATTGTAATCCTATCTTAGTTTGTCAACTAAGGAGAAATAAATAGGAATAAGTCTCTCTCTTTTTACCAGGAAAAGAGACTAAGTGTGTCCTTTTAAGAAAAAAACAAACTTTTGTTTACGAATTATGTTGCAACAACACAATTTTAATCAGAACATAGAAAGTTCAATGTTAGTATTTTTGATAATTAAATTCTTAAAAGAATTAACTACCCAATTAATTACTAATTAAGACTAAGATCCATCTTGACCTCCTACTTATTACCGAGGTCTGACTAGCGTGTAAACAAGTAGGGCAAGAGGTAAGCGACGAGCGTTAATTGCATAAACTGCAACTCTTAGACTTATGAGACTGATCAAGACATTAGTAGATAAGTAATAATGTCATGAGCATGTTTAGTCTCATCTTATGCCTCGGGTCCAAGGTCTGACCAAGCATACTCGAAATAAGTCGACCAAGCAAGAACGTGCAAATATCGCCAAAGGTCTGACCAATGAGCAAAATTCGCCATGGGTTGAAATGGCCCTAAGGTCTGACCAAAGAGGTCAAGTCAAATGCACGTGTTCTTGGTTGGGAGGCATAGACTTAAAATTTTCATATAGGGTATACACATAAATGTGATAAAATCGTGTACAAAGTGGCATGCAAAACAACTTTGTAGCACTTTATTTTAAAAACTTTCAGTAATGACACTGTAGTGATCATCATGGTTCACGGTAGCTCCAATCGAGCTCGCAAGGAGGCGGAGGACCAGGTCAGCGCGAAACTATGACTGGAAATCCTTTAGGTGTGACTGTGCGCACCGCCTGAAACCCCCCTTATAGTTTGTTCTAATGGGTGAGCCGTACTTCCCATGTGTCCATAGTGTCCAGTTTTTAATTTCATGAAAAACTTGTTTCAATTATTTAGGTAACTTAATTTTACAAAAACAATTTTCCATGAATCAAATAGCAGGTCACAATGAGCATGGTATTTAGGCGTGTAAATTAAGACCATATTAATGTCATCCTTTTATAGGTATTAGTCATCTTTTATTTTAGTTTTAGGCGTGTAAACATGTAGGCTAAAAACAAAAATCACTAAAGAACATAATACTAAAAACATGACAATAATATTAACAAGTAAACATTTAGATCCGAGAACTCTAGTAAGTCTTCCCCAAAAAGAGAACCATAAGACCCTCACTAGGTTTTCATCAAGTGCCTAGATCGCCACATGCATCACAAAAAATGATTGCGTAGGTCTTATAGCCGGAATAGACACATAAAATAATCATGGCAAACTTATTAACTTTTAATTTTTGCTATTTTATGTATCCAATTAACCGTTAATTAATTCAATTGTGTCTTGTTATTTTTTATTAATTAATGACAAGTATTGCATTATAGTTGTCAAAACAAAATAAAAACAAATAACTAAGTTAGATTTCATGCAACCTTTTCGTGTGTTTATTAAATCGTGTAACCCATAATCGATAAACGAGATGGCTCGTGATGCCACTGTTGGGATTTTATAATCAAGTTAACCAATTAACTATGAGTACGCAGCGGATAATGGATCTAGTTTACAATTATAGTTAACACGTATAATAAACAAACAAAGTGAAAAAGGAAACGAGAAAAACTAACCCTCGTAGTCACCCGCAAATAAAACAAACAAGTGATTAAAACAATCACCTCTACGAGTGCTCACACAAACACGTCAAACAAATATGCCCGGATTGCTAGCTGTGTACCACGTAAACCCAAACACCAAGTGTTAATGCTCAAAATAGATGAAAAACCAAAACAGCCTAAAACTTAGTTCTGTCCGATATCTACAGTATCGTCCAAGAACTGAGTTTCTTTGTCGTCCGATATCGGACAACACTGCGTCTGACCTTCTTCTTCCTTTCTGTCCGAGAACGCACAGAAGCACCACAGAAGGTTTATGCAGCAGACTATGACAGTTGGGACTTATGAATTACGAACCTTAACACTTTTAAAGAGTTATAGGATCGATTATAACCTATTGAAACACCTTGAATTAACTTGAATGCAAGTTATAGGTTTATAGTTGATGCAAATTAATCAAGAACTTCAAACAAGAACTTGACATAATTTCAAGAGATATAGAAGAGAGTTATCTCTATGACCTTAGCTGTGAATCAGAGGTCTATTAATAATCTCATCTTCATACTTATGATAATGCTTCATGATCATCATCAAATTGCACTAAACCAACTCCACTAATAAAGTTCCACTAATAAAGCTCCACTTAATAAAGCTCCATTAGTTTAATCTTATCTCCAATGAACCTAGACACTCCAAGACTCCTTCTAGATACTCTATAGGCCAGCCACATTGGATAGTACCAGTAAGAATCATGTCTAGTTCATATTTTATCCAAACGGGTCAAAACGGGTCATTTTGAGCATTTACGTTAAACGTATTCTAATGTTTAATGTGTGTGCCCCCAATAGGTTCACACACCTTTAGTCGTATTAGGCTAGTTCAACTTCCATATTCCAACATGATTGTGTGCAGTACTCAAATGATAGTCTTCCGATCTTCTCAAATTTAACTCTTGAATCATGATTTTTAGTAATAACTAGTGAATTCCATCAAACTCAAAAAATGTGTTTGAAAATTTGAAATACTAAAAGATTGAAGTTCATTTTCTTGTACCTGGGTGAACTTCCTCATATGTAGCCTGATGTATCAGCCTGTTTTGTTGCTGAGATTTTTCTTTTAAACTATACTCAAAATCTTTCTAATGTTGCCTGCTGAAAGACTTGTATCTTTAAGGACGTGGCCATTTACGTTTGAGAAATTGGAGAGCAAATTGTATCATTGTGATGCTGCTTATAGGAAAAAGAAAGGAGATTTATGATCTATGAACTTTTAGGTTCTGCGAATTCGTAATCAGGTGATCAAATACAGTAAATCGCTATAGACTGTTGGATGTGATTTCCAAATGAAACCTGTGTTTTGGAGAGTATACTAACAGAGAAAAGCAATAAAAACAACCACAGACAGATAGGAATAACATATACTAAACATTAAAACATTAATTAAAAAACATACTAAATTGTTAGAATTCATTGTTTAACACAAATAGAATGGCTCATAGACCATCTAAATAGTTGCTGCAACTTCAAACATCCTACAGGGCAACTATAAGTTGCTCACTATTTCAAAAACCAAGTTTTCAACATTAACGCCTGTCAGAATTCATTGTTTAACACAAATAGAATGGTTTCGAACCCGAGACTTCGGGATTGCACACAATACGTAAGAGTCTCAATGGTTTGAATAATTAAATATAGTTTTATGATTTATTTATTCATTTCACAAACAATACTTAACGGTCGTTAGTACTTAACGGGGTTTGAGATAACGCTCGTTAAAGGACTAAATATGCAAAGGAGGAAAGAAGGATCTAGAACCCATTCCCATGGGCTAGTTCGGCCGACCCATCCCATATGGGTTAGGGTTTCGAAATTTTGGAGTAGGGAACAAGTTAAGGGTGCCTATAAATACAATCTCATTGTGTTTGTTAATCCCTAATCTTGTTCCAAGTAAAAACCCTATTCTCTCCTTCTTCCTCTTCTTGTGGCTGAATGAAATCTCCTCCCAAACACCTTGGGATTTTCGATTGAGCTTCAATATAAGTTAGGGTTTTGTTTGTGAATTTAGAACCTAGCTTTTCCCATTGAAACGCTAGTATTACGTGTGTACAAGAACGGAGTACAAGCTTCCTTTAGCTTGTTGTTATTTTCCCTAGTCGATCCATATTAAACCTAATTTAGGGTTTATATTGTTCTTGGTGATCACGTGGTTTCTTGTTCTTGCTAGAAACCTAAAGGTACGCATCTCTTTTATATTTAGTTAATTAATTACATGTTTTGTAGATCTATTCCGCTGCGTATGCTTTGATGTTATTTGTTATGTGTTTATAGTTTATGATTCACATATTCTAATAGTGGCATCATGAGCCCGTTTAAAACGTGTAATTAATTACTAAACACATAAAAATTGGAACTTTACATGCTATAATGATCTAGGGTTTTTAATTTTTTTTTTAATTTTTTTAGTAAACCCTAATTTTCATTAATTATGGGTCGACACCCATCATTATTTTTTTTAGGGTTTTGGTATTGATAAAAATTGTAGAAACCCTAGGATTGCATGTAAACTTTTATGTGTAAATTAATGAGTACATTGTGATGTCATTAATTAAGAATGCGTACAATATTGACTTGATAATATGTGCTACATGATTATAAGTGCAATATGGGATCCATTACAAAATCTTGCATGTTTTGTCATGGAATATTTTGTGTTTAATTGCTACATGTTTTTTTTATGATAATTCTAAAATTAGGGAAGACCCTAATTAAATATATTAATTAATTGGTTATGTGCAATGTGGTATTTAATTAATTAAAACTTACGCGGCCAAGTTATTTGGCGTCTGTGGACCATTGGGCACAATGAGCTTGAAAACCAATGGGAGTTTTATTAATTACATACATTAAAAATTCACATAGAAATTATTAATAGGATTTATCAAAAGGTTTGCATGTGGCTATATGATATTGTTAATGATCATATATGTGTTATTGAGTGTTTATTTTTTTTTTTTCAATTACTTGATCTTTGTGTTTAATTATGATGGATTGTAACATCAAAGAGGGTAATTTTTTGAATAAAAATAAATGAACCTAATAACTATGAAACCTTTGTGGTAAAATTATTTATTGCCAAGTCTTATGTGCCGATAGTGGTTCGCTTCGCACGGTAATTTGCTCCCAGGCGAGACTAGCAATTAATAATTTACTACATAATTGTTTTAAGCAAGAAAATCATAAGTGTTTAATTAATTGATGTGACTGTACAAAAGTGGTCGAAGCGGCGGACCTAAAATTGACAAACTATAAAGTGGGTATAAGGTTGGTTTCGCATTAAATTGTGGCCTTAAAGAGACTCCATTCTGTCTCTCCGCTCGCCTGTGCGTCAATTTTAGACTTACCAAGTACACCATGATAACGTACGAAGCATCTTAAGGCAATGTTGTAAGTTTCTCAACGCCATTAATTAAAACTTTGATGATTTGAGCTTATTAATGTAACGAATGAGTAAACTGTTTTATGAAACATATGATACAAAGATGAATGCATGACATCTTTGTACATATTTTTTTATTACACATCAAAATTAATACCCTTAAATTTTAAGTTATATGCCATCCAATGAAACGGAAACACCTCAGGTTACATCCTATCATTACTAGCAGCCAAAGCTGAATGTAATGATTCAAAGGATGGTAGTCAAAGGGTAAATTGAGTACTTTCATTGCTAGCAGCCAAAGCTGATGTAATGAAACGGCGTCAAGGCATAAAGAAATGGGGATGAAACATGCTTACATTTGCAACTGAGGTTGGCAAAATATGTAAGTCCCATGATTCTAGGAATTGCAATTAGATATTGGCAATTGGGATCGACCCGTACCTTATTGAGTACTTTCATTGCTAGCAGCCAAAGCTGATGTGATGAAACGACGTCAATTTGGATCCTAGTTTTCAGTGAAAATTAAATGGTTAAATTTTATTTACCATGGGTGTTTAATTTTCTTGAAAAGTTTATTATCGAAAATACTAAAATTGAATTTTGAAAATTCTTTTAATGTATTAAATGCAACGTTAAAACCGTAAACGTGGAACATTCCTTTAGTGGAAAGTTGATCTACACCCGTAGGGGTCTTTGGATAGAGTCAACTTAACTAAAAGAATAAATATAGTCTACTTTCCGTGTGAAGAGTGAGACTTAATCCTATTCCTTTTCATGAATGAGAAAGGTATAATCGGAAAATTAGAATTGTCTAAATTCTAAGAAATAACTCATGGCAGTTTCAAATTCCACGTTTAGGAGTTATTAAAATTAGAAGCTAGACTAATTACTGCAAAATTGGTAAAAGGCAAACTAGAATGATTGATCTAGTTGTTGTGCTTTAACCATTTAAAGGTGCTACATACCATAGTGGTGATGGTAGACCTAATTGAGGAAGAAATTGCATGCCCAATTTTCTCAAGTTAATTGTATTGATGGATATTCCATCATTGACAAGTAGAATACATTCTTTGAGTACCTTAGTATGAATTACGTAAGGGATTACTCAAAGGTGTAGGAAAGTAAACAGCACAATATTTGCTTTTACTGGTTATGAAACACTCATAATGTTATCAAATCTAGTGGGAGCATTGTGTTGTAATTACTGAATTATAAGTTCATGTAGTGATCTTTAATTCAATGGGAGCTACAAGTCTTGATATCTTGGTAGTAACCCGGATTATCTCTAGAATCTCTTGAGATAATTACTTTCCAATTATAGACACTTGTGGTATTAAGGATAGTCGTGTACGTTTCCTTACTAGACGAGGTGATTCTATATCTACTAATATCTATGACACAATCATATTAATCACATAAGCAAACTATTGACGTGTTGTTTATCTGATACATGATGTTGTTCCATGCACAAGTGGGAGAAATCTTTATTGTGTGCAAGCAACAACATAAAGAGATATGATTTAAAGGATTCTCTTGACTGCAAGGTAAGAGATTGATGTTCTAATTCACATCTAATTAATAGAACACTTGGAATTAAATATCTACTTTCATTACTAGATATTAATGACAAGGTAAATTACATACTTTCATTGCTAGCAGCCAAAGCTGATGTAATGAAACTATGTTAATTTGCATGTTTCTAAATTAGATAATTATTAGAACAAGTGTCAATATGATAATTAGACTACTTCAAATATGAATATTTATGTATTGTTGCAATGACATAAATAAATGAAGTAATCTAATACTACTTCATAATCTGAATGTTTATGTATTCTTGTAATGACATAAATATATGAAGTAATAAATTAACTTGAAATATTATTGAAACCATATTGTGGTGTTCATGATTACTTTAGTTATACATGTTTATATTGTAAGATATAAATATGAAGTCTCTGATTGCTATAAGACTTATAATAAAGTAAGACGTTAACTTGTTATGTTTTTAATTAAGACATATACAAGAAGTTATTAAGTTGATCAATGACTTATAAAGTAGATTGGGATTATAACAAGTTATGTCTTCTTGGTAAGACATAGACATGAAGTGACTTGGAAAATAAGTACTTATGTTATAATGCCTGAAATTGGCTTGGAAAATCTATTGTACCATTAAATTGACTTAGTTGGTAAATAGGTAAGCCAAAACAAAATATATTTATCTTAAGATATTGTAAGATTGACTTACAATATTAATCCTAATGAAATACATAAGTTTACGGTATGTTCAGTTAGGAAAATCAAACTCTTAATATATTGTTTGATTTGAGATAACTATATCCTCTATTCTTCCCAAAGATATCAAGGTTAGAAAATTGAGTAAGGATTGGATATACTCAATTAGACTCCAACCTAGAAGATTTATAAGACACCATTTATTATGAAATGTGATGAATCAAATTAAGTCTTAAAATTGAAGTTCAGAATTTGTTAGTGTAGGTCTGATTGCGTGGTTTTGTAACCTTACAACAGGTTTTACCTCTCGAGGGATCTCAAGAGGCTTACAACCCCACCAGGCAGTGTACCTGACCGATGTAGTATAGTGTAGTGGTAAGTACGGGGGATTGATCGTTCTCCACAGGGAATAGTGTTCGTTAGGTATGAAAGGCTACTCTAATTAGGTCTAAGGGTTGAGGAAGATTCTTTTTATGTTTTTATATTTTTATGAAAGCAAGTAAAATCTCGGTTTTTAAGGAGTGGGCGGAATTAGTTGCTAGTCAACTAACCCAATTTACTACAAATGCAAATAAAATAAAATAACAAAAATGAAATGTGGTAAGAAACTTATGTGTAGAGAAATGTGTTTACTTAGATTTCCTTACTCCCTAACTATCTTTTACCGGTTAATTAGTATGTATTAGTCGCGTGGATGACGGGTGTATTCCTTAATACCATTCGTGGGGTGGCGTACTTACTTCCCCAACTCTACAAGCTCCTACTTCACTCCTATGTCGAGCCGGCTAGGAAGCTCCTAACATGGGATCACTAGAATTCGCTTGTGCATTAAATACAACCATAAAAACCTTTAGTACGCGTTTGGTTCATGTTTCTTAAGACGTTCAAGCAAGTTACCGAATAGGAAGTTAGCCAGTTTTCTTAAGCCTAACATAGATAAACAATCATCCAATACAACTAACAACACACTAACAACCAATAATCAATAGCTAAGTTTCATTAGATCTAAGCAAACACAAGATAAAATTAGCCTAACATGTTAAACAAAAGACAAGCATAAGATAGAATCAAACAACACATAGACATATTGAATGATTAATTGATAACTTATCTTTCAATGAAACATGGAAGATCTCAAGGCAAAAAGCCCTGAAAAAGTAGCTAAAATCGTCTTAGGGTTTTATCCCAAAATTCCACACACTAAGCTCTCCTTAATGACAAAAGATTAGAAAACTATATATAGATTTTTGGATCTGACGGCGTCACCTTATGCATTGTGACGCCGTCACCTCGCCGCTTTTAGGGTTCCCGGGTGACCTTCTTGACGCCGTCCCTCTTTAGCTCTTCAAAAAATCCATTCTGGCTTATCAAGGCTTGACGCCGTCGGATCATGAACGTGACGCCGTCCCCTTATGATTTAAGCCGTGACGCCCTTGATTTAGTTAAAGCGTGACGCCGTCAGAATTCTCATGCTAACTCACTGGCCCGTCATGAGTAAATTTCACATCCAACTTTTCTTGCCAAGGCATGACGCCGTCCCATGTTAATTGTGACGCCGTCAAGAGTAACTTTTAGCCGATTCTTGAGACTTTGTCGTTTTCTTCACTTTAATGCTCCAAAAACGTCCAAAATGCCTCCTTTTCCAGATTTCTCCTCAAAAGTACCTAAAATGACAAAAGGAACGATTTAGGGCAATATTTGATCAAATAAATACGATTTCGGGCTTAAATGACCCCTTAAAAGCGGTACACTTTTCGCCTCATCAAATACCCTTACACTTGAGATTTGCTTGTCCTCAAGCAAATGCGCTTTTATTCTAATCAAAATACAAGTTAGGGGTCATTTAATGCAAACATAAAAGTAATTACAACAAATAATTGTTCCACTTCAATCATAATAAGCACGGAGATTATATACTAGCACCTCACAAATAGTGTTTAGATACTCACATCTCTCAAGTGTCATCAAAATAATTCTCATAAATGAAAACGGAAAATATCTCTCACTACCTGTCATAGCAAATAGATTACCATAGGCTTGGGAAAGGATCGAAAACCTCCTCCACTAGGCGTAAGCACCTAAGATAAACTATCAAAGAGGGCTTTTAAATGGGTTATAATGTTAGGTGTAGGGAAAAGGAAAACACGGTTTTGTTGGATAAAGGATATTTTACTGGTGGCTAGTTAAAGATCTTGATCAATTACATGTACTATACAATGTTGCTAAGCCAAGACTAGACTCGATCTTAAGCTAAAAACGAAATAACAAAATAACAAAAATATAAAACAAACATAAAATGAAACGGGATGGTAGTCCGTATGTTTTTTCTACTTTTTTCTATTTTCTCATTTTTTTGTGTTTTTCTTGATTTTTTTTTTTTTTTTTTTTTTTTTTTTTTTTTTTTTTTTTTTTTTTGCATACACTTTTACCCTACCATCCAAAATAATACATCATAGGGGCATTGCATCCCCCTTACACTTGAATTTTTACATAACTTTACAAATACTAATCTAATGACTCGAATTAAGATAATTGAAAAACTTGGAGTACTTTTAAAACATTTAGCACATATGGGGGTAATAAATGATGTTCTTCCCCATTACTCCATTATACTAGTACTTTACCCATGAGTCCCAATCGTCCCAAAACAATATGTACAAGGATATGACTCGACTTAGCAACCATGTAATCAACTAGATAATTAACTTGGGTTTAAACAAATGTTGTAACAATAATGCACTAAAGATGAGTGCATACAAGGTAGGCTAAGGCGATTTGGGTGTACATTTAAGTGGGGTGTAACAAATTCTTCCTTTAAGTAAGATGCTTAAAGGTCGAAACGAAAAGATAGGCTCTGAGGGGTGTACTAGGGGTATCGTGTACTAAAAATGAGTACAACGCAAAGGGTGTGGGAGAATTACTTGACCAATGTAGCCAAAATAATTATAACAAAAACACAGGTGTAAAACAATGGGTTAATCCTAATGCCTCTTATCATGTAGTAAATCTAACTACACGAATGTAGTCTCACTTGTGGCCTCGGGATGGTCCTAACGCAAGTTCTAGAATCTAAGTGCTACCGGTACACACATCATAGCATAAATGCTTTTCCTACCAATTCTAGGGGCGAACCTCACATATTTGGGGTGGAAAATTTTTTAGTGGTACGGTTTTTGTGCTAGTCATATAACTCCTATCCATGAGACGCTCATTAAGATCAAAGTTTCACTCCTATATGTTGTAAAAAATTTTAAATTTGGCACTAAAATTACCCTAATCAAGTATTTCTCTCAGTTTTATTACACATCTATTATTAAACAAACAAAAATCAAGCGCAATTGTATTCTCTAAAATCGTACTTTTACCCTCCCCTTACACTTAAGATGAACATTGTCCCCAATGTTCAAATAATAAGATGTAAAAGCAAAAAGTAAAAGAATGAAATCAAATACTCCCCTGATTCGCTCGTTGGATAGTGAAATCACACGGTTAAATCTTCCTCCAAAGAGAATGTTGAAGCTCCATGACTAATGCATCGCCATAAGCTTGATTCCATAAACATTTCCTTGTCCAAAATAACCTGTTAACCTGAGAAAACAAACACGAAAACCTGCATAACATCGGCGGGATAAAATCTATATATAAGGATATAATGCTTGTGGAATGATAATTTTGCAGATTCCTGGAGATTATAAGTTGGAGATTTTAATAAAAACTTTTTATGAAAACAAAACTTTCAAAAATTTCTGGAAATTAAATCTGACGCCGTCAGGTTATAAATCCTGACGCCGTCAGAAATGACCTGACAAAAATTTTCATTTTAAGTTTCCGGAAAATTTCTGGAAAAACCTTTACCTTACTTCCTGGAAATCCTGCAAAACATCATTATGACTCGATACAAGCATTTGACTCAAACAAACACTAATATGTATGCTAATTTATTATTATTACGATTCATGTTCATATGTGTTCTAATAAACCGATTTAGATTTCCCTTACACTTATCTTTCGCAAAATACCTTTATATGTAGTTAAGACGAAGTTAAAAACAAAATAAAGCATTTTCACAAATTACTTTTGAACATGAATCAATAAGAATAAAAATTAAACACCCTACGGAAAATAAAATCAAACAAATAAATAAACAAACACACAAAGCAAATAAAACAAATAAAGCTTGGGTTGCCTCCCAAGAAGCGCTTTTCTTTATTAACGAGTCTTGTAGCTAGACTCAAAGTCACGTACATTACGTGACTTCTTCATCGAAAGTTATGTCTTCCTCATTGATCATTTCATTACCATTCTCTTGATAATGCTTGACTCGTTGAATATTCACAGTGAATTCTCTATCCTCGTCGTCAATTAATACAACGGCTCCGGTTTTAGAGGAGCTCCTTACGGTAAAAGGTCCATACCATCTAGATTTAAGTTTCCCAGGAAATAGCCTTAAGCGAGAATTATATAATAAGACCTTGTCTCCTTCTGAAAACTCCTTGGGTCTCTTAATCCGTTGGTCATGCCATCTTTTCGCCCTCTCTTTGTATGTGATGGAAGATTCATAAGCCTCTAATCTCAACTCATCAAGCTCTTGGAGCTGTAAGAATCTATTTGTTCCCGTAACTGTATAATCCAAATTACAAGCCTTAAGTGCCCAATATGCTTTGTGTTCCAGTTCTACTGGAAGGTGGCATGCCTTGCCATATACCATACGGAACGGGGTTGTCCCGATTGGTGTCTTATAGGCGGTTCGAAATGCCCACAAAGCCTCGTCGAGCTTAAAAGACCAATCTTTTCTTTTTTGATTAACCGTTTTCTCTAAAATTCTCTTTATGGCTCTATTAGTGTTCTCGACTTGACCGTTTGTTTGAGGATGGTAAGCGGTGGAGAATCGGTGAGAGACTCCATATCTTTTCATGACTTTCTCCATTTGTGAATTGCAAAAATGGGTTCCCCTGTCACTAATAAGAGCCTTCGGAATTCCGAACCTAGCGAACAATTTCTTTAAGAAATGAATGACTACCCTAGCGTCGTTAGTCCTAAGGGCTTGTGCTTCCACCCATTTCGAAACATAATCAATGGCCACCAAGATGTATTCATTCCCTCCAGAAGATGGGAATGGTCCCATGAAATCAATTCCCCAGACATCAAAAACCTCACAAACTTGTATATAATTCTGTGGGGCTTCATCCCTCCTAGAGATATTCCCAGCTCTTTGACATGCGTCACAAGTTTGTATCATTCCCTTCACATCACGAAATATTGTCGGCCAATAGAATCCCGCGTCGAAGACCTTTCGTGCAGTAGTGCTTATTCCGTGATGTCCTCCAGATGGACCTGCGTGACATTCTTTCATAATTCTGACAGCCTCTCTTTCCGAAACACAACGCCTGATTACCTGATCTGGACATCATCGAAATAAGAAGGGTTCATCCCAAAAGTAGTACTTTAATTGATTAAAGAACCTCTTTTTTTCATGCCTGCTCATATGCTCAGGGATGACTCTACTTGCCAGGTAGTTAGCATAATCCGCATACCAAGGTTCAGAATCATTTATTAACATGAGCTGCTCTTCAGGAAATGTTTCCCGAATCTCACTCTTGTCAGATTCAGCGAGGCTGGGGTTTTCAAGACGAGAGAGATGATCAGCCGCAAGATTCTCTGCTCCTTTCTTATCACGAATTTCAACATCGAACTCTTGCAATAGTAGGATCCAACGAAGTAACCGTGGTTTAGCATCCTGTTTAGCGAAAAGATATCGAATAGCTGAATGATCCGTAAAAACAACCGTTTTAGAAAGGACAAGATACTGGCGAAATTTATCAAAAGCGAATACCACGGCTAGTAATTCCTTTTCAGTGGTAGTGTAGTTTTCTTGAGCAGGATTCATGGTTTTGCTAGCGTAGTATATTGGCTGAAAGTGTTTGTTAAGCCTTTGGCCTAATACTGCTCCAACAGCATAATCACTAGCATCGCACATGATTTCAAAGGGTAACTCCCAGTTAGGGGTAACCATAATTGGAGCTTGGGTAAGTTCCTGCTTCAATAGATCGAATGCGTCCTTGCACTCTTGAGAGAAGTCGAACGGGGCATCCTTCATGAGTAACTGAGTCATTGGTTTAGCTACCTTTGAGAAATCCTTAATGAATCTCCTATAGAAGCCAGCATGACCCAAAAAACTACGGATTGCCTTGACAGTTGTTGGATAGGGAAGTTTGGATATAGCTTCAATTTTTGCCCGGTCTACTTCGATTCCACTTCCTGAAATTTTGTGCCCCAGCACAATCCCTTCTTTTACCATAAAGTGGCACTTTTCCCAGTTTAGTACCAAGTTGGTCTCCTCACAACGTTTGAGCATTTTCTCAAGGTTAGCAAGACAGCGATCAAAAGAGTTCCCAAAGACTGAAAAATCATCCATAAAGACCTCCATGCTGTCTTCCATTAACTCATGGAAGATTGCCGTCATGCAGCGCTGGAAAGTGGCGGGGGCGTTACATAGTCCAAAGGGCATTCGCTTGTAGGCGAAGGTGCCATACGGGCATGTAAACGTGGTCTTTTCTTGGTCCTCAGGAGCGATAGGGATTTGGAAATACCCTGAGAACCCATCTAGGAAGCAGTAGTACTCATGCCCTGCTAACCTTTCCAACATTTGGTCGATAAATGGGAGAGGGAAATGATCTTTTCGGGTTGCATCATTCAACTTCCTATAATCGATGCACACACGCCATCCAGTTACTGTTCGTTGAGGTACTAACTCATCCTTATCGTTCTTCACCACCGTCATTCCTCCCTTTTTTGGTACAACCTGTACAGGACTTACCCATGGACTGTCCGAAATCGGGTAAATTAGTCCTGCATCTAGGAGCTTAATGACTTCCTTCTTTACGACTTCCTTTATGTTGGGATTTACTCGCCTTTGAGGTTGTACGCTGGGTTTATAATCCTCCTCCATGAGGATTTTATGCGTACAAAAGGTAGAGTCAATACCCTTGATATCGGCTACACTCCATGCTATAACTCCTTTATATTTTTTTAAAACTCCTAAGAGTTTATCCTTTTGTTCACTTTTCAAAGAAGAGCTTATGATTACCGGAAGTTGATCTTTCCCTTGGAGGAAAGCATATTCAAGGTTGGTTGGGAGTTCCTTGAGTTCAACCGCAGGTGGCTCGATGATGGAAGGTTTAAGTTTGTTCTCGGGCTTACGAAGCTCAAGCTGTTCGATTTCTTGTCTGGGATAGAAGGAGACTGCATTCACATCCATAGCCTTCTCCTCCTCTAAGATGGGTAAGAAAGCTTCATCTCGCAACCAACCAGCTTCCACCTGTTCATCTACACAATTATCAATCTCGTCGGATAATTCATCGATTTCTTCGATGAAATACAGTTGATTATCTGCTTCGAGAGAAAGATTCATTGTGTCCTTGATGTCGAAGGTTATGCTATCGGCCCCCACTCGTAAGGTTAGTTTGCCGTCATGAACATCAATAACAGCACGAGAAGTTGCAAGGAAGGGTCTTCCTAGAATGATGGGCACAAGATCATCTTCTTCCATTTCTAGGATGACGAAGTCAACTGGAAATTTAAACTTCCCTACCTTAACCATCACATTCTCGCATATTCCTAAGGGGTATTTGACTGATCTATCGGCCAGTTGGATGCTCATACGGGTTGGTTTCAACCCAGAATACCTTAGCTTGAGGAACAGGGAATGCGGCATAAGATTGATGCTTGCTCCTAAGTCGGCTAAAGCATTTTTGACTGAAAGAGATCCAATTGAACAGGGCAAGGTGAAACTACCTGGGTCGTCCACCTTCTTTGGTAGCCCTCGTTGGGTCACCACAGAACATTCTTCTCCTAAGGTTACAAGACCCTCGAGCCCTTTCCTGTTGGTGAGCAGCTTCTTGAAGTATGCACTATATTTGGGCATATGATAACACGCATCAAGAAGGGGTATGGTGACGACCGAATTCTTCAAATATGACAGGAATCTTTTATTATCACTTTCGACCTTTTGATTCTTGAGGCGAGATGGGTATGGGACTTTAAGGGGCTGTTTAGCAGGAGCATGTGGGGATGGAGTTACCGGAGGGGTTTGCTCGGGGTTTTCGTCGTTCACATTATCATTCTCCTCATGAGGGGTGTTGGGTTTCTTGGCGTTAGATGGTTGAGCTGGGTAGGGTGGATCCTTAGTAGTTGTTCCAGCACGAGTGGTGATGGCGAGTAAAGGATCTCTTTGTGGTTCGCCAAGGCCGTCGAGAGTGGCGTTGAGTTCTGCGAATTTGGCCTTCACGTTGGTTTGTTGGCTATTGATAAAGTCGTCAAGACCATTTAGTTGCAGATTCTTTTCAAATGTGAAATGCCCGAGACCATCCTCAAAAGTGCTCCTAACCTGATAGTCAGGATATTCTCCTCCTCCCCCTTCTCTCACAAGATTTCCCCAAGGGGTGAAATCATTGTTTTGGTAGAAAGTTAAGAGCGAAGGATCATCGAAGATGTCGTGGCTTGACAAGCATGCTTGTTCGGTGGTGGTATCATCCTCGCATTCCTCTACTTCATGCGGGCCACCACATTGATCACAGATCAAGTATGGGTTTGATAACCGCTTAGTTGGTTGCGACTTGTCTAGATAAGATACCTGATCATTCAATCTACTCACCCGGCTAGCAAAAGGAGGCTCTTTCATGATCTTGGAAACGCTCATGATCGAATCGGGTTCATCCCAGGTATCGTCTTGATCATTCGCGTATTCCTCAATTCTATTCCATCCTTCCTCAACGCTTAGTTTGGCTATTTTTCCTTTTGATGAATTATTAATGCCCAATTGGTCGTTTTTGGAGACACTGTCATAAAAGATTTGGACAAGAAGCCAGAGTTCAATGCCATGATGAGGGACCTGTCTAATTAGATCCTTAAATCTAACCCAAGATTTGTGAATAGGTTCTGCTGGTCCAACATGGAAGCGGAGGATTTCGTCTCTCAACCTTGAAGTTCTTCCTATGGGAAAGAATTTCTCATAGAATTTTGAGATAAGCTGTTCCCATGTG
Source organism: Artemisia tridentata subsp. tridentata (assembly GCA_021014915.2). Taxonomy (NCBI): domain Eukaryota; kingdom Viridiplantae; phylum Streptophyta; class Magnoliopsida; order Asterales; family Asteraceae; genus Artemisia; species Artemisia tridentata. The sequence continues at coordinate 20,701,993 of CP139503.1, read as the reverse complement.
AAGATGGATTCGGAAGGAAGTTGGTTATACCAGTCTCCGGCTCTTTCATGAAGGGTAAGGGGAAAGAATCGCAACCGGGAGGTATCTCTAGTGGCTCCGTCCGTGTGGAGGGTATCCACTATTTTCAGGAAGTCCTTGATGTGTTGGATTGGATCTTCAGTTTTCAATCCGTGAAACTTGCATACACTTTGGACCAGCCAAATATCAGTTGCACGCAAGACCCCATCCGTGTGTTCATTTGGAAAAACGATAGCATTGGAAAAACCACGAGGGGTGGGAGAAGAGTAGTCCTTGAGACATTTGGGAATTGGGATTTCGGGAACTTCCATATCGTGATTGGGTTGAGGGCTAGGAGGTGTAGAATGATGATTGGATTCTTCCTCGGAGAGGGCATCATCAAAATTGATCGTGGATGGTTCAGCCGCTTGGTGGAGTCGCCTTAATCTATGCATTTCCCTTTCGGGTTCAGCATAGGGTGTGGCAAGAGTCTTTATCGAGCTTCGGCTCCTAGTGATTCTAAGATTAGGGGGGTCATCATCCAAGATTAGGGAATATCCTCCTAAAGTACGGGCTCTAGGAGGTGGTGGTGGTTGTTGTGGTGGTGGGTTGTGGGGGTTAAGGATATTACCATCTTCCATGATGTCGGACGGTATGGTTACGAACAAAGACACGAAGAAAATAGATAGACTAAAGAAAACCTAGAAAAATAAAACAAAAATCTCACTAGAAAGGAATCTAGTGAGTAGACCTAATAGAAATAAAAATTCAACCTAAACAATAACTATTCCCCGGCAACGGCGCCAAAAACTTGATTGCGTGGTTTTGTAACCTTACAACAGGTTTTACCTCTCGAGGGATCTCAAGAGGCTTACAACCCCACCAGGCAGTGTACCTGACCGATGTAGTATAGTGTAGTGGTAAGTACGGGGGATTGATCGTTCTCCACAGGGAATAGTGTTCGTTAGGTATGAAAGGCTACTCTAATTAGGTCTAAGGGTTGAGGAAGATTCTTTTTATGTTTTTATATTTTTATGAAAGCAAGTAAAATCTCGGTTTTTAAGGAGTGGGCGGAATTAGTTGCTAGTCAACTAACCCAATTTACTACAAATGCAAATAAAATAAAATAACAAAAATGAAATGTGGTGAGAAACTTATGTGTAGAGAAATGTGTTTACTTAGATTTCCTTACTCCCTAACTATCTTTTACCGGTTAATTAGTATGTATTAGTCGCGTGGATGACGGGTGTATTCCTTAATACCATTCGTGGGGTGGCGTACTTACTTCCCCAACTCTACAAGCTCCTACTTCACTCCTATGTCGAGCCGGCTAGGAAGCTCCTAACATGGGATCACTAGAATTCGCTTGTGCATTAAATACAACCATAAAAACCTTTAGTACGCGTTTGGTTCATGTTTCTTAAGACGTTCAAGCAAGTTACCGAATAGGAAGTTAGCCAGTTTTCTTAAGCCTAACATAGATAAACAATCATCCAATACAACTAACAACACACTAACAACCAATAATCAATAGCTAAGTTTCATTAGATCTAAGCAAACACAAGATAAAATTAGCCTAACATGTTAAACAAAAGACAAGCATAAGATAGAATCAAACAACACATAGACATATTGAATGATTAATTGATAACTTATCTTTCAATGAAACATGGAAGATCTCAAGGCAAAAAGCCCTGAAAAAGTAGCTAAAATCGTCTTAGGGTTTTATCCCAAAATTCCACACACTAAGCTCTCCTTAATGACAAAAGATTAGAAAACTATATATAGATTTTTGGATCTGACGGCGTCACCTTATGCATTGTGACGCCGTCACCTCGCCGCTTTTAGGGTTCCCGGGTGACCTTCTTGACGCCGTCCCTCTTTAGCTCTTCAAAAAATCCATTCTGGCTTATCAAGGCTTGACGCCGTCGGATCATGAACGTGACGCCGTCCCCTTATGATTTAAGCCGTGACGCCCTTGATTTAGTTAAAGCGTGACGCCGTCAGAATTCTCATGCTAACTCACTGGCCCGTCATGAGTAAATTTCACATCCAACTTTTCTTGCCAAGGCATGACGCCGTCCCATGTTAATTGTGACGCCGTCAAGAGTAACTTTTAGCCGATTCTTGAGACTTTGTCGTTTTCTTCACTTTAATGCTCCAAAAACGTCCAAAATGCCTCCTTTTCCAGATTTCTCCTCAAAAGTACCTAAAATGACAAAAGGAACGATTTAGGGCAATATTTGATCAAATAAATACGATTTCGGGCTTAAATGACCCCTTAAAAGCGGTACACTTTTCGCCTCATCAAGGTCACGATGATATCTCAAACACACACTCGATATGACAAATAAGAACTCGTACTACTACACTAGAATAAGCTACGTATGAATAGAGATAAGCTAATAAGCTAAATAAGAGAAGAGAATAAGAAGAGAATAATAAGAGTGGAAGGCTTTCAATTAATCAAACGTTACACGGACAGAGCTTTCGCATATTACATGAAAAAACCAACAATAATAATGATGCCCTTGCCTTCTATTTATAGGCAACTACTTAGGGCATCCATGTGCTAATCTTTCTAGAAGGTATAACCGGTCCATGGGCTACTAATGGACCGGATTCTAATTACAAACATAATAGCCCATACGTGCAACATAATAACTAAATGAACAAGACTTGAACTTAATTAAAACATGTTCCTAACAATCTCCCCCTAAGTCTTGATCATCAATGTTGCTCGACGTCTTCTTTGCTTCTTGGGCTTCTGACGTCTTTATAATCTTTGTTTCTTTGTTCTTGTATAATGATGGTATGATGTTGTCTCAATCTGCCAATCCTCAACATCTTCTCGTCTTCTCCATCATGCTCATATTTCTTTGACTTGTTTTTCGTATTATATGTTGAACTTTTGATGTTACTGAGTCTTAGTGAAAACATTACTTCAAGACATGAACATGATGGAGTCTTGATGGTCGAACTCCAGCTCCTCAGCAGCAGCAGCAGCAACAGCAGCATCAGCAGCACGAACCAACCGGTACTTACAGGCTTAGACTTGAGATCATCAACAGCATAGTGTGAAGAGTTTCTCAAATCCTAACCCAGACCGTTCTGAACCGGATTCCCCCGAAAGGGATTACACGGACACACCGAAGTGCACCCACGATTCAGTGAGTCGCTGGAGATCACCCCACGACTGTAGACCATTTGGAGCAAACACTAAGCGTAACCCACAAGGAGTTACCGAAGTGACCTGCTGACAGAGTTGTTTGATGTTGCTCTGGCCGGATTTCCATTCAATCATTGATAATCACAATTGTGACTTCTCTCATGAATGTTCTTGGCAGATTGCTGAGATCTGCGAAGGAAACTTACTTAATTTTACATCTGCTGCCCATGATGTAGAACAGCAGAGTAATATTAAGTGTACCTAAGAGATCTTTGATGAATCTCATGGCTCTAGACTCGATTAGTGCACTTTTGTTTGGTCATCGGAGGCATGGAGCAGATTGCCTCCTTTTCAATATTAACACTCTCGTAATGAGAGGTCGATAGATTATGAAGGGTTCTTCGTGTGAATGAAACAAATGTCTTTTGAGAGACACTTGAGTGGCTTAGAAGGTTTATTGGTGCGTCACTGGGTCCATGACGTCTTTAGTCTTCAATACCGGTGATGCTCATCAACCAGTAGATTATGAATTGAACCCGGTGTCTGCCCTAAGGTTGAACAAATGGAGGGCTATTTCTTTTCACCCTTTTCTTTACTTTTCTTTTTAATTCTTCAACCCCTTCTTTCTCCGTTCATTCATTTTCTCCTTTTTATATCATACCTAGGACTTTCTAGTTCTAAACTATTGGTATTGTCCTTGGGTAGATCCCTCCGGCTCTGGCGGATCATAGGACGGTTTTTCCCTAACCTTAGTCACCTTATAACTCCATGACTATCCTAATGATGCCATAAACCAAACCATTGAAAATCTCTGAAAGTGTCGATAATTGTAAAGACATTTTGTTGACACCTTGAGAGTTAGATGATTTTCAGAAATACTCCCCCTTAACATGTGCGCATAAGTATTAAATTTTGAAATTTGCACATGCCGGAAAGAGTAGGCACTTTTTGAATTGATTGACTTTCAATGAACCTGATCGTTGCGAGACACGCTTACATCACCAGTTAAACTGGCTTGAAATTATTACCCGTCCAGATCAGATTCAAAGATTATCGCTCAAAATCGGTACATTCTACTCAGACACATCCTTTGCGAGACACGCTTACATCACCAGTTAAACTGGCTTGAAATTATTACCCGTCCGGGACATGTCCTTTCGACTACTGACTTTCCTATTTGTCAATTCGAGAGTCAATTCTGAGTTTGAGCACACGAGATTCCAGCAATTGAGACATCATATTTTAATCATCTTTTTCTTCTCCCCCTCAAAAATAGCATACTCATGATGTTTTTGGAAAACGTTTATGATTAAAATATGCTGTTTTTGAGTTTTAGGGAAGAATTTCAAGAACATTTATCATTCTTTTGAACAAAGATTATATTTTCAAATACTCCCCCTTTACAAGGGATTATTTGTCCTTATGAGCAGAATGTTTGAAAAACTTTGGAAAACATTCTGGTTTTAATTCTGCTCATAAGTAAGAAGCTTTCGCTCCTTTTTCAGGATTGAGGCACTGAAGCGTACCTCAGGGTCCTTTCTTTGAGGTCCGGGTTGTACACTGTTATGCGTGCACAAGCCGTAATGCACAGGCCAATGTGAAGGAATAATGAGAAAAGAATAATGTATAATGATACTATATTCTTACATCAACCGCCTTTGCCAAAAGTTGTGAACACTGGGTCAGTCCTCTGGAATAATCTGATAGCAAAAGGTGGACGACCCCCAACATAGCTTTCTAGCCTCCTCATCTGATCCCGATGGTATAACCGTTCTTCCATCTTCCGAATAAATTCCTTGACTTGTCGCAGCTCCTTCGAATTCCATCTTCTTGATTTTTCCAACACCGAATCTCGAACTCTATTAGCTAACCCATCACGTACACTCTTTAGGGTATCGTCACAGAACTTATGAATTTCATTGAATGCCATGAAACGGTGAAAATCTGTTGTGCTTCTGTAAATGAACCCAAAGACTGGACGATGTAGCATGGTGTACTGAGGGTCCTTTTTGCTGTTGAGAAGGAATTGTGGTTCAACAAGGTTAAGCTGAGTCTGATAACTTTCAACACCAAGCTGGAGATCTTCGACACGTTCTTTGATGATGGTTCTCCTGATGTAATGACAGAGGGAAGTACTGAATGCATATCGAAGCTCGTTGGTCAGATGCTGCAGTTTGCCTTGGACCTTCATTAGATACATGTCTTCGATGTCATTCAGATTTAAATCAGGAAAATCCGCCTCAGAGAATGTGTAGAGATTGTTATCGATTCTTTTTACTGTGATCTCTTCAAGAAATATATAATCGCATCTTCTGGATCCGCTCACATTGATGACTGCAATTATTCTGAGATCACTGTAAACTGGTTCTCGGGATTTTTGGAGAGCAAGTTTGTACTTGTACCAGCTTTGTCGTTTAGAATACCAGTGATGAATCCCCAACTCTGCATCACGATCATACTTGATGAGCTTTTTAACAAACAGACGTCTGTTAATAGCTTCTTCTTCAATAGCTGATTGTGTGTAATGAGCTGCTGGTGTGAAAGTGATTGATGTAGCATACTTTGTCGTTCCTTGAGCTCCATTCTTTAGAAGTTCCAGATCGTTGTTGAAGAAGATTTGGAAGGGAATTTCGGAGTAGTGAGATCTTCTTATCACGGAAAGCGGCTTAGTCCAATCAGTGATGAACGGTTGATTCTTGCCAACTCTCCTGACTACGTCTGGATTAGCCCAGTCGAAGTCACTTGACATTGCCCGTGCAATGTTTTCAAGGTGATATTCAAGCTCTGCTGCGCTGTTGGATTTATCTTTCAGAAGAAGGAAAGCATCGTTTTTGATCCGACGAAGTTCCCTTTTGGTCATCTTCTTAATGTTAAGACTTCTTTTAATCTCTTGAGTAACAGTAAAGGTGCTGTCTTCAACTCGGGAAGCTTCGTCAGTCTGAACTTGAGCACTCGCTAGATGATCAAACCAATCATTTCCTAGCTCATCCGTATCATTATCCAGCCATGTGACAACAGCTGGTCCAGTAGATGACTTTTTGCTGTGTGAAGGCTTGGACTTGGAGGGCTTTGGTTTTGTTGGTGATGGTGGCGAATGAGGTTGATCATCTTGTGGCTGGAATTCCACATCTTCAGTCGTAAAATGCTCATAGTGATGTTCGGTTCCAGTGGGACCAGAGGATTGATGTTTTGGAGGTAGAGTTGATGTTGTATGTCCAGTTGGCTCCTGAATATGAATTCCTGACCCGCCTTTGTGTTTCTTAGGTTCGGGTTTAGGGTCCTGATCATCCTCATCATCCTCTCGAATACGTTTTCCTTTGTCAGCAGCTTCCTTGCATGATTGCTTCTCAATGTGTGCTTGAAGAGCCGCGATCAGGTTGATTTCTTCTTGAGAAGGAGAGGTGATTTCAAAGAGTCTGTCCAGAAGCACAAGCTCGATGTATTCAGTGGTGAGTTCTGGAAGTGGTTTGGTTTGGGAAGAAGAAGAGACGGCTTCTTTGATCTTTTCGTCAAGTTGTGAATCAATATGTTCATTTATGTTTTGTTGAAGATCAGGAAGAAATTGCTTAACAAATTTCCTTGTCTTGCGTGTCATATGATCTTTGATATTAAAACCAAGGAATTCATCTATCTTCTTCTTACTTTCCTGCATCTCTTCCATTTGCTGAGACAACTTCGTGACTAAACTTTCCATTTCAGCCAATTTAGTTGTTGCTTGGTTGTCTCGTTGTGCTTGTGCTCTCTTTACTGCCTTTTTAAGTTTCTTTGCTGCCGGAGACACAACTTCAACTTTTGTAACATGGACGATTCTTCTCTTGCTCTTTCCTTTGTAGGCCTTATGAATATTTTCAGAAACAGTTGCTTTTGATTTTGATTTTGGTGATGAAGATCTCGAAGATGATGGAGTGAGTGAAGGGATTGGTTCATCAGATTTAGTAGTTGATTCCTTTTGAGGTGAAGGTGGAGGTGTTGGATTCTTAGGCGGTGACCCAAGAGGTGTCTTGGGTGAGGAAACAGACGAGGGCTGAGCTGGTGGTTGTTCTTGTTGCTGTTGGTGGTTATGAACGACCATAGTCAGTGCTGATTTGGCTGTGTCCTTTGGAGGGGAAGGAGGAGGTGTTGGACTGTGAGACCGAAGGTAGCTATCTGCTTCCAGGTTAGCTTGAGTATCCTCCTTTCGTTTCCTTTCTTCCTCTTGTTTTGCCTCTTCCTCAAGATCCTTGGCTGCTTTAGTTGCTTTATCTCCTAGAATGTCTTTTTCTTCTTCTATGTTCCAATCGTCTGTATCTTCGTTGCATGGTTGTTCCTCTGGATTGTCGTCAAACATAGAATCAGAGATATCCTTGTCAGATAAAACAATATTGCTATCCTGATCTTTTTCCTTCTCCTCTTGATTTGGTGCTCCCAAGTCGGGTTGATTAACCGAACTTGTTTGCTGAGAAGAGACCGATTCAGCCTTATCGAGTTGATTAATCGTATCAGGCTGAACCTTGGTTGATGCAGCTCCAGATCCTCCGGGTTGATTAACCGGATCATCTTGGGTCAAAACTTCTTCATGAACAGTTTGGGATCCTCCAACTCCATGTGTTCTTTCATACTCCATCTGTTGTTCCAAAACTTTCCTTGCTCTATGCTCTTCATCTTCTTTTAGTGATTTGAGACTCTGCTTTTGTGCATTCTCGTGTGAGATCTTATTGTGAAGTTCAGCTTCTTCAGCAGTCATAAAGACATGTTCTTCTTCGGATTAAGATGATTCAGATTTAGATTCAGTATCTTCATCGATGATTCTATTTGGTTCAGGTTTTGGCTGAGGTTTACTGGGTACTCTCCTCTTGATGAAAGTGGTTCTGGGATGTTTTTGCTTAGGTTCAGAGACACTTGATGCACTACCAGTCTTGGTCTTACTTCGAGAACGAGTCTTTGAAGATCCTGATTCTTCAACCAATTTTGCAAGACCCACACGACGTTCACGGTATGCCTTTTCGTAATCATGATAAGCTTTAGTTTCTTTGACCTCATCAGGCATCAAAAATTCTGGCAACCGTGCACCTTGTTTGCGTGTGCTTTCTTTCGGGAAGTAGACTTTGCTCAATGTTTTATCCATGCTATACTCATGAACCTCTTGATCAGTAGGACGCTTATCAAGGTCTTCATGTTGATCAAGTAGATAGCTGATAAGAACTTTGGTGTATCGTACAAATGGGATTTTCTTGGATGCTTTACGCATTAAGTACATTATGTCTTCCCAGATGAGAGCAGCAAAGTCAATTGGTTCCTGGTTAAGAAATCCCCATAAGACTTGAAGATGAGAGAGTCTTGGATGCTCAAACCCACTATTTCTTCCAGTTATGGAATGAGTTATGATGAAGAAGATAGTCCTCCAGGGTTGAGGAATGTATCTAGCATTGACCTTGGAGATTGTGGTTAATGGTGTATCAGGTTGAACATCATAACCAATGTCTTCTAGGAATTGCATGACCTCAGACTCTGAAGGTGTTGGGTGGAATCGGTTAGAAGCCTTAGGTGCATTAGGAAGTTTTAAAGCTTTGCGGAGTGTAGCAGGTGTAACTCTGATTTTCTTTCGATCCAGTGTACAAGTGAAGTACTTGTCATCATTGCTTCTTGTGAAGGTATCCCAGAATTGATGAATGTAGAGCTCTGGAATTGTGTCTGAGCTATCAAGAAGATCCCTGCATTTATGAGCTTTGAGAATCTCTACTGCAATTTGGCAACTTGAATCAGAACACTTGATCTTGTCCAGTTCTACTCGTGAATTGTTCTTCCCTATTTCCAGAGTATACCCACGAGGAAAGACTTCTTCTTTGGTGAGAGCAGGAAGAGGTTGTTGTTGTGAAGTTGCCATTGATGTGTTTCTGAATCAACAATCATATACGAGTATACAGAATGCATGTTTGTTAGAAAAAATTGTTAGTTTTTAAGAACAACACATAGCACCCTATTGTATTAATGATTGTTTGTTACATGCTTGGTCAAAGAATTTATCAAGAATTAGCCAAATTCTATAAAATTTGATTAATTTTAATAAGTATAAAAAGATATACTTAAGAAAAATTGATCACACTTTTATATCAGATCACAACTGCGATAATTATGTCAAATGCGATAGTTAATGTCAACTGCGATAATTATGACAACTGCGATAATTATTCAATCAAGATAAGTATCTTAATTGCAATATTTATCCAACTGCGATAATCAACTCAACTGCGATAACCATCCCAACTGCGATAATTAGCCCAACTGCGATAATTAGCCCAACTGCGATAATTATGTCAATCAAGATAATTAAACCAATCAAGATAAGAATCTCAACTGCGATAATTATCCCAACTGCGATAATTATCCCAACTGCGATAACTATCACAACTGCGATAATTTTGGCCAACTTCGATAAACTCTTATACAAGAGTTTACGAACACTTTTGACGATGAACATACACTTAAATCTTTATCGTGATTCATTATAATGCATGACTTGTGACCACAGATTTTCACAAACAATTTGAATGACTATTATGGACATTTTGGCTAAGTTATAACAAAAACGAACCACAATTACGCATAGATCAAACTGCTAGTGTCCATGTTCTTCATAAACCCTAAAATTCAATCGATTCACTTAAAGTGTTTCTGGGTACAAATCAAGCATGCCAACATTCAATTAAGCATCAAACAACAACATTCCAAGAAACACATTACACAATAATGCTTTAACATGGTTTTCCCCAAATTGACGCTTAAACCCTAAAATTCAATGTGAACGATTTATAGTGATTGGGTATAATTAAGCATGCAATAAAGGTTCCTAAACAATGTATTAACATTATCGTACAATTGCTTTTCACACAAACACTCTAAATCCAAAATCCCCAATTTAACGCAAAACCCTAGAACTAAATTTTACAATTTTGATTGTTCTAGCCGTTGGATCAAGAATCTGTTCAAAACCATCTTATATAATCACATATTAATCATAAGATCACTCACAAATTTTGAAAATCTTGAGCGGATTTGCAGAATGTTTGTAAGCCGTCGATGATGGTGGGTGGGGTGAATTTAATATGGTTGGTGAAGTTGGCAGAGGTAATAACTGCGGTTATTAATTTTTCTTGACTTTAAGTATCTATCATTAAGCTTTGCAATTATTACACAAATAGTCCCCTAACCTTGGTAACTTTGAACATTAGGTCCTAAACCACCATCATGCAAACACTAAGTCTTATTTTTGACATTTAATGCACACAACTTTTCCTTCTTTAAAATCTTATTCACCAAAACTTGTGAAGCAACAATTTCTGAAAAAATATGCAAGTACAATTTTAAAACTTTTGGAAAAAATTATGTCTCCCCCTCAACATGTGTTCATAAATAAGTAGTGACATAAAAAATGAACACAGTGTTGGAGAAGGGATTGTACTTGCATCATTTTTTATTTATTTTTATTTTTTTAATATATTTACAAAGATAGTTTTGGAAATGTTTGACTTGGTTATTTATTGTTAAGAAACTTTTCCAAATCATTTGGCGTCAAACATCTCATACCAATCCGGTGAACCAGATCCACAAATCTTGCATGAGGCAAGGCTTTTGTGAACAGATCCGCCAGTTGGTGTTCAGTTCCCACAAAGTATAATTCAACAGTACCCTTTTCCACGTGTTCCTTGATGAAATGGTACCGGAGATCAATATGCTTGGACTTTGAATGCTGGACTGTGTTGCATGAAATGGCAATGGCACTCTTGGAGTCGCAATACATCGGAATCTTGTTGAATATGTAACCGTAGTCCATTAGTTGTGATCTCATCCATATGACTTGAGCACAACAAGCAGACATGGCTACATACTCAGATTCTGTTGAAGACAGTGAGGTGCAGTCTTGTTTCTTCGATTGCCAAGAGACGAGCTTGTCACCCAAGAATTGAACTCCCCCTGATGTACTCTTGCGTGTGTCTAAGCATCCTGCATGGTCAGCATCTGAAAATGCAACAAGTTCAAACCCAGAATCCTTTGGATACCAGATCCCCAAATTAATGGTTCCCTTTATGTATCTAAGGATTCTTTTAACGGCTGACAAATGCCGTTCAGTCGGTCTAGACTGATATCGGGAGCAAAGATATGTGGCAAATACAACATCCGGTCTGCTAGCTGTGAGATACATGATCGAGCCAATTATACTACGATACTTCGTAGGATCAATGGGTGTCCCATGTATGTCAGCATCTAGCTTTGGGGATGAGGAGGACATTGGGGTATTATAGGTGTCACAGCTGGTCATACCATGCTTTTTCAGGATTTCCTGAGCATATTTTGACTGACTTAGAAATATACCACGGGGTGATTGATGAACTTGCAATCCTAGAAAGAAAGTAAGTTCACCCATCATAGACATCTCAAAGTTTTGTTTCATTAGTTTAGAAAAAGCGTTTGAATATTTTTTATTGGTTGAACCAAAAATAATATCATCCACATAAATTTGTACAATGAGAATGTCTTCCCCGTGTGTTTGTATAAATAAAGTCGGGTCAACAGTTCCAATGGTGAAATGATTAGCAAGGAGAAATGCAGACAGTTTATCGTACCATGCCCTCGGGGCTTGTTTAAGGCCGTAAAGGGCTTTCTTAAGCCGATATACATGGTTCGGATGATCTGGATCCACGAAGCCTTCTGGTTGTGACACGTACACCTCTTCTCGGAGTTGTCCATTGAGAAATGCCGTCTTCACATCCATCTGATAAACGGTGATATTCTTGTGGGCTGCGTATGCCAGAAACATTCGAACTGCCTCAATCCGAGCTACTGGAGCAAATGATTCCTCGAAGTCAATTCCCTCTTCTTGGCTGTATCCTTTTGCTACCAGTCGGGTCTTGTTACGAATCACTGTACCATCTGCACCTAGCTTGTTTTTCCAAATCCATTTCAATCCAACCACATAAATTCCATCTGGTCTTTCAACTAATTCCCAAACTTCCAAACGTTTGAATTTTTCCAACTCTTCTTGCATGGATTCAATCCAGTTGTCGTATGTAAGGGCTTCTTTGATGTTTTTAGGTTCAGATTGACAAACAGTGAGTGCATACATGCAGTGTTCACTGTCTGAATGAAGTTTTTGTCTTGTGATGACTGGATTGTTAGGATTTCCAATTATGTTTACCAAAGGATGATCTCTTGTCCATTTGTGGGTGGATGGAAAATGTTGAATGTTGTTCTGGTGATCTGACGGGTCCATATTGCTCGAGGATGATTCTCCTGATTCTGGAAGGGTTGGTGGTGGAGCAAATGGATTGAAGAATGCGTTCCCGTCATAATCTGAAGGTGTGGAAACTTGATTAGAAGTGGGGGAAGAATCTTCAACTGCTGGTTGACGTGTTGTATCCATTGATGATGATTGTTCAGGTTGTGGTGCATCGGCAGCAACTACGGTAGAGGTAGATGCTGATGGATCAGGTGCTTGATTTGAGAGTTGTGGAGCAGCGGAACTTGTGGAAGCCTCTGACGCACGGTTAACCAAACTGTCATCAAACATGGGTGCAAACAAATCTTCCAGATCCTTCCTGTTGAAAGGTAAAGGTGCAGCCGAAGATTCAGGGAAGTTAAGACGGTTGTGTACGGGTTCTAAGCGATCTTGCTCAGAAGCCATTTCAGTAAGTTCATCAAAATTAGCGTGTATGGTTTCTTGAATATCCCCAGTCCGACGATTCCAAATTCGGTATCCCTTGGAGTTCTCACAGTATCCTACAAATATCTCAATATCTGCTTTAGCCTTAAGTTTACCAAGATCATCTTTATCATTCTTCGGATAACACAATGCTCCAAAGACGTGAAAATAGTTGATGTTTGGTTTTCTTCCTTGTATAAGCTCATATGGTGTTTTGCTGTGTCTTTTGTTGATCATGGCACGATTCTGAGTATAACAAGCAGTATTGACAGCTTCAGCCCAAAGATAGTCCGGCAATTGAGCATTGATCAACATAGTTCGAGCTGCTTCCACGAGTGTACGGTTTCGTCTTTCAACTACACCATTTTGTTCTGGAGTGCGAGCTATTGAAGTCTGATGAACAATACCATGTTTCTCAGTGAATTCCCGAATGATTTGATTCTTAAATTCAGTCCCGTTGTTTGTTCTGATGATGCGGACAGTGTTGCGGACTTGAACTTGAATCTTTGTGAGAAACGTGATGAGGATAGAAGGAACTTGATCTTTAGTCCGAAGAAAATAGACCCAAGTCCATCTTGAGTATTTATCCACTATTACCAGAATATACTTCTTCCCGTTAATACTCTGAACTCGCATCGGACCACACAGATCCATATGAAGCAGTTGTAGGACATGATCTGTGCTGTATTCTGTTTTGGGAGGAAAATGAGCACGGTGACTTTTTCCTTGTTCACATGCAGAACACAAGTGATCCTTGGCATATCTGAATTTTGGTAAACCGTCAACTAATTTCTTCTTGGCAAGGTCAGTGATGGTTTTAAAATTGAGATGAGACAATCTTTTGTGCCATAACCAAGCCTTTGTGGGATGAGCCTTGGAGAGTAAGCAAATGGGAGTAGAAGCTGTCATGCCTTCAAGGGAGATAGTATACAGACTGGTTCCGCGTTTCCCTTTCATGAGGTCGTTGCCTTGAAGGTCACGAATAAAGCAAGTTTTCTCCCTGAATGCTACTTCCAAGTCTCCATCGCAGAATTGTCCCACGGAGAATAAATTATGACCAAGGCCTTCAACATAATACACACGGCTGATTTCGATGTTCCCATTAATGTAATCCCCATAGCCCATAATTGCAGCGAAGTGATCATTCCCGAATCTGACCGTTCCGATAAACTTTGCAATAAAGTTTTGAAGAAGTTTGAGATTGCCAGTCATGTGTCGGGAGCACCCGCTATCAACAATCCAAAGGACGATTTGAATCACCTGCATCACAGACATTGGAAACAGGTGGAGAATTGATAACGGTTGGATCCGCTGGGTTAGTAACACAAGAGGTTAGTACTTTAGGTAACCATTTGAAATTAAAAGTGTGCTGTAACCAACGTTGCCAGGTCCAACTAGTCTCTGCCTTTTTCCTAATGTATGCACTAGGTGAATTTGTTGTCTTGGATTTGGGCTTTTCCATTGTCTTCTCAGAAACATCTAGTGGGGGCATTCCTAAAATGGATTTTGCACTGGTTTTAAGCCTAGAGGAAGCGCCACTAGTTCGTTTCTTTCTCTTAGTCAGCAAAGTTTTAGCAACACATTTTGTATGATCACCAGATAATATGCTATTACGACGAAAAACACAAGTAGCATCAACCAAAACATCTTCATTAATATTTAAAGATTTAGCATCTGTTACATCAATCTTAGAACTAGACTCAGATAAGTGCAATTCTATTCCTGATGTTACATTTGTCTTATTCAAACTACTAACTGGAACTTCTTCAGATTTAGATAACTCCTTCCTAGGTTTCTTGACTCTATTCTTCCTCTGTTTCTTGTGAGTCTTGGAATATCTGACCTTAGATGTGGTTTCTAGTCCTGTGGAAGTACAAGTAGTTGAATTAGTGGTTACATCAGATGCGTGGGTATGTTCTTTGTCAACTACATACATCCCTGGGGCAATCGTATGAATGTTTGCTTTGCCTGTGTCTAAAACTCTGATTTTCTTCTTCAGATCAATAATGGTGTGTTGAAACTCTTGATTTTGTGAGTCTAATTTTCTGTTGAGGCGGACTGTGTCATTTCTGTTTTGAAGAATTTCATCCAGTTCTTTTTCATTTTCAAACAATTTAATTCTTAAGAAAGCTTTTGTTTCCTTAAACTTTTCAGGAACATGACTGTTTTGAAATGATAAAGACGCTATAAGATGTTGGAATTTAAGTTCAAATTCAACACTCTGTTTTTGACACCAGTCAAGCCTTTTTTGAAGATTAAAAACTTTGTTTTCCACATCATTGTTGATCTGTCGAAGAATCTCATTCTCATGGACCAGATTATCAATCTCCATACGCAACATCTTACTATCCACAGCATGATCATTCACAAGTAAAGCATTACCAGATTCATAGAGCGAATTCATAATCACAGACACCACGTCATAACACAAAACTTTTTCCAAGAGTCGATCATTTTCTTTTGCTAAAAATTTCCTTTGAAGTTTTTGACGTTGAACCTTGTCATCTTTAGCTTTGAAAATGGTTTGCATAGATGCTACTTCCGTTTGTAACTCCTCTTCCCATTTTGTTGCGCATTTCTTCAGATTTTTGACATGAGGAAGAATTTTCTTTTGAAGAATCTCTTTCTTTTCTTTTTGAACAGGAGAAAGAAAAAAAGAGACAGGAATTTGAGAACTAAACTCAATTTCATTCTCCAAACGAGAAATGTCGTCCATAAATGTCTTAAAATATCGAAGAACCCGACATTTTGGAGGCATTTGTGGATCAACAAGATCCTCTGTCAGACAGTCTTGGAAATGTACAGCAGTCGTGGGGACAGAAGTTATAGACGAAGGAGCACTTATGTTTGTGTATGTTAACGTTTGTTCTGGATGGTCCTTAGGAGGGACAAATGATTTGCTCAAATGAGGTCGTGCATTATAATCGTAATGTATCTTTGAAAATTTTGTTTGTGAATCTGATCGACCCTCAATCTTGTTTGCAAGAAAATCAGTTTCTTCATCAACAGAATACATAACAACACGTTGAAAGGTATCATCTAACAGAAATGTTGCATTGTACAACTTGGGATTGTCTTTGAGTGCTTTGTGTAAATTACGGGGTGTGTCACTTCCAAGTGCAAAACTTACTCCTTTAGGACTTGGTTTCACAACATTCTTTTGAATTTGCGTTACAGAATTACCCGTTTTATACACAATGTTTTGAAATTCTTTGAGTTTGGTTTCCAAATCCAGAATTTGATCAAGATATGAGTCAACACGTTTCCGAGTGGCTTGCTTTTCTTCAAGAAGATCCTTCTGAGATGTAGAAAGCTCAGATTGAGTTTTGAACAACTCAGAATTTAAAGCATCAATTTGTTTTTTGAATTCAAATTGATCCTTTTCTTTTTGAGAGAAAAGCTCAGCTTTGGCTACGGTTAGCTCACGAACTTGACTTTCTAAATTTTGAACTTTTACGTATTCTTGTTGGAAAGCTATTTCAAATCCTTTTTCACGTTTATCTTGTTTAAGATATCCTGAAAGTTGTTGTTGGTAGCACTCATTATCCTTTGTTAACAATGCAATCTTTTCTTTGAGCTTCTGATTGATGTCATTGCATTTTTCTATTTGTGACTGGGTGGTCAATAACAAAGCCTGTAACTCCGAATCTTGATCATTCAAATGATCTTTTTGTTCAATATGATCACAATGATCATCATCAAGGAGATCATCAAAAGAAACAACGGTGTTATCATCATCAAATGATACAACCGTGTTAAGTTGATCATCGGATGGTGATGAGAATGAATCATGTTGATCAAAAGTTTCATTTGTAGATGAAGATGCAGATGGTGACGCAATTTCATGGATAAGACATGTAGAATCAGGTACCTGAGAAAGACCATCGGTATCATAGACCGGGCCTGACTCAGACATATTCATTTCTTGCATATTAGCCATAAGCATGACTGCAGCATTTGCCTCTAGATCTTCCATTTCATCATCTGATTCCACATTAGCCATAAAACTTTGATCATTCTGAGTCAACCTTCCAGCAGCCTTTTCATCTTTGAGTGCCATCAGAAGAGCCTCTTTGTGATAAGCGCTGCCCATTGTTCGTGGCTTCGGACAAGCATTTGCCATGTGACCGTTCCCCCCACAGTTGTAACATGTGATAGACGTATTTGCAATGCCTCTCTGACCATTCCCAACAGTCGAATTTCCTCTCTGATCATTCCCCATATTGTTTCTATTTGCCCCTGCAGTATTGAACCTATTTCCTCCTGACTGAACCCTTTGAGTACCATATCCACGATTTCCCGAACCATATCTGCCTGAAGACCTGTTTTGAATTTCTACTCTGCCATCATTAACAACTGCCTGATTCCTTGTCACACCCCCAAAAATGTTTTGCAGCGGAAAGTAATGTCTTTGGGGTGCAACTCAATTGGTATCACAACACAAGTGTAAAGAACGGTTTTCACATCAATCATTTAGAATATATTTGAGAAGTCAAAAGTGTTAATTTACATTATGAAAAGTGGTGCGGAAGTTGGCCCATAAAATAAGTTAAGCGGTCCCAAATGTTTTATCAGAGTCTTTTATGACCATGCCATGCCCTGCCAAAAGCCTCCAGTAGCGTGCTATTGCTTGGTTCCTGAAAATACATGCTAAAGTGTCAACACGAGGTTGGTGAGTTCATAGAGTTTGTTATAAATAAGTTGAAAAGCGTTTAAAGAAAGTTTCCATAGCATAGGCATTGTAAATCCACTCAGTTCCAAGTCCTGCCCATTCAAGACTTGCAACCTGTGTGTTTACAACCCAATGCTAACATAGTATGTCTAGGATAGATGACTTGCATACCAATGCACAATGTAATAGATGTCTTGCATACCAATGCAAAACGTAATAGTTGACTTGCATACCAATGCAAAACGTAATAGTTGACTTGCATACCAATGCAAAACGTGATAGATGTCTTGCATACCAATGCACAATAGAATAGATGTCTTGCATACCAATGCACAATAGAATAGATGACTTGCATACCAATGCAAAACGTAACAGATGCCTTGCATACCAATGCACAATGTAATAGATGACTTGCATACCAATGCAAAACGTATTTGATAAACGAGAAAAGTAATTTAAGCATGTATCTCCCCCAAAAGTTCAAAACGTATAAAAGTAGGGGCTATGAAAACTCACCTGATGCGATAGCAACAATACTAGTAGTGAATATGCTGGAATGAGGCTCGGTCTCTAACCGCGACCTAATATGAATGATATGATCTAAGGTAAGCAAATGAAATGATTCTACTCATGCAATTACGTATGTTAACGATACCACTCGTTAGTTTTGAAAATAACGTTTATCGTCGAAAACTACATTTTTGACGTCTCGGCAAGTTATGAACTACTTTTCGTGTAAATATGTTGAAACGATACTCTATGATCCTTGTTTGGTGTTTTATCGGTTAATATAATGTTTTCGTCGCAAAATAACCCTTTTTATAACTGGTGAAAATATGACTGAACGGCCTCGCAAAGCTAGTCGCAAAATATTGTACGTTATGAGTTAGGAATAGAACTTGACGTTTTTGAAATCCTTGCAACAACATCTCAATGTCGTCTCTTTTGAGTTTTGATCATACACGTCACGATCATAAAGATAATCGGCTTTGAATATGGCGCCTTGCAAAACAATTTCCCATACTTAGAAACATTTTCTTGAAATAGTGGTTTTTGGCAATACTAGGAAATTCATAACTTACTCGTTATAAGTTCAATCAACAAGCGGTCGATTGATTTGGAAAATAGGCCGGGAATACTTCGTTTCACTTCATGGGGTTTATGGCTCAAACCATCTCGCTCAACGGGAAAATAGCTCGCAAGATGGTGCCTCGCAAAACTGTTTATACTTAGAAAATATTGGAATTATAGTGAGGCTGTCAAAATGAGTTTTGTTTGTCGGATTTTCAGAAATTCATATCTTGGTCGTTATAAGTCGGTTTTTAACGTTCTTTATATCCACGCGATCGTCATAACATGAACTAACATATTCTCAGTGGCTCGGCTCAGCTAGACTACGGCTAACGCCTCGTTCTGTCCCCTGAAGTTCGGCCAACAGCCCGCAATTTTCTGAAAATAATAGTTTTACGTTGCTAACTTTAAAACATCGTATCTCCTTCGTTATAACTCGGTTTTTAGTGATTCAAGCGACCACGTTTTCGTGTTTGAGAGTACTTTCTAAATATGAAAGCTAAAATAACGCCATGTTTACTGATTTTTCCAAAGTTTACATTTCTGGACAGCGGGTATATATACATGTTAAAAACTCGTTTTCTTGGTTCGCGGCTTGATCAAACGACTACAACACAACTCCACAAGTACACACATCCTACCATACACCTTCTTAAGGTGTCATGGGTCCTAAACATCACTAAAAATAGTGGGTTTCGCGGGGATGATAATAAAACATGCCGATCTAGGGATTGAGATAGTTATTGTGAAAAATAGAACAAGTGGTATGTTTACATATCATATGTGCATGTTTTACTTCTAGAGCATAAATACATCAAGTAAATATATGTAAGGTTAAGAAAGATCATGAAAAGCTTACTAGTAGTTTGAAGAGGTTTAAGTAACTAGGTGTCTAAATACTTCTTGGTTTTTATTTCAAAACCTAATATAGAAGTATACTAAGGTTATTTAAATCACTTGTTCTTGAAAAATTTGATCTTCTTTCCTTGGTTTCCTTGTGTGCCGTGGGATAGAGAGGAGAAAGGGAGAGTATTTGGTGAATTTTGCTAAGTTAAAATGATATGAATGTGTTAAATGAAATAATGAAGGTTTTATGTAAAGCTAGTCATTAATGATTTTTGGTTTATTAGGCCAACAAGGGCAAGGGGGGCGGCAAAGCTTCCTTGGGAAGCTTTGTGATGAGATTTTTGTCTAAAAACATTTTTAGGATAAGTCTTGGTTAGTTTAGTGCATAATTTCGGCGTTATCGGGTACCGGGTTAACTGAAAATAAAACGTGACGAATAAAAATAAAATTCGACAAAGTCGTGAAAATTATGAAATCATGTTACTGATAAGAATCGGGTGTTAAAATAGTGATCGTGATGAAATATCGCAAAACGACGGAGTTATAAGCTCTTAACGTAAAATATCGCAAAAGGTTTCAAAACACCGGGTAAATTAATAATATAAATTTTATATCATTAAAATTTGCATGAAAATATATTAGGATCATAATCGTGAGTATTTGAGTATAATATTAGTAGCAATGACTGAGTGGTAACGTTTAATGAACATACGTAAATTGAAATGATGCAATCCCGTGCATAGTAAAGACTCGAAAATGCGAATTGTGACAGTCTCCACCCGTTAAGGAATTCAGTCCCTGAATTCAGCTCGCTCGTTCTACCTACGTATGTTCTCATGGTCGGGTTTGATGGGGGTAAACTTTCCCATTATCGAGCGTAGTCCCAAAAGACCTCTAGGTAACCGATTTTTACTTAATCCCACAACTCATCAAACAAGAACTGTCATGGGATTAGACTAAATCGGTTTGAGGTTCTCGATTCAAATTTAATCTCACAGCTCATCAAACAAGAACTGTCATGAGATTAAACTGAATCGGCTCGGGTAACAACTTGACTCTTAGCTTGATTTTCGCAACTCATCAAACAAGAACTGTCACTAAATCAAGCTAGGAAACAAGTTGTCTGAAAGAATGGATTCAACATCCTGAAATGAGGTCTTTTGAAAGATTGGCTCGATATTGGAATTGCTTACACCGATCAAATCAATCCGGACATAATTCCATTATAACTACTCTCAGTATTGCAAAATTCATCTCTGAGTCGAACATAGGTGGTCAGGCTATGTCCCACTGTCCCGGGTCGAATATAGATGACCAGTCTATATTCCACCGAGGTTTAATGAATTTTGGAATACTCAGCTTAGTTATACTAATACTATGTCCTTCACATGTAAAGGGTGGTTCAAAAGACTAAGGCAGGTGATCAGGCTTGAGGCCGAATGATAAACTACGTAAGGAAGAGGTGTAACGCTGTGACGTGTATGATATGTATGCACCCTTATATGTAAGACAATCACAGTAATCAACGAGAATAAGTGAGTATAATCCATCTGGCAATAAGATACAAATCTCATTAAATATGTTAGCAACAAACCACAAATGAGGCATCAGCTTGGCAGGCAGGCACGTGGCGGTCATAGGGTTAAGTTTTCATAAAAGTAGCTATAGTTTAGGTTTTAAAATTACCCAATTCTCTATAGCCTAGGCTCTGATACCAATCTGTCACACCCCCAAAAATGGTTTGCAGCGGAAAGTAATGTCTTTGGGGTGCAACTCAATTGGTATCACAACACAAGTGTAAAGAACGGTTTTCACATCAATCATTTAGAATATATTTGAGAAGTCAAAAGTGTTAATTTACATTATGAAAAGTGGTGCGGAAGTTGGCCCATAAAATAAGTTAAGCGGTCCCAAATGTTTTATCAGAGTCTTCTATGACCATGCCATGCCCTGCCAAAAGCCTCCAGTAGCGTGCTATTGCTTGGTTCCTGAAAATACATGCTAAAGTGTCAACACGAGGTTGGTGAGTTCATAGAGTTTGTTATAAATAAGTTGAAAAGCGTTTAAAGAAAGTTTCCATAGCATAGGCATTGTAAATCCACTCAGTTCCAAGCCCTGCCCATTCAAGACTTGCAACCTGTGTGTTTACAACCCAATGCTAACATAGTATGTCTAGGATAGATGACTTGCATACCAATGCACAATGTAATAGATGTCTTGCATACCAATGCAAAACGTAATAGTTGACTTGCATACCAATGCAAAACGTAATAGTTGACTTGCATACCAATGCAAAACGTAATAGATGTCTTGCATACCAATGCACAATAGAATAGATGTCTTGCATACCAATGCACAATAGAATAGATGACTTGCATACCAATGCAAAACGTAACAGATGCCTTGCATACCAATGCACAATGTAATAGATGACTTGCATACCAATGCAAAACGTATTTGATAAACGAGAAAAGTAATTTAAGCATGTATCTCCCCCAAAAGTTCAAAACGTATAAAAGTAGGGGCTATGAAAACTCACCTGATGCGATAGCAACAATACTAGTAGTGAATATGCTGGAATGAGGCTCGGTCTCTAACCGCGACCTAATATGAATGATATGATCTAAGGTAAGCAAATGAAATGATTCTACTCATGCAATTACGTATGTTAACGATACCACTCGTTAGTTTTGAAAATAACGTTTATCGTCGAAAACTACATTTTTGACGTCTCGGCAAGTTATGAACTACTTTTCGTGTAAATATGTTGAAACGATACTCTATGATCCTTGTTTGGTGTTTTATCGGTTAATATAATGTTTTCGTCGCAAAATAACCCTTTTTATAACTGGTGAAAATATGACTGAACGGCCTCGCAAAGCTAGTCGCAAAATATTGTACGTTATGAGTTAGGAATAGAACTTGACGTTTTTGAAATCCTTGCAACAACATCTCAATGTCGTCTCTTTTGAGTTTTGATCATACACGTCACGATCATAAAGATAATCGGCTTTGAATATGGCGCCTTGCAAAACAATTTCCCATACTTAGAAACATTTTCTTGAAATAGTGGTTTTTGGCGATACTAGGAAATTCATAACTTACTCGTTATAAGTTCAATCAACAAGCGGTCGATTGATTTGGAAAATAGGCCGGGAATACTTCGTTTCACTTCAAGGGGTTTATGGCTCAAACCGTCTCGCTCAACGGGAAAATAGCTCGCAAGATGGTGCCTCGCAAAACTATTTATACTTAGAAAATATTGGAATTATAGTGAGGCTGTCAAAATGAGTTTTGTTTGTCGGATTTTCAGAAATTCATATCTTGGTCGTTATAAGTCGGTTTTTAACGTTCTTTATATCCACGCGATCGTCATAACATGAACTAACATATTCTCAGTGGCTCGGCTCAGCTAGACTACGGCTAACGCCTCGTTCTGTCCCCTGAAGTTCGGCCAACAGCCCGCAATTTTCTGAAAATAATAGTTTTACGTTGCTAACTTTAAAACATCGTATCTCCTTCGTTATAACTCGGTTTTTAGTGATTCAAGCGACCACGTTTTCGTGTTTGAGAGTACTTTCTATATATGAAAGCTAAAATAACGCCATGTTTACTGATTTTTCCAAAGTTTACATTTCTGGACAGCGGGTATATATATATGTTAAAAACTCGTTTTCTTGGTTCGCGGCTTGATCAAACGACTACAACACAACTCCACAAGTACACACATCCTACCATACACCTTCTTAGGGTGTCATGGGTCCTAAACATCACTAAAAATAGTGGGTTTCGCGGGATGATAATAAAACATGCCGATCTAGGGATTGAGATAGTTATTGTGAAAAATAGAACAAGTGGTATGTTTACATATCATATGTGCATGTTTTACTTCTAGAGCATAAATACATCAAGTAAATATATGTAAGGTTAAGAAAGATCATGAAAAGCTTACTAGTAGTTTGAAGAGGTTTAAGTAACTAGGTGTCTAAATACTTCTTGGTTTTTATTTCAAAACCTAATATAGAAGTATACTAAGGTTATTTAAATAACTTGTTCTTGAAAAATTTGATCTTCTTTCCTTGGTTTCCTTGTGTGCCGTGGGATAGAGAGGAGAAAGGGAGAGTATTTGGTGAATTTTGCTAAGTTAAAATGATATGAATGTGTTAAATGAAATAATGAAGGTTTTATGTAAAGCTAGTCATTAATGATTTTTGGTTTATTAGGCCAACAAGGGCAAGGGGGGCGGCAAAGCTTCCTTGGGAAGCTTTGTGATGAGATTTTTGTCTAAAAACATTTTTAGGATAAGTCTTGGTTAGTTTAGTGCATAATTTCGGCGTTATCGGGTACCGGGTTAACTGAAAATAAAACGTGACGAATAAAAATAAAATTCGACAAAGTCGTGAAAATTATGAAATCATGTTACTGATAAGAATCGGGTGTTAAAATAGTGATCGTGATGAAATATCGCAAAACGACGGAGTTATAAGCTCTTAACGTAAAATATCGCAAAAGGTTTCAAAACACCGGGTAAATTAATAATATAAATTTTATATCATTAAAATTTGCATGAAAATATATTAGGATCATAATCGTGAGTATTTGAGTATAATATTAGTAGTAATGACTGAGTGGTAACGTTTAATGAACATACGTAAATTGAAATGATGCAATCCCGTGCATAGTAAAGACTCGAAAATGCGAATTGTGACAACTGCCTGATTCCTGGTATTTGAAGATGAACGAAGACGGTTGTTGGATTTGGTGAATCTGCCAAATGCTTTAGCAATCAATCCAAATGCTTCATTCAGTGAGTTGAAAGCATCCTCTTCTTCATCATAATCTGCATTTGAGTACATTACTGAATCGGTGTTGTTGTATGGAACCATCTGGTTATCAGAGTATTGTTGTGGTGCTTCATAGGAAATGATTTGATTATGAGGTTGGGGTGGAAGGCTTGGTTGAAAAGATGATTGGCCAAATTCCTGGTGTGGTAAAGAGAAGTTAGATTGAGCAACGAGAGCAAGTGAGTTTGATGTTGGTGCGGGTGTGAAACCTCCTCATGCTGCAATTTCTTTATCCACTTCTGATTGATGTTGTCTGAGGTAATCATACATGAGTCCATATTTGACATCACCAATTTTCTTTGTCTGCCTTACAAAAGTTGCATACTTCTGCCATTCAGGACCAAGACATCCAAGGAATTTGGAGTTGACAGCAATCTTTGGTAACTTTATATCATGACGGTCAAGGTCATTGATAATGTTGGTGAAACGGTGGTAGTAAGATTCAATGGTTTCCCCTGGTTCCATGATGAAGTGGGTGTACTCCATATATAACTTTGACTCAAGATCTTCTTGATTTAACTCTGTTCCTTCCATGAGAAGATGAACATGTTCCCACATATCTTTGGCTGTCTTTTGAGCATCAATACTTCGGTAGATAGGATTGGGAATTCCTTGAAGTATGAAAGACATTGCCAATTGGTTTGCTTCTTGTTGTAATGTTTGCTCAGTTGTGTAGTTAGCAACAGGAGTGGGAGTGGTTGTTTCTTCTCTCTCTGAAGTTGCTGGAACAACAGTAGCTGGAATAGGATAGGGTCCTTCTTCAATGACTTTCTTGAGGTATTGACCATGAGGTTTTTTTAGTTCAACGAATCTGAGGAATCTACTAGCCCATTGCACATAGTTACCCGGGGTTAGCATTGGTGGAGTTTCTTGACTTCCAGCTTCATGACGTGATTGCTGACTACTAATTGCCTCACACATCTTGTTAAACCAATGAGGTTCTCTGGCGTAAGATTAATAATTCTGCAGTTGTTGATTCTGTTGCATGATCTGTTGTGGGGACACTTGTGGTGGAGAGAGAAATTGATGTTGTTGCACAAATGCTTGTTGTTGTTGATACTGAGGATGAAATTGCTGTTGTTGTGGATGTTGCTGTAGCTGGTAGTAGTAATTGAAATGAGGTGGTTGAGACATATCTGGATCTTTTAAGATAATTAAGATATGTGTTGATGAGATATGTTAAGTTGGTTTAGAAATCTAAAGATTTTGTCCAAATGCGATAAAGTACTGTTCACCAAATGCGATAGGTCAATTCACCAAGTGCGATAACCAAGTGCGATAATGACAGTTCACCAAGTGCGATAACCAAGTGCGATAATGACAGTTCACCAAGTGCAATAAGATCAGTTCACCAAGTGCGATAACGACACTACACCAAGTGCGATAACCTTCAATAGCGATAACGAAAGTAGAAAATGCGATAAAACTATAAAGTGCGATAAATAATGACAATTAAAATATGTTATCTTAAAGTGCGATAAGTTATTGCAAAATGCGATAAGATATCAAACAGCGATAAGATAAGATATCCAACTGCGATGATTTATGGCAAATGCGATAGATTTATCACAAATCCAAGTTCGATAATTCTCAACTCTTGTACAAGAGAAGAAAAGCAACCAAGTCGAAGTATTACAACTTTCTAATACAAGAAAGTACAATACTGAGTCCCAAATGCGATAATTGAAGATCTCCCAAATGCGATGAAACCCTAACTTATCTTGATTCGAACTGCGATAAAACCCTTAGTTATCCGGATTGCAACTGCGATAAAACCCTTAGTTATCTTGATTGCCAAATGCGATGAAACCCTAACTTGTCGAAGTTCACTCAGAAACCAAAACTATCACTTCTCATCAACTGTTCCAATACGCTAATAATACGGATTACACCAAATCGTCTAAATAACCAATAAATCCGATTGTTTTTGACCTTTAAACGATTAGTAATCAAAAGATTTAATGAAGATGAAGCTTTTTAACGTAGAAAATATGAAAACCAATGAAGATTAGTGAAAGTTTAACGATCTCAAAGCTACTTTTTCAATACAAACGTGAGTTTAACGTTTAGTTTGAACAAAAACCTTACAAAATCTATAAAACCAACGTAAATAATGATACTAATTACTCAAACACACGATCCTAATTATCCCTAGGCGAATGATACCACGTGCAACATAATAACTAAATGAACAAGACTTGAACTTAATTAAAACATGTTCCTAACAGTTAGACTGCTTGATTAGTAGGTTATTAACAAATTAATGTGCAGAACTGTCAATATGTATTTGTAAAGTCCCAAAAGAGATCAAGTTTGTGTTGCTCTAATTTGCTAAGCATTTATAGATAATCTATAAATTGTAAAAGGCAAGTGGGAGTTTCATCTTGAAAAGATAAAATTACAAGATACATAATCTTCTAAAATACACTAGCAAAATCATAATGAGGATTAAACATGTTAATGTTAAATCTCAAGATGATGGAATTCTCATTTCATAGATCCGTAAGGATATCTCAAATATGTGTAGAATATATTGAGGATTATGAGTTACAGGATCATGGTAAGCCTGTTGATAAATTGCAAATATTTAATTTGGCAAATTACTCATACTATGAATAATTAGATGCAGTCCAAGAAGATAACTAGTTTGGAAACGTAGTTGATCTTAAACTCTATAGTTACATTATAGAATGAAGATGAATTTCTACAAAGGAAATGAAAATCCTAGAGATTTAAATTCTTATGTGGAAATCATAATGGACAAATTTGTATACATATTTAATGTGTGAAAAGATTATCAATCACACTTAAGCAATTAAATGTGATGGAGATTCTTTCTAAGCACATTAAATGTATAAAGATTATGATTGTCATTTTTAGTTTCATTTATATGAAATTAATAATGGAATATCAAAACTCTTTCTTGGATAATTACTTGAGCGAGGACGATAAGTAATTGAAAGGAGTATTTGAATTAAAATAATCTTTAGTAGTATACAAAGTGCAAATCATTTGTGAATGGATTAATGCATGCATCTAGGAGATATACTTATATTTAGTTATTAAATCTAAGTTTTGATTTATAATTAAAATAAGATATTTCGTGATATTCCTGAAAGCTAGTGGGAGTATTATATTTATTTTCTTATTTCATATATGTTGTATAACATATAGGAAGTAACATTCCATTAACATTTATATGTTAAGTCTTAGCTTGGAATAAAACTTCACATGGAAATTTAGAAAATAAAACCTTGTAATATATGTTTATAAACATAAGCGGTAGAATGACTGATTCTAATAAACATGATAATCTATTAGGAAGGCTAGATAGATACATATCTTTGATAAGATATGACATGAATGAAATCTAAGACACAAAGATTTTTCATGTACATCATGTTGCTTGTTGTATCATGCTTGAATGAAAGATGATTGACAACATTAGTATCTAATTGAAAGTTATTAGATAGCTAAAGTGTAATGGATATGGTTGGATTAGAATTAAAATCCTCAGCCTGGAATTGCTCCAAAATTCTAAATATGAACCATATGGCAAATTGTTGCATAATTGATATAGTTGACAAATCTTGAGAGATTTGAAGATATCAGACATTACAAGATGAATATTAAAAGTTTACGAGATTTTAAAGAGCATATTGTTGTTTGGATACAATGATGCTAATAAGATTGAGATGACACTCAATACTAGTCATGGTGGGAGTTTATCCTTGTTAAAGGCCATGTGTACTAGTTATGCTTAAAGCATAGTTGCATTATACATTAAAGAATTATAATACTTTAACTACAAAGGTTTGGTAGTTTAATTATCATAAATTCGTGGATGTGGATGTCACGCATTTTATGAAGTATGTGGCAATATCTAGATAGATGAATGCACACATACAAGAACTTCATTAATTGAATTCTTGAAATAAGTATTCTCAAAATTTCCGATAGATCAACATTAGTTGATTTATGCTTTGCCAACAAGTATGTAGAACATGACTTGAGGCATAATTCATTAATGGGAAATATCATGCATTGATCTATTTAGTATTTGGATAAGGGATGTTAAGAAATTATTATTTACAATGAATTAAAGTACGTGGTACGTTTGTTTTCATTAATAATAAATTGTATCCTATATTTGCATGTTTAAATCCATGAATAACTTATGTTATTCTAAATAGTCCGTTGTCGATCAATAATATGGGAGTATTATTGAATTAAGGCAAATGTGAGTGTTGGTAAAATATACTTAAGTATATTGATGCGTGGGCATGCCAAATTCACATGATATTCAATATTGGATAAATTGAATATAGGACTTATCCCAACCGCATGAGTTTACTTTATGGATCCTTGTCATTAAGTAAATCATGAATATTTATCCTCAGACTTGAGATACCAGGTAACTGCCGAGGATGTAGCTCATTTTCTGTAAGATAGTCTAACGCTATCCGTAATAGGTGGTTATAAGGGCTATTTTCGGAGGTGATGTGAAATCTAAGGTTACGCTCGTAGTCAATAAAGGATTTGTTCCTTCAACTTTGTGTTGAAGTTTAATACTGCTTGGCCACTCGTAGGGTTGACAAGATGTTTGCGTGCGCACGCCCAAAGTCTATCACTGGAAGACGTTCAGATGTTTTGGTAATCTTGATCAATTATTGATAAACGAGAAACTATATTATTAATTATGGAATGACCTAGATCTATATCCATATTAATGCGGTATTAGAAACAAAAGGATAAGTATGATGATAAAATCATCACGTGGTTTTTCCAGGAAAACCATACTCGGATCGAATTGGGGGCATTGGGGGTGTTAAGCTAGACTAACCCATGTCATTACTATATTAATGAATATCCAAGTGGGAGCTGTTAGAGTTTATGGATAATAATTAATATTTCTATGACCGGTTTCGAACCCGAGACTTCAGGATTGCACACAATACGTAAGAGTCTCAATGGTTTGAATAATTAAATATAGTTTTATGATTTATTTATACATTTCACAAACATTACTTAACGGTCGTTAGTACTTAACGGGGTTTGAGATAACGCTCGTTAAAGGACTAAATATGCAAAGGAGGAAAGAAGGATCTAGAACCCATTCCCGTGGGCTAGTTCGGCCGACCCATCCCATATAGGTTAGGGTTTCGAAATTTTGGAGTAGGGAACAAGTTAAGGGTGCCAATAAATACAATCCCATTGTGTTTGTTAATCCCTAATCTTGTTCCAAGTAAAAACCCTATTCTCTTCTTGTTGCCGATTGAAATCACCTCCCAAACACCTTGGGATTTTCGATTGAGCTTCAATATAAGTTAGGGTTTTGTTTGTGAATTTAGAACCTAGCTTTTCCCATTGAAACGCTAGTATTATGTGTGTACAAGAACGGAGTACAAGCTTCCTTTAGCTTGTTGTTACTTTCCCTAGTCGATCCATATTAAACCTAATTTAGGGTTTATATTGTTCTTGGTGATCACGTGGTTTCTTGTTCTTGCTAGAAACCGATAGGTACGCATCTCTTTTATATTTAGTTAATTAATTACATGTTTTGTAGATCTATTCCGCTATGTATGCTTTGATGTTATTTGTTATGTGTTTATAGTTTATGATTCACATATTCCAACACTAATAACTTCCATAACTTCCATAATCAGCAGAACCTCGCCTCCAACAGGAAGTGAGCAGGCTGGGTTCGTGCAACATGACCCTATTTTGAAGTGCCATACTTCTTGAACACTGACTGGAGTCTCCCACTGCCTGATTTCTGGTGTAAATCAACCATTAACTTTGAGCATTCCCTGCAAAAAATGGCAAATTGTTCAATTTTCTATTACCAATTAAGATTTGTACAGTAACTCCCCTAACTTGTTTCTCTTAAGATTTCATGACAGATTAAGTTTCACCAAGTTTCTTATTTTGTAAAAAATTACCAAAAAGGGAAAAATTAATCTCGCAATGTGAAATATATGATTTAGGCGCTTTCCAGAACATCTGTAAAAGTTATAATAGGTGATGCTCGGAATAGTTGTTTCAGATGTATTAGATTAGGAGCACCAAAGAAGGGAAGAGGAATCTATCTTACAATAGGTGATGCTCGGAATAGTTTGAATGAGCTACACAGGTTCTGGTCCAGTTCTTTTTACTGTTGAGAGTACACTCAGCAGTGAAAACAGCAGCTGCGGCTAGTAATGATGGTGGGTACTTCAGCATGTCATATTCCAGAAGTGACATGTCGATTAAGTAGAATGACAGCATCTCCAACTATATATTCACAAAGACAGTATTGATCAAAGAAAGATACAATAATAATGAAACATTTCACTGTTGAGGATATGTCAAATAGGAAACATATTTTGTTAAAGAGTAGTCATATTATTCACTTTTAATCCAAAACAGAAAACAAAATCATTAAGTATTGTGTAAAACTGAGGGACCAGAAATGGAAATAAATTGACTTGGGGTCAACCAAGTTGCCTTTACTCTTTGTAACTTAATCCAATAGATTTCTATCTTCTTCCATTTTGATTGCATTCACCTAAACATCACTCTCAAAGACTTCCATCCAATTGGTAAACGGTAAGTCTTCTTCTTATACTCTAATTACTTTTAATATTGTCTCACTTTATTACATTACAATATAATTATCGATCTAATGGGCTAAATCACTTGACCCAAAACTTATTAGGTCTCATTTGATAACTTAACCCAATACTTCATACAAAAGTCACTTGACTTTTAACATTTGTTTTATGTCTGTCTACAAACTGTAAATCATTATTTAATAACTAGTGAGCCAAATAAAGTAAAGTAAAGTAACTCCCAATACCGTCTTCCATGGGTTATGGGTCCCAATACCGTCGAGGACTGTGTATGGGGGAGGTTGAGACGTAGACAGCCTTACCCCTACCTAAGGTAGAGAGGTTGCTTCCGGTTCTACCAAAGTTAGAAAAGGACCCCTGCCTATTGTAGGGAGTGATTTATATAAACAAATACTAGTAATTTGTAATACTTCTCAATGTTAAGGCATAGGATTTAAATATAGTTCTATCTTTGTCCCATTTTTTACATATATAGCATGATGGTTATAAAAATATCTAAATATTGAATTATACAGTCACACATTTTTTACATTTTGTGTTGCTATCTTTTAAGAAAACGGAACCCGAGTCACATATTTAGTATATAACCTGTGGGTCTAAAAATCTTACTTTTTGAATATAATTTGACCTATCAACATATCATGTGATGTTGTTTACATTAGTCATGGATTCTTGGTGATCTTTACTTGTGAATGCAGCTCGATCTCATCACTGAAAATGGCTACTACGTCTATTCCTAATCGATGGAAAGATGACGTCTTTGTAAGTTTTAGAGGTGAAGATATTCGCAAAAGCTTCATGGATCATATGTTCAACGATTTCAAGCAAAAAGGGATTCATGCTTTTAGAGATGATAGAGAGTTGCCTAAAGGAGAAGAGATATCTCCTCAACTTTACAAAGCCATTGAAGAATCAAGGTTTTTGATTGTTATCTTCTCCAAAAATTACCCTTCTTCAACATGGTGTCTGAGGGAACTTGTCAAAATACTTGAATGCAAGCAGATTGAAGATCCCAAACATGAGGTTCGGATTATCTTTTATGATGCCAAGCCTTATGTTGTGAGGAAACAAAAAAGGAGTTACGCAAAAGCGTTTGCCAAACATGATGTTTCAAATAGAACAGAGGTGGATAAATGGAGGGAAGCTTAATCCATGGTGGCTAACTTATCTGGATGGGATCTCCAGGACATGACAAATGGGTAAATTTCTTGTTTTTGTGTAATTAGTCTTGTAGCTCTACTAAAGCCAACACTATGTAGTTTCTCATACTTATTGTGTCTTTGTGGTTAACAGGTATGAGTATAAGTTCATTGATTGCATCTCCAAAGACATACTCAAAAAAATATGTGACGGGCCCTTGCATGTTGGTGAGAACCTTGTTGGCATAAATATCCATTTTGACAAATTAGACTTGTCATGCTTTGTTGGGTCAGATAAGGTTAACTTGATTGGAATATGTGGTATAAGCGGGATAGGAAAGACGACCCTTGCCAAAGCTATTTATAACTTAATGCATGTCCACTTTGAAGGAAGTTGCTTTTGTGAAGATGTCAAAGAAGTCACAAAACGAGAAGGCCTGATTCAAGTCCAACTGCATATGATTGGAAAGATCTCGAAAATAGAAGATTTGAAGATATCAAGTGTTGGTGAAGGAATTATGTTAATAAAGAAGATAATGTCATCAAAGCCGATCCTGCTTGTTTTGGATGATGTGGATCATCGGGATCAGTTAATGGCACTAGCGAGTTCAGCTAGTTGGTTTTGCCCAGGAAGTTTGATTATTTTCACAGGTAAAGATAAACAGTTGCTAAGATCTCATAGAGTGGACGAAATCCATGACATGGACTTCCTAGATGAGGATGAATCTCTTAAGCTCTTCAGTTTCCATGCCTTTGAGGAAAAACATCCTTCTACAAGCTTCCAAGAACTTGCTGAGAAAGCTGTAAACTATGTGCAAGGTCACCCTCTGGCTCTCATAGTTTTGGGTTGTTTTTTGTACGGTAAAACTGTGGGTCAGTGGGTTAGTGAACTGGAAAGGCTTAAAAAACATCCTAATGAAGAAATACATCGAGGTCACCGCTTAAGTTATGATGGGCTAAACCTCCCGCAACAAAATATCTTACTTGATATTGCATGTTTATTCGTTGGAGAAAACAGTGATTTTGTAGCAAGCATACTAGATGGGTGTAAGTTTTTTGCAGATACAAACATGAGAGTTCTAGTTGATAAGTCATTAATTACGATCCGTAGTGACATGTCACTTCAAATGCATGACTTGATTAAAGCAATGGCAAGGGAAATCATTCATGAAGAATCTATCATGACCGGGAAACAGAGGAGATTGTGGAATTCATCTGAAGTTTACAAATGTATTGAGTGAAAAGAAGGTAAGTAGTGGTATATGATTCTTTTTTCTCTACATTAATACATTAAAGTATTAGCAAATTATCCTAATGAAGCTACATGTTCTTGTTTTTCGAGGTGCCAATAACCAAAGAAGTTGAAGTTCTAGTCCTTTCGTTAGAGAAATTTAGCCAAAAGGTTCACATAGATGCTAATGATTTTACACATATGAAAAAGTTGCGGATCCTAAAAATCTATCAAGAGGAAAAAGTATCTGAGCAGAAACTTGAACTGAAGGGCCACAATGTGATCTTCTCAGGAAATCTGTATTATTTGTCTAATGAGCTAAGCTTGTTTTATTGGCATGGATGCCCTTTCAAGTACTTACCTTCAGATTTCTATCCAGAAAACATTGTGGCCATTGACCTGTCTTACAGCAACAAAAAACATTTTTGGACCACACCTAAGGTATTTCGTTGTACACACATGTTTTCCTATTTGATACCTAATGATCCAATAACTTATCTTCTTTTTTGCTCTATCGATGTCAGTGCTTTAGAATGTTGAAAGTAATGAAGCTAAGGTACTGTTGTAACCTAACAACCACCCCTGACTTCTCGGAGATTACAAATCTTGAAGAGCTAAGTCTTGAAGGTTGTGTGAATTTGGTTAGCGTTCATCCCTCCATTGGAATGCTCAAGAGGCTTGTTGTGTTAAATCTAGCGGGGTGCCTAAAAGTCGACCAACATCCTTCTTTTGTATCCTCTCTAATAAACCTTGAATCATTGTCATTCGGTAGCCAAGGGAGGATTCAACCTAGATCGTGGACTTCAATCACTGCTCCTTTTGGTTTACTAAGTAAACAACAACATCCCCAAAGATCAGTATGGTCATCATTGGAAGGTTTACGTATGTTAAAGAAACTGAATTTAAGCTACTGCAATTTAGAACAAGTGCCTGAGAGCATTGGAGGCTTATCATGTCTATATAGTCTACACTTAGAAGGGAACAATTTTACTAGCCTGCCTGGAAGTTTGAGTCAACTTTCTCATCTTCAATATCTTAGACTTGATGGTTGCAAGAAGCTGGAAGTGTTGCCTGAACTTCCACCTAGCTTACTACAAATTGATGCATCTAATTGCACCTCCTTAAGAGAAGTGTCAGGATCATATGAATATGGGATCATTAGTTTCAGAAATTGTCCAAAGCTGTTTAAGAATGTTACCATTGATAGCGAGGGGTCAATATCGAAGACTGAGTGTCTTGACTCATCTATAACCTCTCAAGGCTCTATTCACCAGCTTTCTGCTTTCCTTGGGTATATGGGTTTAGAGACTATCTCATCTATAACTTCTCAAGGCTTTGGTTATTTAGATATAGTATATCATGGGAATAGCATTCCAGAGTGGTTTACAAATAGAAGTACGGAAAATCATGTAAAGGTTGAATTACCATCAGATTGGTGTTATGATAAGTTTAGGGGATTTGGAACTTGTGTTGTTTTTAAGAGAAAAAAGCCTCACAAATTGAAAGGATACTCTCTAAATTGGAACTTTGATGGAGCTTCTCTAAATTGTTACATTCCATTTGAAATTAGGGATTATTTTGAGAAAGAGGTGATAGGAATCCAAGATTCATATTTGATACGGTTGCATTATAGGCAGGATACACAGGGATGGGAGGAAGCAAAGAATTTTGTTACATTTAGTTTCTTACAAGATGATGATTTTGAGGTGAAGGAGTTTGGTGTAAGACTAATTTGTGATGAAGATTTATAGCAAGAAGAAGACGCCCCTAACTTGAGTAGTATGTTCCAAGATCTCCCAACTCTATCACAACATGGTGGGGCCTTGAGCTATTTAGGGCCTTCTAGATCTATTGAATGGTTGTGCTAGTCCAATAACAAAGACGTTTGTTTATATGCCAAACTATATTTTCCTAATAGATTGTAATTTTTATTTGTTAGTTATTGGTAGTCCAATTACAAGTTTGATTTATTAATCGTAAATATTAAGTTTTAGTTTTTTGTTGATAACGAAAATGCTTTACTTTTTCTATAGTAGACACCCACCACGTGTTTGATGAAATGTATATGATTAGAAATCATTTATTATTATACCGGCAAATTATTATTCTTCGACTTGTTTGTAGATTTTTTTTTCGATTTTTGACGGATTAAGAATAGATTGTGGTCTTTTGAAGTTGCGATGTGTAGAGTAAGATAATAACCTTGTTGCAGTTTGCCTTTTGAAAAATCTATTTCTTCCCCTCTGAGATGAGACTAGATGATTGCCGCTTTAATAACCTTCCTACATGTAAGTTTTATCCTAGACAATCCTCTTTTTTTTCCAGATATGTCTTGTTACTTTAATGTTAGCGGTACTTGAATAATTTGTTGGCAATTCCTATATATAACTACTATGTTCAATTGATCTTCTTGCTTCTAATAATTTGAATAATTCTGTTCTCAAAATACAATTTAAGTAATATAGGTGGGTAGGTGGGTTGACCCTAAATCAACTTTAAATCCCACTTTTAGACCCTGTAAATGCATATTCAGCTATGATATAAATACCTTTTCAAGTCATGCAATACATATTGCTTGATGAATATCTCATTATTACAACTAGAAAGGTACCAGCGTTGCGGCGGCGGTTATCATGTAATCAAAAATATTAGCGAACAATCTTTACCGCTTATACATTTCCCGTGACAAAAACTTTACGAGTGGCAATAATTTTTTGGAGGACTGATTTACCAAATGTAACTTCGACGATACCAATTGCACTCCAAAACCAGAGAACTGCATTGCCACTTTCATCATAAATAGGCATTAATCTATATTACATGTCAGTGGCATCAAACACCATCATCCCTGTTCATAACAAGTGCAATGAAACGCAAAACACTTTCTCATGATAAAATGAGTATCAAATTTGACTACGCCTAATGTTTAAACTTTAGCATACATTATTTTTACAATAAGCATCTAACAATCAAAACCATATATTTATAGTAATCGCAATCCAATATTAGAATTTCTAGTCAAGATTATACCAAAGAAATATCGTAAAGTTCCCATGCAATGGAATCAAAGACAAGCAAGTGATACAAACACAAACTATCAAGCAGGTAGAAGAAAAGAAAATACATGGTAATCCCCATACCCATTAGGGATGGCAACGAGGCGGGTTTGGGACGGGGCAGCCATCCCCATCCCCAAACCCGATTACCAAAGTTCTCCTCAAACCCGCCCCGATCCCCATCGGGGATCTAATCTGGGCGCCCCATTGGGGCGTGATGGTCAACCCGCCCCGTATTAATCGGGGATCTTATCAGGATGTCCTATTTGGGTGCAATTCTAAAAAAAAACTGCACCATTTCACATTTATTGTTATTTTTAGACCGTTAGCAATAACGAACCTATTAATAATCAATTACAAACAATCCTTATTAAGTTTTCAATGATAGTATTATACATAAATAATGATAAATTATACCGTAAAAAATTAAAACTTAAAAATATGATACTAAACCAGTTTGTATAACCACAATTTTGCATTCTTACATATATTTAAAAAAAAAAAACTAAGAATATTAGAGTAATATTTTTTTATTACGTAAATACTACCAAAATACTATATACGTATAGATATATTTGTATAGTATATTAATCGGGTGGGGCGGGACGGGGTGAGGATTCCCCGCTCCCCGCCCCAAACCCGATTAAAATCCCCGTTTAATCCCCAAGCCCGCCCTGTAACCCGATTAGCATGCCCCGCCCTGCCCCAATTAGTTCGGGTTTCAGGTTTCCCCTTCGGGTTCGGGTTTTTTTGCCATCTGTTGGTGTATGTGTCCGGACGTCATACCTGTCCGGACGATACATGCTTGGTTCGGACGGGGCCCTCGGATCCGAACGTCACATTCTGTCCTGATTATTTTCCACGCTCGGTCATACCTCCGACAGAACTGCCGCCTTACGTGTTGAATAGTCCCATCAAGCTATCACTTCCCCAAATTTCACGGGATTATGTCCACCACGTGATCTGACATCTACCTGCTAGGTCAGACATAGGTCAACGCACAAGTCTCAAGGTAAACAGGTACAGTAGATGTGGGTAGTATAAATACCCACACCTCATTTGCAATAGGAGGATTAACACCTACTACTTTTACTCTGATATCACTATTCATATCATAATCACCGAATACTCATTCTCACGCCGGAGGTTGGTCCTGGGATAAAACCCGGGGCGAGCCTAACGCGTGTTCTTCTTGTGTGTAGGAGCGAACAAGGTCCGAAGGAAACCATCCGAAGGACAGAACACAGAAGTGGGACCTACCTGCAAGGTTTTACTTCAACAAATTGGCGCCATCCGTGGGACCCGCTATTCAATCTACCAGAGCATTGAAATGGCCGGTCCTTCCTTTCACTTCCTAAACGAAACTGATAACAATCAGAACCAACGACTGAAAAAACCGAAATGCCTCGAAAAAGCCAAAATGATCGGCATGGTAAGAAGTCAGCCGGAAAACAGAAAGAGAAGGTATGGGGGGCATGATGAGGAATGGATGAACGTTCCGATAGTGTTTCCCCCCGTCGCGACCGGTGATCTGTCGGAGGAACCGCTCATCGTCGAAGGCGACATAGAGGGATATTTAGCCCGCAGGATATATATCGATGAAGGATCCTCCGTGAACGTAATGTATGAGCATTGTTTCAACAACCTTTGCTCAGACATAAAGGCAACACTCAAAGAGACGAGCACTTCTCTGGTAGGATTCTCCGGAGAGACAAGTAGACAGTTGGGCAAAATCGAATTAGATGTGTGTTTCGGCAACCACGGTATGTTACGAAAAACAACTAAGAAATTTTGTGTGATACAGTCCCCATCTCCCTATAATGTGATTTTGGGCCGAACCGGTCTTAAGGAGTTAAGGGCAATCCCGTTGACAATTCATTCGATGGTCAAGTTCCCCACACCGAAAGGGGTGGCGACATTGGTCGCGCGTTCAGCTATGGTGCTAGAATGCAGGCGACTGGAAAAGAAACAAATAATGGAGGTGCCTCGAGAGGCGGAAACTGTCAAATCTGAAGTGGACAAGACGGAGGAAATCTTAGTGAACCCCACACATCCGGAGCAACTGGTCACCATAGGAACAGGGTTTTCGAGGGAATGCCAGAAACATCTAGTCGAGCTGTTGAGAAAAAATAAGGACGTGTTTGCATGGCAACCCTCGGATATGACTGGAGTTCCACGACGGTTGATCAAGCACCATCTGAATGTCAACATGGACGACGCTCCGATAGCTCAGAAGAAACGCAACCTATCCGAGGAAAAGAATCAAGTGGTACTAAAAGAAGTGGATGAATGGTTAAGAGCAGGAATCGTTCGGCCAGTTCGTTATCCCACATGGATCTCCAACCCAGTACTGGTAAAAAAGAGCGATGGAAATTGGCGAATGTGTATTGATTTTAAAAACTTAAACTCCTCGTGTCCGAAGGATTACTATCCGCTTCCGGAAATCGATTGGAAGATCGAGTCGGTAATTGGATTCTGGTACAAGTGTTTTCTAGACGCATACAAGGGCTACCACCAAGTCCAAATGGCCAAAGAAGATGAAGAAAAGACAGCGTTCTATACGGAACAAGGAACCTACTGCTATACCAAAATGCCATTCGGCTTAAAGAATGCCGGGGCCACCTACCAACGCCTCGTTGAGTCGGCTTTCCGGGGTCAGATCGGTAGGAATCTGGAAGCCTATGTGGACGATATGGTGATCAAGAGTAAAGGAGAAAAGGAAATGTTGGCAGATATTTCCGAAACCTTTCATAACCTACGAAAAATTAACATGAAGTTAAACCCGAAGAAGTGCTCCTTCGGTGTCGAAGAAGGAAAGTTTTTAGGCTACATGGTAACCTCCGAGGGTATTCGGGTAAACCCAAGTAAAATGAAAGTTATCGCACAAATGAAATCCCCGTCGACTTTGAAAGAAATGCAAAGCCTAAATGGCAAGTTAGCCTCTCTAAACAGGTTTTTGGCAAAATCGGCTGAGAGGTCCCTTCCGTTCTTTGAAACTTTGAAAAACATCACCAAAGAAAACAAGGACGAATACAAGTGGACCGATAAGGCTGAAGAGGCATTCCAGCTACTCAAGAAACTCATCCTGGATCTCCCATCCTTATCAACACCCAAAACAAAAGAAATCCTATATGTGTACCTAGCGGCGGCAGAGGAGGCGATCAGTGCAGTCCTGCTAACCGAGAGGGACGGGAGGCAATCACCTATTCACTATGTAAGCCGAACTTTACAAGAAGCCGAAAAGAACTACTCTCCGGTCGAAAAATTGGCGTTGTCACTATTGCACATGTCAAGAAGGTTAAGAAGGTATTTTGAGGCCCATCCCATCCGAGTCATAACGAATCAACCAACAAAGCAAATTCTAAGTAAGCCGGAGGCCTCCGGAAGGTTGGCAAAATTTTCCATAGAGTTAGGAGCCTACAACATCACCTACGTACCAAGGAACGCGATTAAGGGGCAAGTCCTCACGGATTTCATGTCGGAAATTCCCGTCAGAACGAAAGGGTCGTATCCAAAAAAACAAGGAAAAGGAGTCCACGACATCTCCAATCTGGAGAACTGGATACTCTACGCAGACGGTGCGTCAAGCAGTAAGGGTTCCGGAGCGGGTCTTGTGTTGATCGGACCCTGTCAGACCGAACACACTTACGCCCTCCGTTTGAATTTCAAAAGTACCAACAACGAAGCAGAGTATGAGGCGCTCCTCGCCGGTCTGCGGCTCGCCAAAAAGATGATGGTGGAATACCTAGAGGTCTGGGTGGACTCAAAGTTGGTAGCAAGTCAGGTTAATGGGGACTTCGTAGCGACCAATGAAAGCATGATCCGATACTTGGCAAAGGCAAAAGAATACATCGGTGGTTTCAAAAAGTTCAAAATCTGTAACATACCGAGAACACAAAATCAAAAGGCGGACGTTTTGAGCAAGCTAGCCTCGGTAGCTTTTAATCATCTGACCAAGGAAATTCTGGTCGAAGTGTTGGAAAAGCCGTCAACCGAAGAAAAACAGGTCGGAGCAATTGTAGAAGAAGAAGAGGATAACTGGATGACACCAATCGTTCGGTGTCTGAAGGAAGGAGTATGGCCTGATGACCCCAACGAAGCAAGGGCACTACGAATGAAAATCCCTCAGTATACAATGGAAGGAGGTGTATTGTTCAAAAAATCATACCTCAGTCCGATGCTAAGATGCGTTGGTCCTCTCCAAGCAAACTATGTCATACGAGAGGTACACGAAGGGGCATGTGGGATGCACCCCGGTCCAAGGTCGGTCGTAGCCAAACTAATGAGGCAAGGCTATTACTGGCCAACCATGCACATAGACGCCAGGGAGGAAATCAACAAATGTGATTCCTGTCAGATCCACGCTCCGGTCCCAAAGCTACCTAAAACTATTATGACATCTATCATGGCACCGTGGCCTTTTTACCAATGGGGAATGGATGTACTAGGCCCCCTACCGGAGGCTCCGGGGAAAGTAAAGTTTGTCATTGTGGATGTCGATTACTTCACAAAGTGGATAGAGGCGAAGCCCCTCGCCAAAACCACCGGCAAAGACGTAAAGAAATTTGTGTGGGAAAATATCGTTTGTAGGTTCGGACTACCGGGCATTATAGTCACAGACAATGGAACAAATTTCGTCAAAGACCTGTTCAAAAGCTGGTGTGAGAAGTTAAAAATTAAGCAGATAAACACGGCGGTGGCCCATGCTCAGGCCAACGGATTAGTCGAAAGGGCCAACAAAAGCCTCATGCACGGTATCAAAACCCGCCTAGGGAGAGAAAGAGCCGGATGGGTGGACGAGCTACCGAACGTCCTATGGGCCTTCCGGACTTCACTCAAAACAAGTAATGGGGAAACCCCCTTCAGCCTGACGTACGGTAGCGAAGCGGTTATTCCGGCCGAAATCAGAATGCCCACACACCGCACCATGCTTTACAACCCGGAAGACAATGAAGAACAACAACGTTTAAACCTTGACTTATTACAAGAAAGACGAGAGATGGCAGCTATCCGGGAGGCCAAATATAAGACCAAGATCGAACAATATTACAACCAAAGGGTCCGCCCGGTATCTTATAAAGTGGGAGATTTCGTGTACCGAAGAAATGAGGCCAGCCGGGTCGAAAACCAAGGAAAGTTAGGACCTAATTGGGAAGGCCCATACCGGGTCGTCGAGGCCTACGACAACGGCTCATACAAGCTCCACACAATGGAAGACCGAGAGGTACCTCGGACGTGGAACGCAATGAATCTACGAAATTGTTTCTTGTAAAATCGGTAAGCCGAAGCTTGCTATCATTTACATCTACAGTATTCCAATAAGTGAAA
Source organism: Artemisia tridentata subsp. tridentata (assembly GCA_021014915.2). Taxonomy (NCBI): domain Eukaryota; kingdom Viridiplantae; phylum Streptophyta; class Magnoliopsida; order Asterales; family Asteraceae; genus Artemisia; species Artemisia tridentata. The sequence continues at coordinate 20,660,353 of CP139503.1, read as the reverse complement.
TAAACCGTTTGTCGATATACAACTGTGTTATACTCTAATGATGTGCCAATAAATTCAACGGATTGTGGAAAACACTCCCTCCCTCGTGAGCGGATCGTGAAATCACTCCGGCCAATAAATTCAACGGATTGTGGAAAACACTCCCTCCTTCGTGAGCGGATCGTGAAATCACTCCGGCCAATAAATTCAACGGATTGTGGAAAACACTCCCTCCCTCGTGAACGGATCGTGAAATCACTCCGGCCAATAAATTCAACGGATTGTGGAAAACACTCCCTCCCTCGTGAGCGGATCGTGAAATCACTCCGGCCAATAAATTCAACGGATTGTGGAAAACACTCCCTCCCTTGTGAGCAGATCTTGAAATCACTCCGGCCAATAAATTCAACGGATCATGGAAAACACTCCCTCCCTCGTGAGCGGATCGTGAAATCACTCCGTCTAATAATTCAACGGATCGTGGAAAACACTCCCTCCTTCGTGAGCGGATTGTGAAATCACTCCGTCCAATAATTCAACGGATTGTGGAAAACACTCCCTCCTTCGTGAGCGGATCGTGAAATCACTCCGTCCAATAATTCAACGGATTGTGGAAAACACTCCCTCCCTCGTGAGCGGATCGTGAAATCACTCCGTCAAATAAATCAAACGATGGTGCAAAGCTATAAACAAAATACATTTAACACTCCAGTTTTACATCATCCGGTCAATCCATAACGAAGGCTCAAGCAAATAAAGTTACATTTTCGCAAAAGAGGCAACAAAAGCATAACTATATTCATCCACCCGAGGATGCAAAAAAAATGACATCAGCCACAAATAACAATATACAAGTGCTTGAGCTAAAAGTATTGTTCATATTACATTCATCCAACAAAGGAACATAAATAGAAATCAAGGGTCCCTATCGGCGACCTCCTTCACCCCTGATGAGGTTCCAGTTTGCTGAGTCGCAGGAACTCCAACGGCACTCGGCCTGGAAGGAGGAAGATCAGGAAAAAGGTTCATGAGGTCACCTAATGGAAGACGAGCGGAGTCCGCAAGCTTCTTAATATATGGATATTGGGCCTCAAACAATTTGTTGTACTCTGCCTTCCAGATATTCGGAGCCTCCATATTGAGTTTCTGAAACCTGGGCAAAAACTTTTCAACATCCTCTTCCTTTCGCTCATACCGAAGACCGTCCAGAAACCCAGCAGAGTAAGACAAACCATAAACCTTTCCCACACTCTTCTTATACTCATGAATCTCAAATAGCCTTCGACAAGCCGCAGGAATCAACTCTTTCACAGTATTATGACGAATGGATTCTGATAAACTGACCTCTTCCGCCAACTCTGCCTTTTGCTCCTCCAACTGCTTAACAGCCTAGTTTGACTCCTTCAACTCTCTCTCCAGCTCCCTAATCCTATCAGCTTGACTTCCAGCGGTTGTCCTCCAGTCATCCCTGTCCTTCTGCATATCGACCAGCTGATCAGAAAACCCTTCCTCCCGCACCAAGGTTGCTTCCCGCTCGGCCGCCATCTGCTTCTTCAAATCTTCAAACTCTCCCACCACACGATCATACTTCCCAATCATAGCAATTCGCCCTTGTTCAGCAACTTGTTGACCATGCTCCAACTCCCTATTCTGCGTGATCATCCGGGTAAACTGGCGCAACACTTCCGCCTATGTCACAACACCATTAGCGGACTGCACATACGAAGCACGAATTAACCGGCTGGTGGTCATCTCCTCCAACGCGGCCTGCTCAGCGGGAGTCGCAAGATGCGACAACATCTCTTGGCACGCTCTATAAGAATTCAACCGGACATCTTTGGTCAAAGACCACGCCGGGACAAACACCTCTCTTCCGGAAGAACCCTCCTCTGTAGTAAAATCAACCACAACTTAGAGACATGAAAGAACAATCAAAGGAACCATAAAGAAGGGCTCGTATACCTCTCGCAATGGAGTTAGGTCCTTCGGATCCTGGAGGGGAATTTTCAAGATGCACGGACAGATCTATACAAATAAGATGTATCAAAAGAAAAAGAGGAAAAGAAAACGAAGGAACGAGAGACCCAACAACCAAGCATTTCTTACCATGAACCGGAGGCCTCTGATTCTGCGGCTGGCTCTCCTCGGTAGGTTGCCTTTCGTCTGGAGGCTGCTGACTATGACCAGTCTCATCATTCTCCTCCTCTTGATTCATAGCACCTTCTCCACCACCCACCCCTTCATCAACAAAGATCATACCCTGCACCAAAAATTCCTGAGGAGGAGTCACCTTTAAAACGTTTCCAGTCGACGCATCCCCACCTACATTGCTCTCAGACTGCTTCCTTGGCTTTTTCCTCCTCTTCTCCGCAGCAGAAGATCCCTCAGCACTCCTCTTCGACCCAGCCTGTTCCACCATTCTATTTTTTCTCTCTTTCTCCTGCCTAATGGCCAGCACACTAGAGTCCGGCCTTCCAACGGCCTTTTGAAGTGAAGTCTTCTCAGGAACGGAACTCCCTGGTACCAACGGGGTCGTCGTCCTATCCACCCTTTCACTCCCTTCAGGCAGGGGCCCACCCTTTCCAACTTCGGTCACAATCTCAATCGGAAGCTCCAAATATTCAGCCATCGTGAGCACTACAAAAAAAAACAAGGGGGGAGAAAAGTAAAGATCAGATAAAAGGGCAACAGATTACATACGGTTAAGACAAAAGTATAGCATTACCCTTTCCCTCGGCATCCTTTATAACAAGCTCATATCCGGGATACTCAGAGACTTTAGATAAACCTATCATCCATAAAAGGGCGACAGAAGGTTGCCTAAGGGGAATCACTTTTGCAGCGACCCGTTTAGCATCCCTATCCGAATTAGTCTCCGGAAACTCATATGTGATCTTCGAATCTCTATGCCTCCATGGCATGGCATACGGAACGGCTCTCCGGTCTATCAGGAAAAAATGGTTCTTCCAATTCTTCAACCCACTGAGCACCTCCGTAAAACATTTCTTAGCCCTCCGACCCGTTCGATTCTCAAATGAAAACCAATGACCTTGTTTGCAGAGTCTATAGAATACCCGGAATAATGGAACGGTCGGTTGCACATCTAAACTATAGCACTGAATCTCAAACATAGTTACTCTATTTAAACCTATCGGTACAAGTTGAGAAATGTGTACTCGGAAATACTCTATTACCGCTAATAAAAAAGTCGAAAAGGGAATCCTTACACCCCCGGTTCTTAACTGTTGAACGTAAATACCTATTTTATGGTCCGATAAACTGTCCATCGTCATACCATCCGGCGGGAGCGTGGGACGTAGATCCGCTGGAATCCCAAACTCCCCTACCACCCTATCTAGGTCTCCCTGCATCATTTTCGAAGTATGAATGTGCATGTCGCATTTAGGGACTACCCTATCGGAGGAGGACCCAAGCCTACTAGCTAACGGACGATTATTTGAAGTGCTCATCTCTACGGCCGTCACTAAAGGGATGCCGAGGAATATATATATATATATATATATATATATATATATATATATATATATATATATATATATATATATATATATATATATATATATATATAATAAAGCTAAGAGAACGAAACGCACCTCACAAGAACGATCGGAGATGGAAGTTGAAAATTTTCCGAACGCAAGATAAATACACGTAGTAAAAAGTAAGAAAAAAATGAGGAAGCGCTAAGCGGTATATATATAGGGCAGACCTGGAAAGAAGCGAAACGTCGCATCAGCCTGCCATTTACTGACGTGGCAAACTCTGGGACATTGGATCTCTAGGGCAAAAAGTACGCGTGGTAGACAGCTTTCTAACATATAGTAAAAATATTTTTATATTCGGCGCATGGGCCTGGAGTCCAAACAGCCCAATAGGGTCTAACAGGATCTAACGCTCTTACCCGAACCGACACCCATGACCCAGTAGCATTTAAAGGACGATTGATCGCCCGAAAGGCACTGAAAGACCAAAGTTTCTTAAGTATTGCACCATCGACTAAAAATCGATACCACAATACTGGGGGGGACATGTTGGTGTATATATCCGGATGATGTGCGCCGAAACCGAAAAGATAGTGTTAAAGTATTGCACTATCGGTCTTCAACCGATACTACAATACTGGGGGGGACATGTTGGTGTATGTGTCCGGATGTCATACCTGTCCGGACGATACATGCTTGGTCCGGACGGGGCCCTCGGATCCGAACGTCACATTCTGTCCGGATTATTTTCCACGCTCGGTCATACCTCCGACAGAACTGCCGCCTTACGTGTTGAATAGTCCCATCAAGCTATCACTTTCCCATATTTCACGGGATTATGTCCACCACGTGATCTGACATCTACCTGCTAGGTCAGACATAGGTCAACGAACAAGTCTCAAGGTAAACAGGTACAGTAGATGTGGGTAGTATAAATACCCACACCTCATTTGCAATAGGAGGATTAACACCTACTACTTTTACTCTGATATCACAATTCATATCATAATCACCGAATACTCATTCTCACGCCGGAGGTTGGTCCTGGGATAAAACCCGGGGCGAGCCTAACGCGTGTTCTTCTTGTGTGTAGAAGCGAACAAGGTCGAAGGAAACCATCCGAAGGACAGAACACAGAAGTGGGACCTACCTGCAAGGTTTTACTTCAACACCATCCCTAATACCCATCCTTCATGAATACAAAAACCCTCTTCACAGTATAATAATACCACCAAACTCCAAACTAAAATTCCCATTTACTAGTTTCATTTTTCCCCGTTTGACTTTCTGACGACACCTTAAACGGTCCGCTCGACCCAAATAGATCCGAGTCATCAAATGAGTATGTATGACCATGGTCAAAACCCGCATTGCTACTCATTGAATCAAACCTTGCGAAACTACGGTCTTGTGCCGTGCTGCTCATTGAGTCAAATCTTGAGAAGTTATTATCATGTGTGGAGCTGCTCATGGAATCAAATCTCGAGAAGGTTTCTTGTTTGGGAGAACCTCGGTCAGTGGCACTGAAAGAATCGTAAATCGAGAAATTATCAAAGAAAGAATTCTCTGCTCCTCCCCCACTGTACCGTGGTGAGGTGCCTGCTCGAGAAGCTGGTGAGCCAGGAACAGAATCATCAAACCCAAATGGACTCTTTTTCTGGAAGAAACTATTACTGCCTTGCAGGAATCACTTTTCCTTGGACTAGCAGTGAAGCTACTGGAGTCAAAGAAATAACTCTCTCCATGCTTCTCATGTTCGGCATCCTGTAAAAATGAAGTTTTTTGCATTCATAACAGAGATACGTTTCCAATTGTTTTTTATATTCAAACAGCTTTGTTCTAGGTTTATGTTTTTCTAATTATGACAAGCATACCAAAACAGTTCGCAATTGATACAAACCAGATATGGATTGGTTCAGTTTCCAGGTCCACTCTAGAGCAGTAAGTAGCATTAATTTTCAGATATGGATTGGTTCAGTTTCAGTATTAATTTTCACTCTAAAGTATTTATTTATCTTTTCATTTAGTATCACATATGTAGCATTTTTCTATAACCTTATACACTATCCATTGAATGCGATGATATAATTGAAAAAAAAAGATATGAACTCACCTTAGCTGTGTCACTATTGAATCCCCACACCGAATCTACATCATCATTGTTGTCGAAAGTACCCCATCCTTGGTCATCAAAACCCCTAATAGAAGAAGATCGAACTCAATAAACAAGAGCAATAGACTAGTGCATGTTTAGATCTTTCCAGCAAACAAGGTATAGGTACACGTTTTGTTGTATTTAGACAATGAAAGATTAGACCATAAACAGAATCCAATTGGTACCTGATAGGTACTGAATTTATAAGAATAGGAAATAGGATAGTTTTTTATTGATAGTGGCCCGTTTCGAGAGGGGCAAGATCTCCTTTTACATGATAAGACAAATAAGATAAACTGAAGTGATGATAACAATGATAAAGAGGCCTATTATTTATACTATCCTATTCTTAGATAAGTATGGTAACTGCTAAAATCAAGTGTGGTAATTGCTCCCTGATTTCTCAATCATTGATTTGAGTAAATTCAGCCCACTTCCCTCCTTTTCAGCTCCACTTAATCTTCCAGCTGTTTTACAGCGTGACAGCCTTTGACTAGAATTTGGGATCGTAACAATACATCCCGGCCGTACAAACGACTTGTCCTCAAGTCGAAAATCCGATAGTTGTGCCAAGCGATCAACCATTCAATTGGTGGTAGTGTGTCATTTTGTGTTTGGCGATTTGGTGATAGTGGCGGGCCTTGTGGTGATGCAAAAAGGTTGGGCGACGGGGTCGTTTTTTGTGGTACTGATTGGGTGGTCACAAACAGCACAACCGAAAGTGTTGGTTTGGTAGGCGATGTTGTTTTTGGTGGTACGATAGTGGCTACAGTTTGTGGTGGTGTGGTGGAAGCGAGTGACAAGGCTGGTTGCGCGGTCAGTGGGGGTGATGGTGTATGTTTCCGGGTTGGTCTTGGTGCATACGGAGTGGGTGGTGGAGATGTCAGGGCTGATTTTGGTTGTGTGGCTGAAACGGATGTTGGAGGAGGTGATGGTACGGTTGTGGACGTGGGTGGTACTGAGGGTGAGATCACTGATGGTGGAGGGGGTGGAGGAGATGGTGATGCATGGATGACGGGAACTTTTCCACTGTGTTCTTCTCCAATCATCTGTGACTTGATCAATGCAATATCATTCTTCATGGATGTTAGGATGGCATCTAATCTGACTACAATGGCTGATAATTGATCAGTCAAGTTCTCGGTTGTAAGAGCCATGTCGATTTCCCGGCAATGGAACCAAATGATAAGTACTGAATTTATAAGAATAGGAAATAGGATAGTTTTTATTGATAGTGGCCCGTTTCGAGAGGGGCAAGATCTCCTTTTACATGATAAGACAAATAAGATAAACTGAAGTGATGATAACAATGATAAAGAGGCCTATTATTTATACTATCCTATTCTTAGATAAGTATGGTAACTGCTAAAATCAAGTGTGGTAATTGCTCCCTGATTTCTCAATCACTGATTTGAGTAAATTCAGCCCATTTCCCTCCTTTTCAGCTCCACTTAATCTTCCAGCTGTTTTACAGCGTGACAGCCTTTGACTAGAATTTGGGATCGTAACAGTACCTTTTTGTGTCAGCGTCAAAACTCTTTCCGAAATGGTTAAATGAATCCTCCTTGGTTGGACTTTCAAATATCTTTTGTGTTGTGGGACTACCAGCTGGGCTTTTAGCCGACTCATCTTCGCTATGTGCGTATGCTGATTCAGTCTCGAAAGGCTTCTCTGACTTCCTGTCAGCATTTGAATATGAATCCTTGGAAACATCATCCATAGTAGAGGAGTTTTCTGTCTGAGATGTGGATTTGGTATTTGCAGGCACCGTAGCATCAAATGAGAAACCTGTCATTGCAAACTAGTTTAGTGCAAAGTGCAAATGTGGTTGAAGAGAATAACGTGAGAAAACAAGTCACCTCCAAACATAGCGGCATAAGTAATTGCATTTCCTCCAACATATGGTCTAGGAGCTATGAAAGATGAGGATGATAGTGGCTCTTGGGGTTTCGGTACAGTAGCCCCAACACCTCTGCCCCCAAGCCACTTACCCAAGACATTAGAGTTTGATAGACCAGTACCGGCCAGACCACCACCTGCCGGAAAACTAGGACCACCAACACTCTGTGATGGAAGAGGCCCGCTCTGAGGTGGTGGCTGCCTCATTGACTGATTTCCTTGAGGTGCAAAATACTGTGCAGAAGGTGGAGCAACTGAAGGAGGAGCCATTGAATTAGGAGGCCCCTGTGATCTTATGCCGAAAGTTTGAGTTTGCATTGAATTAACAACCCCGGGCTGTTGCGTGGGAGGGCGTGGGGCCATTGAATTGACAATCCCAGGCTGCTGTGTAGGAGGACGTAGTCCCATTGCATTTGGTTGAGCCGGAGGCAGAGCTGCAAGATTAATCTGTGGAGCAGGGATTTTAGATGAAGCAGGTCCATATAATGCCGCCTTTATTATATCTGGTGTTAGTTCTCTTTTACTTTGTGCAACAGTTACAGCCTTAAGAGCGTTATAGAATTCCTGACGGCCCAGGAAGCGAGTGCGGTTCTGATCAGCGTGTTGCCATATCTGCAATCAAATACAGTAATATATCATCATAAGAAACATGACCCAGATGCATGGTTAAACTGTTCATTTTTGTCAAAGTATAGTCCTATAATGACCATGGGCAGAAGTATTAACATGACCATATAAGAAGTCCAACTCACTTTTCTCGGGTTACTATAAGTATTAACATGACCATGGGCAGAAGTCAAAAGATCCAAAAAAGTTCAAATAACTGAAGATACGGAACTATGATGTTTGCTAAAACATATAAGAAGCATCTCTCCAATTCAAATGAGAGTGGGTTTGGGTAAATTAGTAACCTGAGCGATCAGTTGTAACTACTTTTGGAAATTCACAGTTTCAAATGAGATAGAAGTAGAAGTCCAACTCTTTACACTTAGACAAGCAAGCACTCATATATCACAAGTAAAACCACATGGTCTAAGTATGACACAAGTGATAACTAAAGTAGTTAACCAAAGTGGGAAGTTGCCCATAGTAGAAAACTGAGAAATTATAAAGAGTAACTCAAGTTTTACTCCGTATGTGATCGGCCAAAAGTAGCTACAACTCATACGGCTTACTATATAAACTCACTTTGTTTTTTAACACCACATATTCCATTCTACAAACATTTCTAGAACAACATGTAACTGCATATAGAGTCTAGTCGAAATTTTCATTTCATGGGACACAGAGAGTATTCATCATTTCATTTCATTTTGCAATATGCAAAATTGGAAATCTTGACAAGCGTGAAAATGATGAAACTCAATTTTCTGGGGCTACTATAAGTATTAACCTGACGATGGGCAGAAGTGAAAACATCCAAAAATTTCAAATAACTCGATACACGGAACTATAAAAGGCAAATGCGTGTAACCCTTACAGACAAAGCAACAAGTTGGCCCCCCAAGTAACATTCAAGTGAGTTAAACTCATGATGAATAATTGGTCCATTATATCCTTTAACATTCGACCAAAGCCTGTTCAAACCTTTCCCATAAAGAGACGACCAACATTAATAAACTCTCAAATAGCGATGCCAAACACGACGTATTCCAAAGGAACATACTTACAGCTTGGATTGCTGAGCTTTAAAGTCCTGAAACAGATGTCATAGAGAGCCTCATTGTCAAGAACCATTACATTCATCAGCATTTTCGACCAACTAGTGGACCGATAGTGTGTCATTATAAGGTTCCACGACAATATCAGATACTTTTGGCGAAGGCAAAACTGAGAATGTAAGCATCATTCGGTCAGGGTATTCCTCTCTGACCTTTGAAATCAAGAGTGTCCCCATCCCAGAACCATACCACCTCCAAGTGAATGGCAGACCTGAAAACCTGTCATAACGTTAACCAAATGCAATTAGTAATCAGTGAGTCAATAACCATATTCAAATTCCAAACACATTACAAGCTGTAACAACAAAGCAATAATATTAGTCATAGTTAACTTAAAGATCTCAAAAGTCAGTGAGGCTCTATTAATAAATCTCACCAGTTAATACTCAATATATAACTTTAAAGAAGTAACTGGTCCAATAGAGTACTAATTTCTCATTCAAATATAACTTTTCAAAATTTACATATCAATTTGGCAGTATATTCATGAACAACAAAAATTATTTCAAAAATGTTTCATACATCATACATGTATAGTATACAACTTATGAAGATCAAGCAGTACGAACTCACATTTAAATCTAGATCACAACCATAAATAGATAAGACAACTACTAAGCAAAAAACCGACACGATCATTAACAAGAAAACCAAAGTATATATACCTTGTAACGAATCACAATTCTCAGCCTCTTTCCTAACAACATCAAGCACCGAATCAATTAACTCCGCGCCTTCTGTATAATGCCCTTTAGCCCAGTTATTTCTCAGCCTCTTTCCTAACACTCAAGCACCGAATCAATAAACTTTGTGCCTTCCGAATATGACACCTGTCAGTAAGATATGCAAATGGTTAGATACTAAAGATAAAAGTTTTAAGGTATTCGTTGAACTTGCTTCAACTTTCAGCAGATTGCTCATAAACTAATGGAGCTTTTCATTATGTTAGGTACTGAAGGATGACGTTAGTTTCAGTACAGCGGTCTACACTAAATCCAAATGCCCCACTGTTTGTCCCAACTATTATCCACCAAGTGTAACATATTTTAATACTCTATGCAATCAAATCAATAGCTTACCATTGTTCTTCATATTCTTTGACGTCTTGACAATGGATAATACATCCAGCAACGTCTTTATCACCCCCATGAGCTTTCTTACTACTGTTAAAGTCTTTGAACGCCTATGTACAAAACGATAACAAAACAAGGTTAGAAGAGGTGTATAAATACCCATGAAAAGGAACAAGTGCAGCTACTTCAACGCTAAAAAAGGCTTCATCCAACAAATACCACCAAATTCCTTCATAACTAGCAACTGCCTTCTGTGCATCAAATTAAATGTAAATGGATGCACTAAACATGCAAATGGATGCACTAATATGTCCAAATAGATGCACTAAACATGCAAATGGATGCACTAAACATGCAAGTAGATGCGATAACGCTTATTTTAGACTCATTATTGACTCATTCAATTATAAGTAACAAGAACAGTCTTGGCAAAATGCACACAGATACACAACTACAGGCTCAAAGGAGTTAACAAAGTTGTGAGTTGTCAGATTTGGTGAACACAAAAAATAGCATACCAGCAAAGTCAACTCCAGTAAACCTTGGATAAAAAGATAACGGTATCCGTCTGTTACCTCTGCATACGTAAATGGGTTGAGATTGCCCTGAGCAGCTAACTTGGCATGCCTAGCATACTCTTCATAGAGAACATCTAATTTCTAACAATCTATTATAGTAAAAGTGATACTTTATAGAAAATTGTGTCTACTATTGCTTAATTGTCTGACTAGTGAGCCTACTTAAAAGATCATAAGTTCCTCATTATGGATTGATAAGCTTATTAACTTAAGATAATGAACTTAACTAAGCCAAAACAAAAGTTGACCAGTCCATCAGCCCTAAAAATAATCTTATAAGCTTTTCATGTAAGAAATCCATATGCCTCATAATCCAGACAAAGCTAAAGCAAACACACAATAAAGCAAACAACTATAATCTCATATTTGGATAAATGACAGCATCAAGTATTTATAAGAAGAAAACTCCCAAAAAAGTATAGCTTAAAACATGTAACATAAAATTAGATAGGCATAAAGAATCGTTTTCAGTTGACACGTAAAACGATATTGGGGTGTTTACTTTGGCTTATTTGTTTGGGCTTATGAACTCAGTGAAAACCTAATGAGCTAGTTCTATAGGGTTTATAAGCTTATCTACTCAAACTTGACCTTAAATAAGCCATAAGTTTGAGCATAAAAACTGATAAAGGCCTACAGTAGAGCTTATAAGGTTTTAAGAGTTTCAGAAACAACGAAACCCCATAACCGACTAAAAATCTAAAGCAAACACCAAATTAATCAAATTAAAAGTAAATCAAGTACACTCAATGTAATAACATTAAGCATTTTTTATTTTCATTTGACACTTACCAAACCTGGGGTATTTGCTTTGGCTTATTCGTTCAGATTGTGGACTCAATGAAAAGCAAATGCCCTCCTTCATAGAGCATATAAGCTTACCAACTTAAGCTTTTGACGTAGGCCAAGACTAGGGTTCCAATCCCTTTTTAACGTGTTGACACATATTTCACCGTTTATTGCTATGTTTGGGTGGAAGATCTTGGTCAAAAAATAACCTATAAACAGAAACAAAATGAAGATGAATATCAGTAAAAAGAGTAAGATATAAGATGAATATCGTAATCAGAATTGTATGAACTTATGATCAAACCTTTTGGAGGTGAGTGTGGGAAGTCATGGGACATAACCAATTTCATCTGAAATGCACCATTTTCATATGGAGTACCAGCTGCGTACCGGATATACTTGGTCACAAGTCAGAATAGAGAAACAAAAGAAACTTCATTGATAGAAGTTGTGAATCAAAGCTATGAACTTAGTTTTAATGAAGTCTTCATTTATAAGGGAAAGTACTGATCTAATACAATCCAAAATTTGTGAACGAGGACATGTACAAGATTAAAAAATGGACTAATATTTCCAATGATGTAAATGGATGCACTAAACATACACGTTGATGCCTTAATATGTCCAACGATGCACTAATCATACTCATTGATCCCCTAATATGTCCAGCGATGCACTAAACATACAAATGGATGACCTACTATGACCAACGATGCACTGATCTTACTCATTGATGCCCTAATATGTTCATCGATGCACTAAACATACCAACAACGATGCACTAAACATACAAATGGATGCCCTACTATGACCAATGATGCACTAAACATACACACCGATGCCTTAATATGTCTGATGATGCACTACACTAACCATACTCACTGATGCCATAATGTGTTCATCGATGCACTAAACATACAAACAGATGCCCAAGTATTTCCAACGATGCACTAAACATACAAATGAATGCTCTAATATGTTCAACGATGCACTAAACATACAAAAATTCAACCTGATGCATCAGCCACAATCACAGATGCACTAATACAATCTGATGCTCTAACGTGCAATCTCATGTTGCAAATATACAGAAAGATGCCCTAAGATGTCATATCAATCAATAATAAACACATATGCTTTAAATTAGTGCATCGCATTTCATAAAATCTTATTAAGACATTTTATCAAACACTTGGCGAGCAATTTTAATAAACGCATTTTTGATGCATTTCTTTTGTCAAAACTTTAAAAATCATTACATCATTCTGAATCTACATAAAAGTCCTAATTTTACACATTTTTACAAAAAGACTAAGTATCATACTCGTGCCTTAATAACGACATAACACGGAGTTTTTTTTTTTTATCAACATACCTGATTCCACTGATGCCTAACTGCGTGATTCCACTGATGCCATAATTCAACTGTGTCTGTTTGATCAATTGTGTGTCTGATGGTAGTGTGTGTATGTGTGATTTGATAATTTGTTCGTGGCTTTTCAAATTGAATCTTGTTCTTAATCTAAAAAAATAACATCTATATACTACATATATAATGGAGGAAGTAATGCATGGTTTATAACACTTTAATGCACCCAATTTTCAGAATTACAACAAAGTAAGCATATTGTACAACAAAATAAAGCGTGGTGTTATTTTAAGACCAAAATTCGATCAAACAACATTAATGCTATTAAAAACACCCCTTCACCAAAAATTACAACCATTTAAGCACAATGTACAATAGCTGCAACCCTCCATTAAAACCCATCCATATTAATGCACATAATTTTCAGAGTTACAACAAAATAAGCATAGTGTACAACAACATAAGCATGCTGTAATTTTCAGACTTACAACATTAATGATATTAATTAATACACCCCATCATCAATTAATACAAAATGTAAAGCACAATGTACAAATACATATCCACACAATTTGATGGTTGCTTCAATACGTATCAGCCCAAAACATATCCACAAAAGTTCCAGCTTTTGATCTCAAATCGAAACAAATCGAAACTAAATCCAACACCCAAACTACAAACACAAATAGAAGGTTAGAAATTAAAAGAAAAAAAAAATACTAACTCGCCCGAGTCAACGCGAGTTGACTCGGTGAGTCACCGAGTTGGACCGAGTCATACCGATTCGTGGTCAAAATAATAGATCCACGCGATTTTTAACATAAATAAAAGGTTTTATAAAAGATTTAAAGTAAAAAATCGATGTTATAAAAGTTTTAAAAAAAATTTAGGGTTTCGAATAAAAATAAATGAGGGAAGGAGAGGGCGCGTGAGGTGTTACCGATGAGGGGGAAAGTGGTGGAGAGGCGGTGGAGCGACGGTGGTGGTGTGGCAGTGGCGGTGAGGTGGTGTTTCGGTATCAAACGAGCTCCAAAGGGGATCAACTGCTCAAGAAATGGATGAAATGGGCCGATCTATTGATTTGGGGAGTTAAGGTTTTCGCCTGAAAATTTTTCCGGCGATGGAAGGTGGCGGCCGGCCGGCGGTTACCGGAGGTGAGGGGTTGTCCGGCGAGGGTTAGAAAGAGAGGAGAAGCGTGTGTGTTTGTGTTAATAATTGTGAGGTAGAGAGAGAGAAAAATTGAGTTTTATTAAAATGGGAGGGGTCAAAAACGGACAAACAAAACTAGAAGGGTGAGAACGAAAAATAGGGGCGGAGGGGTTAAAGGGTTAACTTAGTGAAACTTTTGAAATATTAATCGTGGGACCCATTTCACGTACCAAACGGACTCGAAAAATTACGAAACTTGCGCCATTGTTCTCGAAATAATTTTTCCAATAAAAACGGGTATAAATACGCATAACTTTCTCAAAGTTAATTTATTTGGCAAATTCGATTCGTTTCGTGCTTTCTAGGTTGTGTCGGCTCGATAAAGGAATAACGCTCACGTTTATTAAGATATTTACCGGTTTTCAAGCCCAAACAAGTTCAAAGAAGTTTAAAAGTCATGAGAGATCAAAAATAAATATTTTGGATAGAAAATAAGTTTAGGAAATTTACCGGGTGTTACAGCACATACCTCTTAAAAGGAATAGCGTTCCCGCAATTCAGTTCAAGTTATGGGTTGAAATAGTGTTGGTGAAAAGGTGATGGTACGGGTAGTAGATTTGGGTCTCACTAGGTTGTAATTATACTATTGTCTTAACTAAATTTATTGTTATTTGTAAATTAATTGTTAAAAAAGATATGGTCGCATAACATCACATTGCCAGAAAATATAGTCACAGGGTACCCGCCGCCGCATCGCGCGGGTACCCTGCTAGTATTTGTTAATGAGTCTAGAGTTCTATTTTTCTTTTTCCTTTTCTAAATTATCAAATTGTTTAATTTATTAAAGTGTTGTGTTTGTATATTTTTTAATAACATATTTCTTAAAGTGTTGTGTATAATTGTTATTCTTTCAAGTCGATGGATTATGTGGTTTTGGATTCATCATGGCAAATCACTTGATGTTGTGGATGCTGGCACAGACTTATATCAGTTGAGATGAGTGAGACGATAAAAACACATGTGCACAAGGATTAAAAACACATGTGCACAAGGATTAAAAACACATGTGCAGATTTCATGGGTTTTTGAACCAGGCGAGGAATACATGTGCACGCCTAAAAGATGGACCAACTGTTAAAGACATTGGATTATGCACATGTGCACGCTTCATATATTTGAAATAAAATTGAATACAAGTGTAAAAATAATGACGTTTGTTTTAAAGTTGAATATCGTATCACTAGAATAATACAATTTGTAAATTTTGAAATTGCATAAGTCTGTTGTTAAAGTTTTGTTGTTTGTATTTATATTTATGTAATATTTCTTAAAGATACATGTGCTTATACAAAACACATGTGCATAAACGAAAAATACAATTGTCATAATGTAGTTAGTAGTTAACATTCTTTTGTTACAAAACACATATAATGTATTTTTCAACATTAAAAAAAAAAAAAAAAAAAAAAAAAAAAAAAAAAAAAAAAAAAAAAAAGACCCTAAAATTTAGGAACTAAAAAAAGTGTTTTTAAAAAAAATTCAAAAAGAAAATACAAAAAACTAATTTACCATCATACCTTTTTGAATTAAATAATAAAAATTAATATAAAAAAAATCTGATTGGTTGATGCTGGTTTTCGCAGTTCTCGACCTTTTCTTGGTTTTGAAAATAACCCTACCATATATATATATATATATATATATATATATATATATATATATATATATATATATATAGGGGGCATTATTGTGGTGTACAAGCTTAAAATAGATAAAATAGGTACACACGTGGACCGTTGGATCAACCTTGATAGATGAGATTAGATATTAAATAGATGAGTTGCACAATTGTAATTAAGTGACAGACAAATGGCTTTTGTGTACCAATTTTTTAGGAGAGCGTATATCTTGTCTTGAGGATCATTCTCAGTTACAAGAAAAATCAGGTACCCACAATAACGCACCCCCATTAATTCAACCGGATATCATGCAATTCAAAATTCATAATCCCCAAAATCGATCAATCAAACAAAAATCCCCAAATCTTCGTTCTACATTTTTTTCTTTAAATACATGTAGCAAAGGTGTAGTACAAATCATAAGAAACAAGTGTGTTTAGGAATGCAAAAGAAATAATGTTAATTGATACATTGTTTTTCTTCTTTCTTTTTTTTTTTTTTTTATTCAGTCAATAAAGATTTTTTTTTTATTTCAACAATAAATTGTTGGTTTTTGGTTTCTGTCCGACGAAGTGGAAGGTTGTCAAATCGTAGACGACCAAACAGAGATAATGAGGAATATGAAACTATCGATCTAACTCTTGATGGAGATAGTGAAGACGATCGAGGTATTGTGTATTTCTTGTTACAAATATACGGTTTTATTACGGGGTTGTGAGTGAGTTGATTTATGTGTATTAGTCACTTGTTATGTATGACTTGAATCGGTTGTGTAAGCTACTAACCTAACTGATGTGTATGAGTTGATTGAGTTGTGAAAGGTACGTAGCTAACTATAAGTTTCAGGTTGGTTTTGAAAATAAGCCATTAGCTGAGCATGTGTATTAGTTGTGTATGGCTGGGGTTTGAAATAAGGTTTTGGTTGATTATGTCTATTAGTTGAAGTAATATATTGTGTATTGGTGTATTAGCTACATATAGTTGATGTTTTTACAGTAGCTACGTACTGATATGTTTAAGTATAAGCTATTAGGTGAGTATGTGTGCTAGTTGGTTAATGTGTATTAGATGGAATATACCTGTGTGTGTAATGATTAACGTGTAGTAGTTGCTAAGGATTCGTGTGTGCTAAGTATAAGCTATTAGGTGAGTATGTGTGCTAGTTAGTTATGTGAGGACCTTTCATCTTTCACGGTAATGTGGGAGATTTTTTATCAAAAAAGATGTAGATGTTGAAAGTTACCAACAATTACAAATTAATATGTGTGTGTGCATTTGAGAGATAAAGAGGCAAAACAATAATATTCTGCGTTTTTTAGTTTTTATAGGGTACTGAGTAAACCTTTAATTACATAGAGCAGCAACTGATTATACTAATAGTCAATAAGTTTTAGTACCTACGCTGGAAATAGTAAGATTCACAGTTCTTGCTAGTTATGGTATAAATGTATACATGCTAATTCAGACTCAGCCATTCTTATATAAATTTGGGATGTGATGGGGGTTAGCTAATTCATGTAGATGGTAGTAGCATTTGGCATGTCGGAAATTGGACCATGGTCACTTATGGACGGATCTGGTCAAAGCCAAGATGTAATCATGAGAATGATGGCAAGAAACTCGATGTCTGAGAAGCTAGCTGAAGACATTGATACAGCCATTAAGAAGCTTTCAGACAGTGCATATGAAATTGCATTGAGTCATATCAGAAACAACCGTGAAGCTATGGACAAGATAGTCGAGGTTCTTATTGAGAAAGAAACGATGAGTGGTGACGAGTTTCGGGCAATTCTTTCTGAATTTACTAAAATTCCTGTTGAAAACCGGGTTCTTCCTGCTACCCCAAGTCCAGTAAGTGTATGAAAATATAGTTGAATTGTTGGGTTATGGTAGTTAGATTAGCCGTTATACGACTAGAAATGTGTGAGCCTATTGGGGGCACACACGTTAATACACGAAGAGTACGTTTATTAAATAATTAATATATATACTTGTTATATTTATTAAGTGTTTAATATGTTTCACGAAATAATTTAACGGTTATTAGTTTAAATCGTTAGACGCTTTAACTAATTTAAATATATGTTAAATATAAAAGAGAGGGACTTGGATGTCGGAAAACAAAACTCCCGGACTTCCTACCAATGTGGCCAGTTATGGGAAGGTTCTAGGAGGGGGCTATGTGTCGGTTTTGGCAAATTAATGGAGTGAATAATAATGACTTGTTGGACAAGTTGGGGTGCTATATAAACACCCCTTGGCCTCATTAAAACACACGACACAATCTTAAACATATGATACCCCACATACTAAATTGTTTCTTTTCCTTTATCCATCCAATCGGCAGGCTGAAAGTTTCTTTGGTTTGACATTAGTCAAACTTCTCAAGCTTATAACAAGAATTATATTCTTGTTTTATTTATTGTATGCTTTCTTCTTTTAATACACGTACAAAATTGTTCTGTTCCTCATCTTATTAATATGATTCGAATGTATACCTTTTTTGAGTATTCGGATCATGTTTAAGCTACAACAAGAACACAAGTTTGTTTGGTTGTATACGTGAAGCAAGCGACTAGCATCCTAACGTATTTGTTTGACGTGTTTGTGTGAGCAACCGTAGAGGTAGTATATATTTACTACTTAGTTTTATTTGCGGGTGACTACAAAGGTTAGTTTTCTATTTAGTTTTCTTGTTCCTTTTATTATTTGTTTGTTTATTATATGTGTGTTAACTATAATTGTAAACTAGATCCATTATCCGCTGCGTACTCGTAGTTAATGGTTAACTTGATTATAAAATCCCAATAGTGGCATCACGAGCCATCTCGTTTATCGATTATGGGTTACACGATTTAATAAACACGCGAAAAGGCTGCATGAAATCTAACTTAGTTATTTGTTTTATTTTTGTTTTGACAACTATAATGCAATACTTGTCATTAATTAATAAAAAATAACAAGACACACACGAATTAATTAACGGTTAATTAGATACATAAAATAGCAAAAAAATTAAAAGTTAATAAGTTTGCCATGATTATTTTATGTGTGTATTCCGGCTATAAGACCTACGCAATCATTTTTTGTGATGCATGTGGCGATCTAGGCACTTGATGAAAACCTAGTGAGGGTCTTATCGTTCTCTTTTTGGGGAAGACTTGCTAGAGTTCTCGGATCTAAATGTTTACTTGTTAATATTATTGTCATGTTTTTAGTATTATGTTCTTTAGTGATTTTTGTTTTTTGCCTACATGTTTACACGCCTAAAACTAAAATAAAAGAGGACTAATACCTATAAAAAGATGACATTAATATGGTCTTAATTTACACGCCTAAATATCATGCTCATTGTGACCTGCTATTTGATTCGTGGAAAATTGTTTTTGTAAAATTAAGTGACCTAAATTATTGAAACAAGTTTTCATGAAATTAAAAACTGGACGCTATGGACACTTGGAAAGTACGGCTCACCCACTAGAACAAACTATAAGGGGGGTTTCAGGCGGTGCGCACTGTCACACCTAAAGGATTTCCGGTCATAGCTTCGCGCTGACCTGGTCCTCCGCCTCCTTGCGAGTTCGATTGGAGCTACCGTGAACCATGATGATCACTACAGTGACATTACTAAAAGTTTTTAAAATAAAGTGCTACAAAGTTGTTTTGCATGCTTCTTTGTACACAATTTTATCACATTTATGTGTATACCCTATATGAAAATTTTAAGTCTATGCCACCCAACCAAGAACACGTGCATTTGACTTGACCTCTTTGGTCAGACCTTAGGGCCATTTCAACCCATGGCGAATTTTGCTCATTGGTCAGACCTTTGGCGATATTTGCACGTTCTTGCTTGGTCGACTTATTTCGAGTATGCTTGGTCAGACCTTGGACCCGAGGCATAAGATGAGACTAAACATGCTCATGACATTATTACTTGTCTACTAATGTCTTGATCAGTCTCATAAGTCTAAGAGTTTCAATTTATGCAATTAACGCTCGTCGCTTACCTCTTGCCCTACTTGTTTACACGCTGGTCAGACCTCCGGTAATAAGTGGGAGGTCAAGATGGATCTTAGTCTTAATTAGTAATTAATTGGGTAGTTAATTCTTTTAAGAATTTAATTATCGAAAATACTAACATTGAACTTTCTATGTTCCGATTAAAATTGTGTTGTTGCAACATAATTCGTAAACAAAGTTTGTTTTTCTTTAAGAGACACACTTAGTCTCTTTTCCTGGTAAGAAGAGTGAGACTTATTCCTATTTATTTCTCCTTAGTTGACAAACTAAGATAGGATTACAATTGTTAAACTCACTTATGATCTTTCATTACCCTTTTCCGGTATTGAAATAATTGAAAGATAAAATATTTTGTGTAACTAGAAAACATTTTGTGTCTATAGCTACCAAAATAAATGACATCTTGCACTTGTCACGATGTATGAGTTTAAACCGCAAAGAGTAAAGAAATTACTAGCATATTCGCTAGGTATTTTTTTCTTGGACTCTTATTATTCCTTATAGTGTTAAACACCCTTGGGGCTATGTAGACGATAAAGGAGGAATTGCATGCTAACTATTCAAGTTAAATGAATGCATGAATGGCTAGTCCCTCATCTACATAAGTAGGACTTCATATACTCTCTTCAATACCTAAGTACATTGCTACTTGTAGGCATTCGAAGAGAATAGGAAAGTGTATTAAATTGCAATATGCTTTCTACTGGCAATGTAACACTTACAATGTTGACAAATCCAGTGGGAGCATTGCGTTTTATTACTGAAATAACATTCCTGTAATGTTGTCAATTTCAGTGGGAGCTACGAGATTTATTTCCTTGTTAGTCACCCATATCATTTCAAACTTGCTTTGAAATAAATTCATTACTTTCCGAATATGAACAACCATTGCTTAAAGGATAATTGCATTTTATTTTATTAGATAACACGTTGCCTTTCTGAACGTTATCTATAGAATAATAATCCACAATTCCTTATTAAAGGTTATGGTTCTAAAACTACTTGTAATATCTATGACATTATCATATTGTTTACACAATCAATCACATGTTGTTTGTTTTCATAATATGATGTTGTGCCTTACACAAGTGGGAGAAATCTCAAAGTGTGTGCAAGGAACAACATATTATTGGTTCTCTTGACCGCAAGGTAAGAAAGCTAATCATTCTACTAGGACTTGAACACGCAAGATGTTTGTTGCCCTACTACATTCAAATGTCATGATATAGTGTAAAGATACTTCAGCATTTCGACTACATGTTTTAGTCAACACTATTATGGTTAAATGATAATAATCATAATTCTGAAGTATAAAATTAACTTGAAATTACTACATAACTCAAGAGTTTGCGTTCATGATTACTTTTGTTAGTATAATTATGTTTACATGTTAAGACATAATTATAAAGTCCTTGAATTAATCAATGAATTATAACATAAAGTACATGGTAAAATTGTTATGTCTTCGTGTTAACACATAAACATGAGGCCTTTGAATTATTCAAAGACTTATAATGTATTATTGAAATGTTCTGTTTTCTTGTGAACACATGAACATATAATTCTTGAACAGTTTTGTCTTCTTGTGAACACATGAGCATAAGGTTCTTGTATTGTTCAAGAAATATACATTATAGCCTGCACTTGGTACGAAAATACTTAATATGCAATTTGGCTCGACCCAATTGACAAGTGTTTGGTCCAAAGAGAATTAAATTATCTATGGAATTCTGATATAGTTTCACAATTCAAATACTTATAGAATACCACATTATTATGGTATGTCTAACAGGTTGAAACAAACAATATTCATATTGTTTGATTAACGATAGCTTTAATTGCTCTACCTCCAAAATCTATCAAGGTTAGAAAATTGCATGTGTCGTGGACATACTCAATATGGTTCAAACCTAGAAGGTATTCAAGACAACCCATGACCGAAACCCCTAAACCTTTAGGGATTTTTGGTTTTTCCACTCAAACCAATCGAATCCTAAACCCTTTTGGGTTTTTGATTTATCTACACTTCCTAGCTTGAAGATTGTAGTATTGGTGTTCCTCCTAGATCGACGAAACACAAAACTGTTGCTAAGGTTTTCGGTTAAAGGGTGATACAAAATTAGGGTTTTGCTACAAACCTTAATTAGAGTTGTTGGAAGAAATTCCATTATGTCTTGATTTAAGTTCTGAATTTGTTAAAATCTTATGAAGCATTTTATTAACAATTTTGAGATGAGAACTTAAAATGTATTTTGTGGTTCCCAAATAAAGAACAATTTATTGTTGCTTAAATACTTAGTATTTAGAGAATTGTCTCTACTTACAAAAAGTAAGTGGGAGCATCAACAAATCTTGAAGATATTCAAGAAAAAATACATAACCTTCTAAAATCCACTTATTAATGTCATACTAAGGTTAAACATGTAAATGTTGACCGAAGTATAATGTTACCATCATTCAAAAATCCGCAAGGATGCCTCATCACTTGAGTGATATTTTAATATCAATGCTGAGGGATATAAGTTAGAAGATCATTGTAAATCTGCTAACTGATAAGGTACATTATCACATCTTGAATCTGATAAATGTCTTAGAATTATGAATGATAAGATGCAGTCCTTAAAAGGCAAATCAATGTTTTGATCTTGATTGTTATTTCGCCTAATAGTTAACCTATGAGGTTGGAATAAGTTTCTTTTGAAGAAAGGCTTACAAGGACAAAATTGTATACATGATTAATGCATGGTTTATAATAAGAAGTTTTTAATCATACTCATTCAATTGACTGTGATTAGATTTTCTTATATACACGCATTAATTAAATAAAGATAATTAATTGTCATACAAGTTTTCCTTGAATGTGGAATATGGCAATTAAGTTTTATAAATCTTTCCTTTATGATTACCTTTTGCGAGGACGGTGTGTAATCAAAATGGTTATGAGTTTATATAATCTTTATGTATAAAGTTTAAGCAATCCAAGTTAGAATTGGATCAAGCATCTAGGAGCTGAGATCTTGAATTTAATTACAATATGATTTTGATTGAATTAAGATAACTCCTTGAGTACATCTAACATTAAGTGGGAGCAATATGTTTTTCCTTAAAATTCATATGTTGTATAACATATTGAAGATATCATTCCATTTAAGCTAGATTTTAATCCTTAAGCTTGGAATGAAACTTCACTTGGGATTTAGGGAATAGAACAAACAACCTTGGAATAAATGTTTATTTGGAATAAACATATGCGGAAAATTAAGTCCAACACAAATGCAATATATCATTCAAGCAAGTCTTAAATGGTATATTTCACTTGGAATAATTTATTACATGGATGGAAACCTTATGTTTTTAACTAAGGATTTGTCATGTATATATTATATTGTGTATAAGACTGGTTGTTACTTTTGCACTAGAGCAAGATGAGCTGACAACAACAATATCTAATTGAGAGTATTTAGATTATTGTTAATACAGATGTTTACGAATTATAAAGCATAGTGTTGTATACGTACAATGATGCTAGAGGATAATTAAAACTAGTTAAAGTAGGATTTTATCATTTATGATAAATCTGCTAACTAGATATGCTCAACGAAGAGCATTGTTGCATTATGATAGAAACTAAGGACGTGGTAATTATAGTTTCTTGGATCTTTTTGAGCCTTAGGGTTCAACAATAACAATGAACAATTATGCACAGCGGATTAAAGCAAATCAATTGTTATTGACACAAAGTTTCTCTTTATTATCACAATCAGCCTCAATATAACACGGTTACTCAACAGTAACAGGGATCAAAGATCCTTGAGGCTATGAACAAACTTGTTTAGGCGTTTATAGGATTACGCCTAAACACACACACCTTTTACCTAGACGTCTACATTGAATTGTGCACACAAAACTAATGACTCATGTCCTCTTTATATACTAGAGGATTAGGGTTTACATAAGAGGAATTATAATATAATTAGGAAACTAAATATTTTATGCATATCTTCTAGAATCTTCCAAATTCTCCATGTTTTTGTAGTTTCCCAACTTGTCACTTTAAGTCCCTTTGTTTCATTCTTTTATTTATTTTGTCTCATCAAATCAAGAATCCCAACAATCTTCCCCTATTTGATGATGACAAAACAAACACATTCTTGTACGAACTTCCCTAGACGAAGTAGAAAAGTTGAGATGTGATCATCTCCCTGAATGAAACAAATCTTGTCTTCCCCTTAATCCATGCCATGCCACCACAATATTTCTTCCCCTTTTTTGTTATCAACAAATAGAGAACGAATAAACAATAAAAGCTTCCCCTCGAGTGATGCATGTACATTAAATGATTCTTCAAATCTGTAGGCTTTATATATTGTTGAAGAAAACTAATCATTACCAATTTGATGCTGAAGTAGAAGAAACCAACCTTGTGTCTTATGCCTTGTACTAAAAGACCTCGAACGTATACTCCTTCAAGTATAGGGAGACCGCAATCTCTTGACAAGAATCACTAAGCACAATAACGTAACTCCTTCAAGTGTTTTGTCAATTCGAGTCACCTGAATGAACAAACAAGTATCTTTAAATGTTGTTCGCCATTTAAGATATGATAAGACATAACCTTGAAAAACTCCACCGCATCATCAAAGTAGCAACAAAAACTCCTCTCCTCCAATAAGAAAATTAATGCGAGCCTTTAAAACTTTAACTAACAAAAACAAATTCCTTGTGTGTGTGAACTTCCCCTGTGTGTGTGTAAACCAGTTGAGCTTCACGATCTTATTAATTACCTTAGATAAATCTAAAGTAATCGGTATAGAAACTGATCTTAAGTTGTATATCAAATATTATGCGGAAACTAATACTTGATCTTAAGAAGAATAAACACAAACGAATTCTCAAACAACACTTCAATATTAATACGATTGCTCAACAGCAATAGGGTTACAAGAAACCTTGAAGTGTAAACAATAATACGTATGCTAAGATAATCGATCTCTAACTCTAACCCTAGAACCTCCTTTTATAGCGTAAGGAGTCCTAGTCGGTTTACAAGACTTCCTATACACGAAAAATATTCATACGTATCTTTTCTATACTTATCCTTAACATACTATACATATCAAATAAGCAGCAGAGTAAATCTTCTAGCAGCAGAGTCTTCGTGAGCTAGCAGCAGAGTTACACTATGCCTATTATTATCCCATTTTAGCAGAGTTATCAAAACAGCAGAGTTAATGTACTAATCAGCAGAGTCATATAACTATCCAGCAGAGTTATGTTTCTCAAATCAGCAGCATTTTAGACCCAACAATCCTCCCCTAAACTTGATATTTTTCTTCAAAAATCATCAAGTTTCCTTAAATCCAGATAATCACCAGGAGGATGCTTCCAAACACTTTACTGTTTTGATGTCTTTGACTCAAGAATCTTCTCATATTTTGTTATCAATTTATAAGCCTGAGTATCTGAAAAGAAACTATTCTGCAATGTCAACATTCCAGGCTTTAACATTTGAGTAATCACTGCTGTATTGTTATTCAAAGGGTAATCCTTCTCCACAAGCATATAGACCTTAACACCCTTACAAACCAATTCATGTACTCCACAAGATTGATACAAATACCACCTATCAACTCTGGAGTTAAACAAATCTCTCCATTCAATATCTCTTTCATCAGGTTCAAACATGTTCTTTAAAAAGTAATAGTGAATTCTTTCATACATCACCTCTGGTCTAGTATCACCATACTTTTCTTTATATAACCTCCACATCTGCATCACATCATCTCTATCCATAAAATGTAGCA
Organism: Artemisia tridentata subsp. tridentata; assembly: GCA_021014915.2. Lineage (NCBI taxonomy): Eukaryota > Viridiplantae > Streptophyta > Magnoliopsida > Asterales > Asteraceae > Artemisia > Artemisia tridentata. The sequence continues at coordinate 20,634,632 of CP139503.1, read as the reverse complement.
TCTGAGAAAATCTAACAAATCCATAATACATATTATTAGACCTCTTAAACTCCCAGTAAGCTTCACTTCCATCCCTGACTGTATGTGCATAAGAGATGATTGAATATTTTGTATCTAAAGGAACTGCATTAACTATCTCTGGTTCCTCTTGTGGTACATGAACTGTGATATCCATTGTTCTTTTCATATCCTCAGCAGTCACTTCCTCAAAATGATGCTCATTACTTTCTTCTTTTTCAGAATCACTCTTTACCAATGACTCAGTCTTTCTCTTCTTTCTAGCCATCTGCTTTATTCTCTTACCTGTCCTCTTATAACCAATAACCTTCTTAACTTCTTCTCTCTCAAACTCCATGGTTTCCTTGTCATCTTGTTTCTTTGAAACACTTCCAGATGCTTTCACATTGTCAGATCCCATAACCTCTGGCTTTCTTTTCTTTTCAGAAACTTTTCTTGGATTTAGCTTAGCATAAGTTTCATAAAATTCCTTGTCAATTAAAGCATCTGACTTTCCTTTGAAATCCTTCATCTGATAGCCTCTTGCATTCTTCAAATAGTACTTCATGTCATTAACCAATGCTTTTCTTGAAGATGACTTTCCTTTGTAACCATGTTTCTGTGCTTCTTTAATCCTCATAATCAGCTCTTCCCACTTAGCTAATCCATTCTTTCTGAGTATAAACTCAACAAGCTCTTTTGTCTTTTCTCTGCCATCCAACTGCTCATCATTTGTTATCAAGAAAGCTTCACCTCTTACAATCATATCAGAATCAACAAAATACTGCAATTGTTCATCAAATTCTTCTTGATTAACTTCTTTAAATGTAGAGCTTTCCATAAGTTCAAACTGATTTCTTTCTTCATCAGCTGCAACACTTCTTGCATATTCTTCATCCTGAGCAATCTGAGCTTGTTCATCAGCCAACTTTTGCATTCTTTCAAACTTTTCAGCAGATTCAGCAGCAGGTTTTGTGTTGAGATGGTGTGGGTGTTCTAGTTTCTTTGTTCATGTTCAGCAGAACTTGAGCTAAGGTTAACTTTTCATCATCTGATTCAGCAGAGTCCTTTACTGCTGCACTCTTCTCAGTATCATCAGCAGAAACCTTTAACCTATCAGCAGAGTGTTCTGCATCAGCAGAGTCAACCTTTCCACTCCTATCACCAACATTTTCAACAAAGTCCTTTTCAACCTCCCCTGAACCTATTACTTCCTCCTGATCCTGAGCATTCACCACAGCCTCTTGATCATTCCTCCCCTGTTTGGAAGCATCCTCTTCCAAACTTGGTTTGGAACTCTTCTTTAACTTCCCCTCAAGATGGGTAACCCTGAGCTTAAGCCTCCTTATCTCAGCACCTTGAGTAGCTTTGACTGTAGACAACTCCTTTCTTAGTCCAAGAACCTCCTGTGACAATTTTGTACATTTATCCGTCAATTCTTTCAATTGTTTCATAATATCCTCACAACTTCGGTCTGTGTTACCTGACCCGAGAGGTTGATCACTGGAATTGGCATTTTGTACAGGAGTTTTAACCGTCAAATCCTCATTGTCATGTTCAATACTAGCATCAACACTTCGACCTGTGTTACCTGGCCCGAGAGGTGTATCATTTGCAATGTCAATATGTACATTAGTGTCCATCAATTCAATAGTATCATCTTTGTCCTCATCACTTCGAGATGTGTTACCTTCTCCGAGAGGTGAATCTTGGGACACAAACTCAGTCTCAACCCTAGGTTGAACATCTGAGCCCCCCATAGAAGCCATTTGGCTGGGGTTACCATCAGTTGTATTAGGTTCTTGAGAACCTTCTACAAAAGATTTTGCCATGGTTGAGGTCTTAATTATGTTGACACTGTCCTGCTCAACTACTAAGTTGGAAGCAGTAGTGCCAGCCTCTTCCATCATGATACCTCCAACACCTGTATCAACCTCATCTGCATCCATACCAACATTGGCCTGAGGTAGCACAATGTCCTCATGTGGTAAAGTCCTAGGTGATTGGGTATTTTGGGGTTCATGAGACACTGATATATTCAAACTTGTAGATGAGGATGTGTAATGGGAAGCTGTGGGTGTTCCAGCCTCTTCATCCTCATTCATTGCAGCCACAACACTCAAGATATGTTCAGTCAGGGGAGTTATAATACCAGAAAATCCTTTACCATTCTTCTTTAGAAAAGCAAACATCTTTATGGCCATTCTACTACAGGGCTCAACATTTGTATGCCTCAAGGGTTCTCTTAGCTGAGAGTTGATAACAAGTTGAAGAAACCTTGGATACAAATAGAATTTCTTCTTAATAAACTTCTTCATACCCTCGAAAATCATAGAAGAAAAATCAAAGGGTTGCCCTGTTGCCAAACACACTAAAGCCATAGCCTGAGAGGCACTAAACTCACTCCAACCACCTACTTTGGGAAATAAGCAGTGTTGTAAAGTGTGCAACAAAAATTTCCAATGAGGACAAAGACGACCTTTCAAAAATGTTCCACCAGCCTCAGGTCTCTCATATCCTATGTTCTCAAGCTCAGTCATAACAAGTTCTGGGGTAAGAGTAGGTGGTGTTGGTATGCCTGATAAACGAAGACATCTCTTAAGGGTTGTTTCACTGACTACAATATTCTCCCCATCCACACTACCTATCAATCTTTCCTCACCATCTAGGATATCCAACTTAACAGTTGACCAAAATTGTTTCATATGAGATATATAAATGGTAGGATCAGCTGTTAACGCATACCTTAATTTAGACGAACTCAGAAAATCCATAACCTCATGAAATCCATCAGCTGCAGTAACTTTACTAAGAAAAGCTATCTGATTATGTTCATCTGGAAACGTTCTTTGAGCCATTTGATTTGGGGGTTTTGGGTGTAATGAAAGAAATTAGTGTTCTTGGGTGAGAATCAAATGTAGTTTTGAGCAATTTCAAGTTAATGAGATCAAATTGGTTTATGAGACCGTTTTGATCTAATTAGGTTTAAGAACGCGCCAAAAGTTTCAATTTGACCCTTCAACTTTCGAACTCATCAGCAGAGTTAAGAAAGTGTTGACCAAAAGTCAACTTTCCCAATATCTTCAAAATCACTCCCTTAAATACCATACCAACCCCTCATTGATGTCCAAAAATCCCTTAATCTCTTTAGCAAATCCCAATTCACAAACCCTAACTCAAAATCAACAAATCATGAGTTCATCAAAAGCTCCAATTATCGACATTTCCTCAGATTCATCATCAGACGATTCAGAGGGATGGGCAAGTTACTTTCCTCAAGGTTATCTTCCAAGTTCATCTTCAGCACAACCAAAAGGCAAAGCGGTTGTCGAAGAGGAATATTCCGACCCACTTCCATCAACACCATCCTCCTTTGAAGATTCTGATGATGATAAAAGAAAAAAAATCGATCCTCCCCAGCATCCTTTGACCGCTGAGCTGCAGAAACAAATGGAGAATGCCGCCGCCGCTTTTGCAAAGAGTGTCCACCTGCCTCATCTAAAGCCAAGTACGGTTGAGCAGAAACCCCCTGTTCAGAAGAAGAAGAAGCAGCAGAAGAAAGAAGCTCCCTCTACCAGCCAACAGCAGAGTCCACCACCACGACCAGTGGTACTGGCTCTCCCCTGTCCAAGGGTGTCAGAGGCCATGGGCACTAGGGGACCTCGTAGTAAGGTCATGCCTGACTTTGCTAGAATTTAGGTTGTGAATCTTTGAATCTTGTTGTCTTTTGATCTTTCTTTTGAATAGCATGAATGTATGAAAACTGTATGATGTACTTATTCCTTTATTATCAATGAACTTCCTCTTTTCATGCTCTACTTGATTGTGTATGTATGTGTATCTGCAAAAGGTTAGTAGCAAACAACAAACACAAGCAAGAATATCCAAAAATAACAGCAGAGTAGGCATAGCAATAAACAACTAAACAGCAGACTTTGACTAAACACCAGATAATGACTAATCAACAGCACAAATCCTTACAGAATTTTACAAAAACATACAGAGATAAGATGTTAAAGATTTAAAGATTGATCATACCAATACTAGCAACTAAAAATTGAAACCTACTTAGATCAAAACTTTTGGTAAGTAGATCAGCAACATTATTGTCAGTATGTATTTTAACCACTTGAATTAACTTTTTCTCATAACAATCTCTAATAAAATGATGTCTTATCTCTATGTGTTTTGTTTTAGAATGAAAAACAGGATTTTTGATAATACACATTGTGCTGTTGTTGTCAATATAAATTTTGGTGTTCATGAAATTGTACCCATAATCCAGCAGTTGGTTCTGAATCCAGAGCACTTGTCCACAGCAGCTAGAAGCAGCAACATATTCTGCTTCTGTTGTTGAGTTAGCCACAACTGTCTGTTTCTTGCATTGCCAGGAGATTAGCCTATGACCAAGGTATTGACAGCCTCTAGTGGTTGACTTTCTATCCATAGTAGCTCCAGCATAGTCACTATCTGAGTATGCTATCAAGTCAAAGGGTGAATTATTAGGATACCAAAGACCCAATTTAGGTTGGCCCTTTAGGTACCTAAAAATTCTTTTGACTACTTCCAAGTGTGAAACTTTTGGGGACACTTGAAACCTAGCACAAGCACACACAGAAAACATGATATCTGGCCTTGAAGCAGTCAGATACATCAATGAACCAATCATTGATCTATACAAATGCACATCAACCTCTTCCCCATTTTCATCCTTGATCAAAGGTTTGTTTTTATCCATTGGAGTCTTTGCTGCCTTCACATCCTTGAAACCGAATTTCTTCAACAACTCAGCCACATACTTATCTTGGCTAATAAAAATCCCATCTGACTTCTGCTTAACTTGAAGCCCTAAAAAGAAAGTCAGTTCTCCCATAGAACTCATCTCAAACAGGCTGTGCATAAGCTTCTCAAATCCTTCACATAACACCTTATTTGTAGACCCAAAAATGATATCATCTACATAAACCTGAACAAGTAGGATATCCTTTTTGTCTTTCTTAATGAACAGTGTTTTATCAATGGTTCCTCTGCAAAAACCATTATTCAACAAATATGTGGATAAGGTGTCATACCAAGCTCTAGGAGCTTGATGTAATCCATACAGTGCTTTCTTCACTTTGTAGACCCTATCAGGATACTTAGGATCTTCAAACACAGGTGGTTGCATCACATAAACTTCATCAGGAATCTTTCCATACAAGAAAGCACTTTTCACATCCATTTGATACACAAGAAAATTCTTAAATGAGGCATATGCTAGAAATAATCTGATAGCCTCAATCCTTGCAACTGGTGCAAATACCTCATCATAATCTATACCCTCTTCCTGAGTAAATCCCTGAGCCACTAATCTAGCCTTGTTTCTGATAACAACTCCTCTCTCATCTCTTTTGCATCTGAACACCCATTTAGTACCAATTGCTCTTTGTCCATTAGGCAAATCCACCAATGTCCAGACTTCTTGAAGCTTGAACTGCAGCAACTCCTCTTGCATAGCTTCAACCCAACTTTCATCTTTCATAGCCTTATGAATGGTCTTGGGTTCTTCTTGAGATAGGAAACAGGCAAACATGCAATTTTGTAAATCCTTGTGGCTATTCCTCTTCTTGAGTGTTTGAGCAAATAATCCCTGATCAAGCAAATCACTTAACCCTTTTGATTTACTTCTGGTCTGAACAGCAGAGTGAACATCACCAATTATTTGCTCCTTTGGATGATTCCTATGGATTCTGGTTGTTGGAGTGGGACTAACAGGTATATCAGTCTCTAAATTTGATAAATCAGCTTCAGCACCAAAAACATCAACAACTTCATCATCAGTATCCACATACACTTCTTCTAATTCAGGCATCTCATCAGAAGAATCATCATAAGAATCACCATATTTATCAGCAGCAGAGTCCTTGTCCATAGCAGCAGAGTTACCAAACCTAACAGCAGAGTGTTTCGGCCTAACAGCAGAGTGCTTTGTCTTATCAGCAGAGTGCTTTGGCTTGGCAGCAGAGTTGAGAAAACTACTGCTATGTTTATTTCCTTGTTGCCCAGCAACATCTGACTCTGTATTCCGTTCCTTATCATCATTCTTGACATCATGAGAAGGTTCATCATCACCTTCTACATTAACTTTTGGAACTTCCTTATGAACAGCAGCATCATCTGAACTTTTTCCCTCTTTATCTGTTGGAGTGAAGTACTGATCAAACTTGCTTCTTTCAATCAAAACAAACTCCTCTGCAGGCTCATCCTTCTTTGCTTGTGTACCTGCATTAGGGTTAGTTTGTGTACCTGCAGACATGTTAGTAGTACCTGCAATGACTGGTTGATAATTCATACTCTTGGTTAAAGAATCAATATCAAACATCCACTCAGGACCTTTTCCATCAACATTAGGTGTGGTCTCTCTAATTCTAACATGCAAATTTTCCACCACATGCCCAGTCCTTTGATTGAAAACCCTAAAAGCCTTACTTTCAGTAGAGTATCCAACAAAGTAACTTATGTCTGCTTTTTCACTAAACTTGCCTAAGTGGTCAATGGTGTTTAAGATAGTGACAGGACACCCAAATGGTCTAAAGAAATCAATCAGTGGTTTCCTACCATGCAATAACTCATAAGGGGTCTTATTGTGAGGTTTAACTATCTTAGTTCTATTTTGCACATAGCAAGCAGTGTTGACTGCTTCAGCCCAAAAGATAGTGGGTAACTTAGACTCTGACAACATAGTCCTAGCAGCTTCAATTAATGTTCTATTTCTCCTCTCAGCCACACCATTTTGCTGAGGAGTTCTAGCCACACTAAATTGTCTAGTTATACCCTTTTCCTCACAGAACTGATTCATTACTTGATTCTTAAACTCAGTTCCATTGTCACATCTGATGATCTTAACCTTGTGATTAAATAGATTTTCTATCCTAGTAATAAAAGCCTTAAGAATACCAGAAGTCTCATTCTTAGTAGCTAGGAAGAATACCCAAGTAAACCTACTAAAATCATCAGTAACCACTAAGCCATACATCTTTTTGTTCAAACTATTCACATAAGTGGGTCCAAATAGGTCCATATGTAACATAAACAAGGGTGCAGTTATGGAATTCACCAATTTGGACTTACAAGATGCTCTATGTTGTTTTCCCATTTGGCAAGCAACACATACTTCAGGATTCTCAAAAACCTTTGAAGGTAAACCTCTGACCAAGTTTCCTTTCACTAACTTGTTGATAGCCTTGTAGTTCAGATGTCCAAGCCTTCTGTGCCATAGTTTGGATTCATCAATAGTGGCTTTGGCAAACAGACAAGTTAAATCTCTTTTGGGAATAATGTTCTTTATGTCCACACTGTATATGTTGTCATTTCTAGGGACTTTAAGAAGTACTAATTTGTCATCAGGTATCTTAAAGTCGGGAGATAAGACAAGACATTCAGTGTCTGTAAAAAGAACAAAATTCTTTCTGTCACACATTTGTGAGACACTAAAAAGATTGAACTTTAAACCATTCACCAAATACACTTTCTCAAAATCCAATTTTCCAGTTCTGATTATGCCTTTTCCAACAATTTTTCCTCCTTTGGGGTCATTCCCAAAAGCAACATATCCACCATCCAAAGCTTCAAAATTTTCAAATTGCTCTGGTCTCCAGTCATGTGTGAAGAGCATCCACTATCAAAAATGCATTTATCCTTTAGCTCCTTTTGTAGATTGCCCCGCACAAAAAGTAAGAGAATTAGTTTCTCTTAGGGACCCAAGCCATTACTGACTTGGATCTACCTTGTGCATCAAAGTAGTCAAATTTCTTCAACTGCATTGGTGCACTGCTGTGTCTGAGAACATGATCTAAAACTTTAACTTTTGGTTTCCAGACCCAGCAAGCTGAGGCTTTAACAGCATAAAAATGATTGCCCACAACAGTATCAGTAACAACTTTAGGCAAAACAGCAGAGTCTGCCTTAACAGCAGAGTTTGCCTTATCAGCAGAATCGACTATTTCCTTCTTTATGGGCCCTTTTGGTGCAATAGGAGAGATAACTCTAGACACACCATCTCTCATCAAAACTTCGTTGGGAACCATGTTTCTTTTGGGGTGAGGGTGAGTCTTTCTAGCAAAGTTTCTATGGTTCACCCTTGTGTATTGGTTCCAAGCTGGTTTCTTATAGCACTCATCTTGCAGATGTTCAAAACTACCACAACAATAACATGCCTTCTTAAGTAATTGAAAATCAGTACCTAATTTTTGTGAAACTAGGTTGTTCCAATTTCTCTGGTTTCCCCTAGGCAAGTTATTTGTTCTTTTAGGATATACTCTAGGTGTGTTATCATACTCTGCAATCTTCCTAGAGATACCTTTACCAAACCTAGGCTTAACAAACTCAAACTTTTTAGCCTTAGGTACTTTTGATTCAACAACAGTAGGAATTTCTTCCTTTTTGTTCTTAGGGGTTGAATCAGATTCCACTTCATCATCATCACTGTCAGACATCCAATCTTCAATAAGGGGTACTTGTTCATACTTCTTGACCTCAACCTTAGGTGACTCTATTTCTTTTTCACTAGATTCAACTACAGGTTTACTAGTTTCACCTACCGGTTTAGCCTCAGACTCAGATATGAAAGTCAATGTCCTAGTAGGAGGGGCATTGGCACTAAGTTTGTTAGGGTGAGCAACAGCATTATATCCTATACCATTAAAGTGTCTTCCTAATGGTTTACTAAGAATGTCAGTGGCAAATTGTTGTTTTTCCACCATAACAATATGTTTTGCAGTCTCACTCTTAGCTAAGTCTCTAGCCTGTTCAGCCTCTCCTACTTTTTCCATAAGAACCTTAATCTCATCATCTTTCTTGATAATTTCATTTTTCAGGATAGTGATCTGATCAAGGTATTCAATTTCAGCCTTTTTATAAAATTCTAGTTTCTCTTCTAAGTTCTTTAACCCATATGCATAACTAAGATTATCTAGCTTAAGTGTTTCATTTTCCATTTTAAGGTTTCCATTGCTAGATTTAAGTATCTCAATTGTATCAGAACATGATTTAAAAGAACAAGATGATTCATTGGATACCTCAGAGTCTGATCCAGAAGAAGAATAGGCCATGAGAGCAAAATGTTGTACTTCAGGATCCTCTTCAGCTATCAATGCACAATTTGGACCATCCTCAGCAAGATCACTCCAATCAAAATCACCTAACCCATCACATGATACCATAGCAGTAGTAGAATTTGGCTCTTCATCAGCAGACTTCTTGAAATTTTCATTGCTTCTTTTTGGTGCTTTGCATTCTCTTGCAAAGTGTCCCTTCTTTCTGCAATTAAAACATTCAGCCTTTGACTTGTCAAATCCCACACTCTTGTTCCTTCTGAACTTCATCTCTTTCCCAGTGCGCTTAAGAAACCTTCTTGCCATCATAGTAAGCATTGCAAATTGCCATTGCATATCAATCTCCTCAACATCATCAGGATCAAGTTCATCCAGATCTTGAGGCATGACTGAAGTACTTGTAGTAAGTTCAGCCAAATAAGCACAAATTGCAGCATCACTGATGGTGTTGGTGTTAGCAGAGTCAGCAGCAGAGACATGTGAACCAACAGCAGGAGCAAAAGCACCAGCAGCAGAGTGCTGTTCTTGATGTCTACCATTATTCTTGCTGTTTGAGGAAACAAAAGCAAGATTATTTGTGGTAGAAGATGAGCTTGACAATCCTTTAACTTCAGATTCATACACCTTCAAGTTGTTATACAGATCATCCAATGTCATAGTATCAAAATCTTCCTTGTGCCTCCAAACTACTGTATGAATGTTCCATTCAGAAGATAGACTTCTCAGAAACTTTAGATTTACATCTTCTTGAGATGGCTCAATCTTCAAAAGAGCCATCTGACTGGTTAACTTATGAAGTCGATCATAAGTTCCCTCAATGTTCTCAGAACCCAAAGCAGAAAAAGTCTCAAACTGGTGCTTCAGTAGATTCTTTCTTGATTTCTTGGTAGCCTCATTCCCACCAAATCGAAGTTCAATTGCTTCCCATAACTCCTTAGCAGACTCAATATGATTAAAGCTTAATTGATAATCATTAGGTATTCCCATCATGAGAATACTGTAAGCCTTAACCTCCAATCTTCTCTGTGCTTTCTCCTCACTTGTCTTGAGAGTCAAGACTGATCCAGTAGCAGTCTTGGTTTGCACACTGTCGCCATGAAAAACAACTTCCCAAAGTGAGTAATCCACCATTCTTATGTATTGTTGAATCCTCATCTTCCAGATCTCATACTCTCCAGTCTTGAGCATGGGAACTCTTGAAGCAGTGACCATGTGTGTTGAATCGGAATCCATTGCTAACTTTGATGATTAGCAGATCTTGTATTCAGAAATTCTTCTTGGTACCAGTTTCTAGATCACAAGCTCTGATACCACTTGTTGATCCCAGTTGAGCTTCACGATCTTATTAATTACCTTAGATAAATCTAAAGTAATCGGTATAGAAACTGATCTTAAGTTGTATATCAAATATTATGCGGAAACTAATACTTGATCTTAAGAAGAATAAACACAAACGAATTCTCAAACAACACTTCAATATTAATACGATTGCTCAACAGCAATAGGGTTACAAGAAACCTTGAAGTGTAAACAATAATACGTATGCTAAGATAATCGATCTCTAACTCTAACCCTAGAACCTCCTTTTATAGCGTAAGGAGTCCTAGTCGGTTTACAAGACTTCCTATACACGAAAAATATTCATACGTATCTTTTCTATACTTATCCTTAACATACTATACATATCAAATAAGCAGCAGAGTAAATCTTCTAGCAGCAGAGTCTTCGTGAGCTAGCAGCAGAGTTACACTATGCCTATTATCCCATTTCAGCAGAGTTATCAAAACAGCAGAGTTAATGTACTAATCAGCAGAGTCATATAACTATCCAGCAGAGTTATGTTTCTCGAATCAGCAGCATTTTAGACCCAACACATTACACATTAATGAATAAGAATACTTTTCATTTTAAGAAACTGTAAAGATGATTGTCAGTATGTCGTTGACTTCTAATACCTTATGCAAGGTAAGGCGACATCTCCATACTATGACACTTGCAGTAGTATGAGCATATGAGATAAGACACTCATCTCAAATCCCTCACTATATGTGAAATTTGAAACTAGTATTCGGAAAGTTTACTCAGATGACTATTTAGTTTTCTTGTAAAGAAAAGTTGAGAGTGTTGGAAACATTAGACTTCAATTTACTAATTAGTCTCATGCATATCTGTTTATAGTATTTGGATAATTGGGATTGTAAGACAATTTTTACTTTATGATTAATAAAGATACTTGGTATTTGTTATTCATTCATATAAATATCGTTATCCTATATTTGCATGTTTAATCCTTGAATGATTTTATCATTCTAAATATGTCCATTGTCAGTTAACAATATGGGAATATTGTTATGCAATGCAAATGTGAGTGTTGGTTATATTCTATGAGAATGTGGATTGTTCCCGCCAAACTCATATGTATTCACAAGGGATGCATATTGGATACCCCAACTTTCAAGCATTTACTTTTGGATCCTTGTCATGAGTAAAATGTTGAAATGGTTTATTAAGTCATCCTTAGACTTGAGATACAAGCAAGTTCTGTTATGTGTAGATATCACTTTTGTAATTATATGCCAAACGCTGTCCTGAATAAGGTAGTTATAAAAGCTATTTTTCGGAGTGATGTGACGCAACATCCACAACACTTGTAGTCAACAAAGGATTTGTTACTCCAATTGATATGTGCAGAAAGATACCATGGGCTCTCTCCAGAATTAATCAGATAACTGTTCGGCCGAACCCAAAGGGTAATGCAAGATGATTCTTGGTTACATTTGGTATATCTAATTAAAATTCTATAACGAGAATCTAAATGGTTAAACTATATGGAATGAGTTAGGATCCATATCCATGGTTTAACGGTATCTATAACAAGGGATGATTATAGCAAGAAATAAATAACCATGCTACTGAGAATATTTTTTTGAAACTTTATCTCAGACATTTCTAGTTCAATAACGAATGTGAGTGTTGCTAGACGTTTCCGTCGTTGGTATATATGGTGTCTGCTACTCCAACTCCCAAGTGGGAGCTGTTGGGTTATGGTAGTTAGATTAGCCGTTATACGACTAGAAATGTGTGAGCCTATTGGGGGCACACACGTTAATACACGAAGAGTACGTTTATTAAATAATTAATATATATACTTGTTATATTTATTAATTGTTTAATATGTTTCACGAAATAATTTAACGGTTATTAGTTTAAATCGTTAGACACTTTAACTAATTTAAATATATGTTAAATATAAAAGAGAGGGACTTGGATGTCGGAAAACGAAACTCCCGGACCTCCTTCCAATGTGGCCAGTTATGGGAAGGTTCTAGGAGGGGAGGAGAGTGTCGATTTTGTGTAACTAAAGGAGGTGAAAGCAATGACTTGTTGGACAAGTTGGGGTGCTATATAAACACACCTTTGGCTCATTGTTTACACGGTACAAAAAAAAACCTTAACACCTTTCACGTAAAAAAATTGTTTTATATTTTCCTTGGTCCACAATTGCGGCTGGCAATTTGATTCGTACAGTATTAACAAGAATTCTAATTCTTGTTTTATTCGTCTATTATCCTCTTCTTTTAATACACGTTCGAACGTATACCGTTTGGTATTCGATCGTGTTTAAGCTACAACAAGAACACAAGTTTGTTTGGTTGTATACGTGAAGCAAACGACTAGCATCGTAACGTATTTGTTTGACGTGTAGTGTGAGCAACCGTAGAGGTAGTATATATTTACTACTTAGTTTCAATTTACGGGTGACTACAAGGGTTAGTTTTCTATTTAGTTTTCTTGTTCCCTTTTATTCTTTGTTTGTTTATTATACGTGTTAACTATAATTGTAAACTAGATCCATTATCCGCTGCGTACTCGTAGTTAATTGGTTAACACATTATAAAATCCCAACAAATACATCTCCTGATTCTAATAAAACTTCATTTGCCTTTTCCACGTCTCTATTATTACCATACATGAATTGTGCAGAGTCACCAATGGAGATGGAAACCACGGGCAATCCTCTATTCAGACTATTTTGGCTTTCATCGCGATGCTGCAATAAATTAGTTTAGATATACACATATATTATATAAAACTAACATTAGTTAGAGGTGGCAATTTCAACGGCTTTATCTAAAGATGGGTTAAGAGTTGCATACCAGACTTCTCAAGATATATTAACTAAACTACTATTTATGGGTCAGCTTAACCCGGACCAGGCAGTTTGACCCACATTGAAGGGAAAAGAATTATTATTTTCAATACGTGTTACTATAATAAAAAGGAAATTAATAAAACTACCATGATGAATGCGATCAAAATACAAGTTCCATTACTGGAGTTAGAAAGAGTAAAGGCAAGTTGATTGGTTGACTTCAAGTCAACTTTAATTTCACTTCCAGTCCCTTGACTTTAAGATAAGAGAAAACTGAGCATCAACTTTGAGGTTTAAGGTTCGTTTGTACTTTGAGGTTTTAAAATCGCTACTCTTATTGTGTCTTTTACTGTTTTTATGTTTTGATTTTGAGTTTCAGAATTGTTTTGATTATATATTTTTGTTCTCAAAATTAATTTCAACCATCAACTTAATGATCATATTAAATAGATAATATTTGTGCAAAAGGTGGATCTAAAAAAATGAGGAAATCAGTTGTGAATTTAATATTGTGTTGTGTTGAATTTTTGGATTACGTTTATATGTTCTTACGATGATGATGGGTTGTGAGATGGAAATAAACCTGAAGAGATTTTGGAGACTTTTTTGTTTCTTTCCACTAAAATTGATGAAAAGGGTGGTTAAAACAACATTGAGGTACATTACATAAGAAACAAAAGACATTTGCCCAAAGAATAAAAAAATTAATATAAAATTAACATTCATTTGCCACAAATGACACTTAAATGCGCATGATTTTTTCATTTGCGATTTCGATAACAATTCGGTTGTGAAGGCAGTTCCTTTTATAGAGATAAAATATAAAAATAACAAGATACAATGGTTCAAAAAACATGTATTGATGTGGTGAATGATAATTGATGGTGGCAAGTTACTTGACGTTGTGGATGACAGACTTATATCAGTTAAGATAAGCGAGACGATACAAACACATGTGCACAAGGATTAAAAACACATGTGCATATTTCATGGGTTCTTGAACCAGCCGAGGAATACATGTGCACGCCTAAAAGATGAACCAACTGTTAAAGACATTGGATTATGCACATGTGCACGCTTCATATATTTGTAATAAAATTGAATACAAGTGTAAACATAATGACGTTTGTGATAAAGCTGAATATCATAAATCTATTGTTAAAGTTTTGTTGTTTGTATTTATATTTATGTAATGTTTCTTAAATATACATGTGCATAGGGGTGAGCATCGGCCCAATACCGCCCCGACCCGACCCGAACCGAGAAATCCCGAAACCAAAATTGGAGGAAAACCTAAACCGAATACCGAACCGAAATTACGCGGGTTTACTCGATTCGATTCCGGAAGAGTCAGTTTCGGTCGGTTTTGTCGGTTTTGGTTGTGTTTTCTCGGTTTTCGGCTCGAACCGAGAGATCCCGAAATCGGATTCGGGGAAAACCTAAACCGAATACCGAACCGAGTATGGTCGGTTCGGTTTCGGTCAGTTTTGCTCACCCCTACATGTGCATATATAAAACACCTATGCATAAACGAAAAATACAATTGTCATAATGTTGTTAAGTTAACCTTTTTTTTTTTTTTTTTTTTTTTTTTTTTTACAAAACACATATGCATAAAATGTATTTTTAAACATGTATAATTATATATAGATTTGCGTTCATGTGGTGTACAAGCTTAAAATAGATAAAATAGGTACACATGTGGACCGTTGGATCAATCTTGATAGATGAGATCAAAATAAATAATACTAATTAATTAGATAATAATACTCATTAATTAGATATTTAGTTTAAGGGTATTATAGTAATCTTTGTCATGTCCAATTATCTGATTTTTGCCATTGTAATCCCATCTTAAATGATTCCATTCAAGGTATTCTTTTTTCAATCGGTATTCTATGTCCAGATTACTTCTCTTAATTTAGTTAACAACTTCACTATGTCTGAAAAACAAAACATGAGTGTTATTGAGCAATCTCATGGCAGTGCGTTAATGGCGCCTACAGAAAGAGGGGATGCATATTACGAATATGTATTTGATTTTAAGGTACAAATTGTATCGTTGGCGACTAAAGGAAGTGAGTATGAGTACAGCACCAATCTTTTTTTGGTTACAGCACTCGATCTTTCAGGTAACCAACTTTCTGGCCCCATTCCCAAGGACTTTATGTCCCTTGCTGGCTTGCGTTATATGAATTTGTCAGGAAATCATTTAACAGGAAGAATTCCTGAGGAGATTGGTAAAATGACATCACTTGAATCTCTTGATATTTCTCTGAACCAACTCAATGGGAGTATTCCTTGGAGCATCTCAGGGTTGAGCTCACTAAGTTCCTTGAATGTGTCTTTTAACAAGTTGACAGGAGAAATTCCAACTAGTACTCAGCTCCAGAGCTTAAACGAGTCCAGCTTCATGGGGAACGCACTCTGTGGGCCTCCACTTGCAGAGCAATGCAATAAGAAAAGGGTTCCACCTGATGCTGAAAGTACACAAGATTTATCATCAGATGGACAGAACTGGGGACTAATCATCAGCATTGTTCTTGGATTCATAATCGGATTTTGGGCTGTGATGGCTCCTCTCATAGCCAGCAAAGTTTGGAGAAGTGTTTACTTCTGTTTTCTCTACAAAGCATGGTTCAAGGTTCGTGTTGTTTGTTGCAACCATACTCATGGTTGACGTGATAAGATTTGAATGTGTATTTTTATTTACGCTAAAGTCAACTTGTAGCCGTCTGATCATGGTTAATGTCATAAGATTTGAATTTCCAGTTTGTGTATTTTGACTTTCCAGTTTTTCAACGAATTAGCTCACTTGCTTTTATGTATACCAATATCATTGTGTGTGTGTTTGTAGATGCCTGGATGTATACATGCATAAATGGATGTATTTCTATGTCTGTGGTGATGATTGTTACTGCACGATTTTCTTCTCTTTTAGTATTGACTCGAATTAGAATTGTGTTTCCAGCTTTTATCAAGTTATTTGAGCTCAAGCATAGAGAAAAGAGATTGAAACATATAACAAACCTAACTCGAGCTTATTAGGGATTGACTCGATTTATTTCTGAACCTTCTTGTAATACACTTTTTGGAGCAATCAAGGCAAACTCAAGTTTAGAAAAAAGAGTTAGAAACAACTGTGGTTATCATAATTTTCAAGATACTTGAGCCAACTTGAATATGTTTGATACAAACTTGAGAGTCTGCATCCCAAAGGCTCGCTGAGCTAATGAGCTGAACTTTAGCTCAACCTCATGCACTGGAGTGGAGCTCAAGCTTATCTAAAGGTGCTTGAGCATGGCAGCTCTATTTGGAGTCCTAGACTCAGAGTCCACAGTCAGGATCTCCCATCGCTTACCTCAACTTAAAATAGTCGTACCCACCATTTCCATTTCAGTGAATTCTAAAGAGTCGTATTACGATTAATTGATTGTTGAGAATTCAAACCAATGCATACCGTATAAAACATAAAATCAGATCACGATAGCACAAAAGATGCAGACTTATAAGTACACAATACGCTATAACATTAGGAAGAAGCAGTAGCCATCTTTTCTATGTATGAACATCAGTAGTAGAAATATTATAGATTACTAACAAGTAACAAATCAAAAAATGTGATCAACAATTATATTACATATCACAGTGTAATTCATGTTGGGATTTTAAAATCATGATAACCATTAACTACGAGTACGCAGCGGATAATGGATCTAGTTTACAATTATAGTTAACACACATATAATAAACAATCAAATAATAAAAGGAACAAGAAAACTAAATAGAAAACTAACCTTTGTAGTCACCCGCAAATAAAACTAAGTAGTAAATATATACTACCTCTACGGTTGCTCATACAAACACGTCAAACAAATACGTTAGGATGCTAGTCGCTTGCTTCACATATACAACCAAACAAACTTGTGTTCTTGTTGTAGCTTAAACATGATCCGAATACTCAAAAGGTATACATTCGAATCATATTAATAAGATGAGGAACAGAACAATTTTGTACGTGTATTAAAAGAAGAAAGCATACAATAAATAAAACAAGAATATAATTCTTGTTATAAGCTTGAGAAGTTTGACTAATGTCAAACCAATGAAACTTGCAGCCTGCCGATTGGATGGATAAAGGAAAAGAAACAATTTAGTACGTGGGGTATCATATGTTTAAGATTGTGTCGTATGTTTTAATGAGGCCAAGGGGTGTTTATATAGCACCCCAACTTGTCCAACAAGTCATTATTATTCACTCCATTAATTTGCCAAAACCGACACATAGCCCCCTCCTAGAACCTTCCCATAACTGGCCACATTGGAAGGAAGTCCGGGAGTTTTGTTTTCCGACATCCAAGTCCCTCTCTTTTATATTTAACATATATTTAAATTAGTTAAAGCGTCTAACGATTTAAACTAATAACCGTTAAATTATTTCGTGAAACATATTAAACACTTAATAAATATAACAAGTATATATATTAATTATTTAATAAACGTACTCTTCGTGTATTAACGTGTGTGCCCCCAATAGGCTCACACATTTCTAGTCGTATAACGGCTAATCTAACTACCATAACCCAACAGCTCCCACTTGGGAGTTGGAGTAGCAGACACCATATATACCAACGACGGAAACGTCTAGCAACACTCACATTCGTTATTTAACTAGAAATGTCTGAGATAAAGTTTCAAAAAATATTCTCAGTAGCATGGTTATTTATTTCTTGCTATAATCATCCCTTGTTATAGATACCGTTAAACCATGGATATGGATCCTAACTCATTCCATATAGTTTAACCATTTAGATTCTCGTTATAGAATTTAATTCAGATATACCAAATGTAATCAAGAATCATCTTGCATTACCCTTTGGGTTTGTCCAAACAATTATCTGATTAATTCTGGAGAGGGCCCATGGTATATTTCTACACATATCAAGTGGAGTAACAAATCCTATGTTGACTACAAGTGTTATGGATGCTGCTTCTCATCACTCCGAAAAATAGCTTTTATAACTATCTTATTCAGGACAGCTTTTGGCATATAATTACAAAAGTGATATCTACACATAACAGAACTTGCTTGTATCTCAAGTCTAAGGATGACTTAATAAACCATTTTCAACATCTTACTCATGACAAGGATCCAAAAGTAAATGTTCGAAAGTTGGGGTATCCAATATGCATCCCTTATGAATACATATGAGTTTGGCGGGAACAATCCACATTCTTATAGAATATAACCAACACTCACATTTGCCTTGCATGACAATATTCCCATATTGTTAACTGACAATGGACATATTTAGAACGATAAAATCATTCAAGGATTAAACATGCAAATATAAGATAACAATTATTATATGAATGAATAACAAATACCAAGTATCTTTATTCATCATAAAGTAAAAATTGTCTTACAATCCCACTTATCCAAATACTATAAACAGATATGCATGAGACTAATTATTAAATTGAAGTCTAATGTTTTCAACACTCTCAACTTTTCTTTACAAGAAAACTAAATAGTCATCTGAGTAAACTTTCCGAATACTAGTTTCAAATTTCACATATAGTGAGGGATTTGAGATGAGTGTCTTATCTCATATGCTCATACTACTGCAAGTGTCATAGTATGGAGATGTCGCCTTACCTTGCATAAGGTATTAGAAGTCAACGACATACTGACAATCATCTTTACAGTTTCTTAAAATGAAAAGTATTCTTATTCATTAATGTGTAATGCAACAATGCTCTTCGTTGAGCATATCTAGTTAGCAGATTTATCATAAATGATAAAATCCTACTTTAACTAGTTTTAATTATCCTCTAGCATCATTGTACGTATACAACACTATGTTTTATAATTCGTAAACATCTGTATTAACAATAATCTAAATACTCTCAATTAGATATTGTTGTTGTCAGCTCATCTTGCTCTAGTGCAAAAGTAACAACCAGTCTTATACACAATATAATATATACATGACAAATCCTTAGTTAAAAACATAAGGTTTCCATCCATGTAATAAATTATTCCAAGTGAAATATACCATTTAAGGCTTGCTTGAATGATATATTGCATTTGTGTTGGACTTAATTTTCCGCATATGTTTATTCCAAATAAACATTTATTCCAAGGTTGTTTGTTCTATTCCCTAAATCCCAAGTGAAGTTTCATTCCAAGCTTAAGGATTAAAATCTAGCTTAAATGGAATGATATCTTCAATATGTTATACAACATATGAATTTTAAGGAAAAACATATTGCTCCCACTTAATGTTAGATGTACTCAAGGAGTTATCTTAATTCAATCAAAATCATATTGTAATTAAATTCAAGATCTCAGCTCCTAGATGCATGATTCGATCCAAACTTGGATTGCTTAAACTTGTATATTACATAAAGATTATATAGACTCTTAACCCTTTTGATTACACACCGTCCTCGCAAAAGGTAATCATTAAAGAAAGAGTTATAAAACTTAATTGCCATATTCCACATTCAAGGAAACATGTATGACAATTAATTATCTTTATTTAATTAATGCATGTATATAAGAAAAATCTAATCACAATCAATTGCTTGAGTAGGATTAAAACTTCTTATTATAAGTCATGCATTAACATGTATACAATTTTGTCCTTGTGAGCCTTTCTTCAAAAGAAACTTATTCCAACCTCACAGGTTAACTGTTAGGCAAAATAACAATCAAGCTCAATACATTGATTTGCCTTTTAAGGACTGCATCTTATCATTCATAATTCTAAGACATTTATCAGATTCAAGATGTGATAATGTACCTTATCAGTTAGCAGATTTTCAATGATCCATTAACTTATATTCCTTAGCATTGATATCAAAATATCAATCAAGTGATGAGGCATCCTTGCATATTTATGAATTAGAGTAACATTATACTTCGGTCAACATTTACATGTTTAACCTTAGTATGACATTAATAAGTGGATTTTAGAAGGTTATGTATTTGTTCTTGAATATCTTCAAGATTTGTTGATGCTCCCACTTACTTTTGTAAGTAGAGACAATTCTCTAAATACTAAGTATTTAAGCAACAATAAATTGTTCTTTATTTGGGAACCATAAAATACATTTTAAGTTCTCATCTCAAGATTGTTAATAAAATGATTCATAAGATTTTAACAAATTCAGAACTTAAATCAAGACATAATGGAATTTCTTCCAACAACTCTAATTAAGATTTGTAGCAAACCCCTAATTTTGTATCACCCTTTAACCGAAAACCTTAGCAACAGTTTTGTGTTTCGTCGAGCTAGGAGGAACACCAATACTACAATCTTCAAGCTAGGAAGTGTAGATAAATCAAAAACCCAAAAGGGTTTAGGATTCGATTGGTTTGAGTGGAAAAACCAAAAATCCCTAAAGGTTTAGGGGTTTTGGTCATGGGTTGTCTTGAATACCTTCTAGGTTTGAACCACATTGAGTATGTCCACGACACACGCAATTTTCTAACCTTGATAGATTTTGGAGGCAGAGCAATTAAAGCTATCATGAATTAAACAATATGAATACTGTTTGTTTCAACCTATTAGACATACCATAATAATGTGGTATTCTATAAGTATTTGAATTGTGAAACTATATCAGAATTCCATAGATAATTTAATTCTCTTTGGACCAAATACTTGTCAATTGGGTCGAGCCAAATTGCATATTAAGTATTTTTGAACCAAGTGCATGCTATAATGTATATTTCTTGAATAATACAAGAACCTTATGCTCATGTGTTCACAAGAAGACAGAACTGTTCAAGAATTATATGTTCATGTGTTTACAAGAAAACACAACATGTCAATAATACATTATAAGTCTTTGAATAATTCAAAGGCCTCATGTGTATGTGTTAACGAGAAGACATAACAATTTTACTATATACTTTATGTTATAAGTCATTGATTAATAAGGACTTTATAATTATGTCTTAACATGTAAACATAATTATACTAACAAAAGTAATCATAAACGCAAACTCTTAAGTTCTGTAGTAATTTCAAGTTAATTTTATACTTCAAATTATGATTATTATCATTTAACCATAATTATGTTGACTAAAACATGTAGTCGAAATGTTGAAGTATCTTTACACTATATCATGACATTTGAATGTAGTAGGGCAACAAACATCTTGTGTGTTCAAGTCCTAGTAGAATAATTAGCTTTCTTACCTTACAGTTAAGAGAAACCAATAATATGTTGTTCCTTGCACACACTTTGAGATTTCTCCCACTAGAAAAACAGCTATTCTTGACTCCAAATGCGAGTCAAGAAGAGGCCTTATGACTCGCAAATGCGAGTCAAGGATGGACCCGTCATAAATCTTCATGACTCGCATATGTGCGTCATCCCTCTATGACACGCATTTATGACCCACGTTTTATGACTCTCCTTTTTGCGAGTCATAACCTAATTTTTTTTTAAAAGATGACCCACGTTTTATGACACTCCTTTTTGCGAGTCATAACCTAATTTTTTTTTTTTTTAAATTAATTTTTTTCAGTTCCTAATTTTCTATTAAATGACAATTAAAAACCTGATAATACAAAATTAAAAAACACAAATATCAAAATAACGCATTTCATATATTAAAAACCTGATAATACAAAATTAAAAACACAAATATTTTCCTTGTTGCTGCTAGAACTAAAAAATCAACCTAACTTTGCCTATGTTAAAAACCCGCTTATACACCATCTCTAACTTTGCCTATACAACAAGGCTACCCGAGTATAATGTTGCGGCTGCTGTGTTTATTGGTTTCAGTATCAGCTAATAGTCCGATCGTGGCTTTTGAGACTCTGAATATGTATCATCCCTGCGAAGTCTAGCTCAAGTACTTTGATAAGCTGTCAATAAGGAAGTTAAAATACAAATCATTGGTAAAAGAAGGAAAGTTGGCGTTGTTTATGGAATAGATAAACTGGTCAGAAGTCACTTACTTCTTTGTTACAAATCCGATACACTTTCCTACCAAGTTGTGGTCCTGCAGCAATTGCCTCAGCGAGATGCTGAGCTTTTTGATTATCCTCTTCTGTTAATGATTCAAAAGGAAAACACATCAGTAAAAAACATCTTAAGTAGAAAACAGTAATGCAAGTAAATAGAGTCGAAACATGCATTCTTCAATGGCACTATAATAACGATTGTGCAGAATGAATATAAACAAAATATATATACAAGAACTTCAATAGACATACTGTTCGATCTCAAGTACAGAGACATTAACACTTGCAAGTCCTCATGCCGGTTTCTTATATAAACAACAGAATCCATATTAAGCAGCATTTATAAGCAGATCATATCATTGACATCTAAGAATGTGATATCAAAGAACAAAAACAACCAATATTTTCTAAGACAATCACTGGTGATCCTTTTGATATATATTATCAGCATACGAGACCATTACAAGATCGATTACATCAAATGCAAATTATACACAAATGGATCAATTAATTAGATTACAGATAAATACTAACAGCAAGAACTACCTACACAAAAAGATCAAGTATATCAAACACAAGAAAGGGCAGTCAAGAAAACACACAGATCATATTACAACTGATATCAGTCGATTACAGGTTTGATACACGCACATCTATCTGTCTGATTTAATCACAATACCTCAAACACACAAAATACGTTATTTGATCTATTTTTTTATTTCATCACAAATAAAACACATACATTACCTCAAACACCAAATATCTTCAAGAATAAGTTGAGTAGCCCACGAACCAACATTTCCCGTTATATCACTCACTGCTACAACTTTGCCACCAGCTTCATGAATAAGTTGAGCAGCCCACGAACCAACATTTTCGAATCTCTGAGAATAAACAAACACAATTAGTAATAAGAATTAAATTAAACGCAAATCTGCCCAACCTTTATATAAAATAGACATAAAAAAATCTTAGTTATAGGATATTTTTACCTGTACAACAAAATGTTGACCAGCAACACTTAATCCATGGTCATTAAGAAGGGCCTCTGTTGCAAAAAGCACTCTCCTTCCCGTTGCAGCATCTCTACCAAGTTAAAATGGTAACAAGGTCAGAGCAAGTATTGACATCTAGGGTTGTTTTCAGCATTAACCAGTGTACGGTATATTCATAAGAACTTCGACGGTCCAAAATAACCCATTCCAATTTTTCTTTTTAACTATTTACAGACTACTGTAATACTCTGTCTCTTGTATATGTAAACCAAACAAAAGAAAATCATGAGAGCTAATGTCAGTTAACCTATGGACTACGTCAAGAGCCTGCTGACATAGTCATATTCAACTACACAACCTTATATTACTAAGTCATATATTAATCGCATATATAATTTTTTTAACACTAGCAAATAAAAACAACTGATATTGACTAACACACATGACAGTCATATTCATATACACAACCTATCTTACTAAACTAAACACTCGCAGTTAAAACTAACCAATAATCACTACCTAACACACACAAACAAACACACAGTTTCATATTTAAAAATTAAGCACTTGAAGATAAAATTAACTGATAATCACTACCCTAACAAACATACACCGAACATAAGTTTCAACCTACCAATATTACATAACCGATAATCTCTGAGAATAAAAAAACACAATTGCCATCATATTAGTTGAGGTGCATTAAGTACCTTCAGAACAAGGCCAATAGGTAACAAGTTCTCCCTCCCTCATATGTCGTATCCTACATGTGTTACAAAGTAAGTCAGTTGTAATTATTTAAACAATAACATAAAAACTTTATTAGTTCAGAATCGTTACTAACCGAAATCCAACCCTTGCACTCCCATTGTTAATATAATATAAATTAAGGGTAACAACTGACTGATCATCTCTAACGCATCTGAGAAGAGAACAGAAGAAACCAATTATAAACTTAATATTATAGTTATTGTTAGACGTGAAAGAAACCATTGGACTTAAAGCCAGCAAACCTTATCACCACAGCTTTGTCGGTGAACCCTTCACGTCGATTACATCCTGAATCTTAGGGTCTACTTCGAGCATCTTAGCGGCTGAAAATGGCGGCACAAATTAAAAAAATACTAAAAACGTTAGATCTACAAATAAAAAACATATAGATCTATAAATAAAATCAATGGATCTACAAATAAAATGAATAACTACAAAAAAAAATTATAGATCGACAAAAAAATCTATACATCTACAAAAAAAGAACAAAAAAAACTATAAATAACGAAAAATATTATAGATCTACAAAAATAATGTTCAAAAATCATAGATATATCAAAATACCTCAAAACTTTAGGGTGGAGAGTTTCGGTGGTGTCGGTGGAGGTGGAGTCCGGTGGTGGTGCGTCGGATGGTGGTGGTGCTGTCGGATTGTGTTTTTTAGAGAGAGAGAGTTATTGTGTGTGTGTGTGTGTGTGTTTTAGAGTGTGAAAATGAAATGAGTTGGGTGAGAGTCGAATGGTGGAATCAAGCTTTTGTGGTCCGTGTTTTTTAAAAAATTTGAGATATGACACGAATTTTATGACACACAAAAATGCCTGTCGTCTAACCTTCAGATTTTACAATTTATGACAGTTTTTTTATGACTTACAATTTTGCGTGTCATTATATTGTGTGTGTCATAAAAAGCGAGTCATTAAAGGCCCTTTTTCTAGTAGTGACACACTTTGAGATTTCTCCCACTTGTGTAAGGCACAACATCATATTATGAAAACAAACAACATGTGATTGATTGTGTAAACAATATGATAATGTCATAGATATTACAAGTAGTTTTAGAACCATAACCTTTAATAAGGAATTGTGGATTATTATTCTATAGATAACGTTCAGAAAGCAACAGCAGAAAGGCAACGTGTTATCTAATAAAATAAAATGCAATTATCCTTTAAGCAATGGTCGTTCATATTCGGAAACTAATGAATTATTTCAAAGCAAGTTTGAAATGATATGGGTGACTAACAAGGAAATAAATCTCGTAGCTCCCACTGAAATTGACAACATTACATGAATGTTATTTCAGTAATAAAACGCAATGCTCCCACTGGATTTGTCAACATTGTAAGTGTTACATTGCCAGTAGAAAGCATATTGCAATTTAATACACTTTCCTATTCTCTTCGAATGCCTACAAGTAGAAATGTACTTAGGTATTGAACAGAGTATATGAAGTCCTACTTATGTAGATGAGGGACTAGCCATTCATGCTTTCAATTAACTTGAATAGTTAGCATGCAATTCCTCCTTTATCGTCTACATAGCCCCAAGGGTATTTAGCACTATAAGGAATAATAAGAGTCCAAGAAAAATACCTAGCGAATATGCTAGTAATTTCTTTACTCTTTGCGGTTTAAACTCATACATCATGACAAGTGCAAGATGTCATTTATTTTGGTAGCTATAGACAAAATGTTTTCTAGTTACACAAAATATTTTATCTTTCAATTATTTCAATACCGGAAAAAGGGTAATGAAAGATCATAAGTGAGTTTAACAATTGTAATTTGATCTTAGTTTGTCAACTAAGGAGAAATAAATAGGAATAAGTCTCACTCTTCTTACCAGGAAAAGAGACTAAGTGTGTCTTTTTAAGAAAAAACAAACTTTTGTTTACGAATTATGTTGCAACAACACAATTTTAATCAGAACATAGAAAGTTCAATGTTAGTATTTTCGATAATTAAATTCTTAAAAGAATTAACTACCCAATTAATTACTAATTAAGACTAAGATCCATCTTGACCTCCCACTTATTACCGGAGGTCTGACCAGCGTGTAAACAAGTAGGGCAAGAGGTAAGCGACGAGCGTTAATTGCATAAACTGCAACTCTTAGACTTATGAGACTGATCAAGACATTAGTAGACAAGTAATAATGTCATGAGCATGTTTAGTCTCATCTTATGCCTCGGGTCCAAGGTCTGACCAAGCATACTCGAAATAAGTCGACCAAGCAAGAACGTGCAAATATCGCCAAAGGTCTGACCAATGAGCAAAATTCGCCATGGGTTGAAATGGCCCTAAGGTCTGACCAAAGAGGTCAAGTCAAATGCACGTGTTCTTGGTTGGGTGGCATAGACTTAAAATTTACATATAGGGTATATACATAAATGTGATAAAATCGTGTACAAAGAAGCATGCAAAACAACTTTGTAGCACTTTATTTTAAAAACTTTTAGTAATGACACTGTAGTGATCATCATGGTTCACGGTAGCTCCAATCGAACTCGCAAGGAGGCGGAGGACCAGGTCAGCGCGAAGCTATGACCGGAAATCCTTTAGGTGTGACTGTGCGCACCGCCTGAAACCCCCCTTATAGTTTGTTCTAGTGGGTGAGCCATACTTCCCAAGTGTCCATAGCATCCTGTTTTTAATTTCATGAAAACTTGTTTCAATAATTTAGGTCACTTAATTTTACAAAAACAATTTTCCACGAATCAAATAGCAGGTCACAATGAGCATGGTATTTAGGCGTGTAAATTAAGACCATATTAATGTCATCTTTTTATAGGTATTAGTCCTCTTTTATTTTAGTTTTAGGCATGTAAACATGTAGGCTAAAAATAAAAATCACAAAAGGACATAATACTAAAAACATGACAATAATATTAACAAGTAAACATTTAGATCCGAGAACTCTAGCAAGTCTTCCCCAAAAAGAGAACCATAAGACCCTCACTAGGTTTTCATCAAGTGCCTAGATCGCCACATGCATCACAAAAAATGATTGCGTAGGTCTTATAGCCGGAATACACACATAAAATAATCATGGCAAACTTATTAACTTTTAATTTTTGCTATTTTATGTATCTAATTAACCGTTAATTAATTCGTGTGTGTCTTGTTATTTTTTATTAATTAATGACAAGTATTGCATTATAGTTGTCAAAATAAAAATAAAACAAATAACTAAGTTAGATTTCATGCTGCCTTTTCGCGTGTTTATTAAATCGTGTAACCCATAATCGATAAACGAGATGGCTCTCTGATACCACTGTTGGGATTTTATAACGTGTTAACCAATTAACTACGAGTACGCAGCGGATAATGGATCTAGTTTACAATTATAGTTAACACGTATAATAAACAAACAAAGAATAAAAGGGAACAAGAAAACTAAATAGAAAACTAACCCTTGTAGTCACCCGCAAATTGAAACTAAGTAGTAAATATATACTACCTCTACGGTTGCTCACACTACACGTCAAACAAATACGTTACGATGCTAGTCGTTTGCTTCACGTATACAACCAAACAAACTTGTGTTCTTGTTGTAGCTTAAACACGATCGAATACCAAACGGTATACGTTCGAACGTGTATTAAAAGAAGAGGATAGTAGACGAATAAAACAAGAATTAGAATTCTTGTTAATACTGTACGAATCAAATTGCCAGCCGCAATTGTGGACCAAGGAAAATATAAAACAATTTTTGTACGTGAAAGGTGTTAAGGTTTTATTTTGTATCCTCTAAACAATGAGCCAAAGGTGTGTTTATATAGCACCCCAACTTGTCCAACAAGTCATTGCTTTCACCTCCTTTAGTTACACAAAATCGACACTCTCCTCCCCTCCTAGAACCTTCCCATAACTGGCCACATTGGAAGGAGGTCCACGAGTTTCGTTTTCCGACATCCAAGTCCCTCTCTTTTATATTTAACATATATTTAAATTAGTTAAAGCGTCTAACGATTTAAACTAATAACAATCAAATTATTTCGGGAAACATATTAAACAATTAATAAATATAACAAGTATATATATTAATTATTTAATAAACGTACTCTTCGTGTATTAACATGTGTGCCCCCAATAGGCTCACACATTTCTAGTCGTATAACGGCTAATCTAACTATCATAACCCAACAGTATTGATATTCGGGGGAAAATCTAGACATATTTATCATGGGGTGAAAACAATCGTCCCGAATTCAGCTCCATTGCCATTGCTACGACAAAGCATGCTCAGACCTGGTCGTCTTAACCTTACATTCAGACAATATTGAGGTTTCATAGAGTTTTTTAGTGTATATAATAAAACTTGGTAGCATTGGTTAGTTGTTTTATTTTTTGTTTTCCCATAATTTTATCCTGAATTGTTGGTGGTATATGCTCTCTTTCCGAGTGCTTCTGCAGAGTTCTGCTTCAGTTAACCAAACTGCTTTTGCATGCTGCTTTGATTAGATTTTGACTGCTTCAATATGATAGTTGATTATTGCTGTTTTTCATGCTGCTACAAAAAACCAAACACCAAACCAAGCATGGAATTCACAATACCTGAAGAAATCTTTTCACTTAACCATGGGCCTGATAAGGTTCGTCTAACTGCTCTTAGGACCTGACTTTTGATAGGATGGTTGGATGCCTCGTTGATTGTTTTGGATCCCTTGGGTTACTTTATTCTTAATAAGTACATGAGAAAGACAGAGTGATTCATTATGTTTTTGATAACATATCCTGCATTTTCAGGGACTTCTTGGCTTACCTTCTCTAGAAAGAATGTATGGAAGAGGGAGTAGATGAATAGTGATATTTCACTGAATAAGTATTACAGTGTGTAATTGGGTCCATTTTTTTTTTGGTTGTTGTTGATGTTGAATAAGCAGTTGAAGTTTTGGTTGTGCCAGTGAGGTTAAATTTTCAATAAGTTGAAGATGACTTTTTGCATCGGAAAATATCAATTGCAGATGAGTTGAATATTTTAGTAATGAAGTTTAATACTGGTTTCGTATGATAGTTTCGTGTCTAAGATAGGGGTAACTTTCGATTTGTAATATGATGTTTTTACATTTAATGGTGCTTATAAATTCATAAAAGTAATGGGTGTATCATAAACACATAAACAACTACTCTCAATTAAGGACCATTTTTTTTTTTTTTTCCCCTTCCTCAAATCAGTTTATGCACTTTTCCTTTTAGACCGGTGTAACAATGACCATATCTACCACCACCGCCTTACTTCCCATCAACTTTCAACCATTCACAAACTCAATCACCAAAGAGTTGCATCAACTACCCAACCAATCACACAAATATATTTACAACAACACACACAACAACAAAAATATCGTTTGGTCATCCGGATGACCAAACCATCTCAACTTTTTCCCCTTCACACGTGCTTGGTGCACCTTCCTAAGAATAACGGGTCAACTTTGGCCATTGCTCTATTACGTCTAGTTTTAGAGCGAATTCTTAATACCGGTAGTAGTCATTTTGTATAAAATAAGCATTGATGTAAAAATGTTGTAAGGTTAGTCATAATGCTTAAAAACAAATATATTTAGACTATGTTTTATAGCCCCGAATTCAAGAACCAAAACCAAAAAAAGCAATAACTAGGACTAAAAGCAATATGAGAACAAAATTATCCTAAATCATGTCACACCCGATTCAAAATCCTAGATGTGTTAGTAATCGTTTTTTGCTAACAATTTACCCAGATCCCATACTATTA
Source organism: Artemisia tridentata subsp. tridentata (assembly GCA_021014915.2). Classification (NCBI taxonomy): domain Eukaryota; kingdom Viridiplantae; phylum Streptophyta; class Magnoliopsida; order Asterales; family Asteraceae; genus Artemisia; species Artemisia tridentata. The sequence goes on along the minus strand of CP139503.1, from coordinate 20,604,898 downwards.
CATTTTAGTAAGGGTGCGTTTGGTATGATCACGGGTTTTAGAATAAAATTTGGATTTGATAGAGAATGAAAAAGAAGAAGAAAAGAGAAAGATGGTGGGAACAAAAGAAAGATATTAATTATGGAGAAATCATACCTACATTAAAATGTAAGCAATTCCCTACATTTCATTTGAAAAAAGTTTTAAAAATGTACAGTTGAGTCCCTGCGGTAAATCCCTTGCACATGTTTTCCCTCTGTCCCTACCCTTTTTTTCAAAGGAAATGTAAGGAATTGCCGACATTGTAATGTAGGTATGATTTCCCCATTAATTATATATGAAATATTATTTTTTTATTGTTTTAAATTAATATTTAAATGTTGTATATAACGTAATGTTATAATAAAATATATTATATAAATTAAATGTAGAAAGAGATAAAGAGGTGATTAAATAAAGGCCCACTTAATATGCACAAATCTACTCAAACCTAAGTACATAGTATACTATCAATCTTTTATCCCTCATACCATTGATTATTGATAAACTGGCAACCAAACAAACTTTAAACGTCTTGTCAAACTGAAACCCATTCTAATGGAGGATAACAAACGCACCCTAAATGTTAGTTGCAGTACCAAGGTACAACAATTGCACCATCATTGATCAACTGTAGCATGATATAAAACACTTGAAAAATATAATTTCGAATCCTTGCAATTTTCTTCTTAAAAGCTGAATATATACAAATTTCAATTTAATCCTATATCGTTTTCTTCTCGTTTTCGGCGCATGAGAAACACGAAAACTTACTGAAAACACACATGCACACCACAAACACACATAATTGGTCCACTTCAAAGTTGTTTATACCACAGATGGATTTAAACTTGAGAATTTCAAGTTCAACCCATGTTTGGTGCAAATAACTTTAAACAACTATACCAATATTCTCAAAAGAGTGAAAAGTACTTTATTCAGTTTGAGTCTGTGTGACAGTTGGGGATGAGCAATATAGATTGCGGATCAGACCAAACTGAGAAACTTGGCCGAACATATTTCGGTTTAGTCCTCGGTCCACCTTATTTCTCATTTTCGGTCCTCGGTCCAGTCCAGTCTTACGTACAACCGGCTATTGTTCTTGATTGGACCGTACTAGACCGACGAACCGAACCGGACTTGGACAAACAGTTTCGGTCTATTACTTGGTCAGAAGTTTTTGGCTAAATTGGTTCCCGAGCCAGTATGGTCCTGGTCAGTTCGGTCCTATTTTTGGACCGTGATCAACCCTAGTGATTGTATACTCGATTTTCTATTAAAAAGATCTACATACCAAAATTGCAATTTTCTATGGGCTAAAGCTACACATCACATAATACTCTAGGGACATTTCTAACCTCTCTACTATAGTCAAAAAGTCAAATATAACTCCTTTCTTTTTCTTCTTCTCCGAAGTTTCTTAAACCCTAAACCACTGATCGGAAAACCATGACGTCACACAGAGTCTGCGGCAGATGCAGCGACAATGACCGGAAAATCCTCCATCACATCCGTCTGAAGCAAACATTCCATCACTTTTGCACCACCTGTGTCCTCCATACCCACAAGCAAACCTTCTGCCCATCATGCCTCACCATCCACCACCACTCTCCTCCCCAAAACGCCGTCTTTTGCTACAAATGCCGCTCATTCTCACACTCCACTTGCGTTTCTCGAACTGGGTCCCACTTGTTTTCTTGTTTCACTTGCTTAAACCCTGGGAATCTTGATTTTGATATGAAGATAAAGGAGAAGAGTAGTGATGGGTGTAAGGGGATTGATGGGGTTAGTGGGAAGCTCTTGGTTTTGGCGGCCGAGATATCGAATGTGTCTATGAGGAATGCAGTTGTGGCGGCGCATAATGAGGCGGTGAATCGTGGGAAGGAGGCGGTGTATATGTGGAAGATGGCCAGGGAGGCGGTTGTGCGTGTTGAGAATATGAAATATGATCATAGGATTGTAATTGCTGGGAACGGGAACGGGAACGGGAACGCGAACGCGAACGCGAACGGGAACGCGAACGGGAACGGGAGAGGGGTTAATATGAGTGTGGTTAGTGAGGCGATGAATGCGGTTAATTTGGCCGGTGAAGGTGTGGCAAATAATCTCAAGAGTGACGAGGATGATGATTATGACGACTTTGCTGAACAAATTGAGTCGGAGTTGTTGATGGATAGTGAAGAGTCGCCTGAGAATAATTGTCGGAGCAATAGGATTTGATTCAAGAAGGTGTGGATATTTATTATTGCTTGTTAAAAATGTTTATCTGATTATTGCGTATTGATAGAGCGAATATAAGTCATGCGTGTTTGGATTAAGGCAAACGTTAATAACTCTCGGATCATTAGAGGGTGAAACAGTCGAATAATCATTTTATAGTTGCTTATTGAAACTGTTACTTGATTTTGGATAGAATTGCAAAATACTTTAGACCTCTGATTATTTTTTGTTTTGATGCAACAAAGGTTAATGCAAAAACTAAAATGTTTCATTGCCCTTTGTTACAGTCTATTTTCAATTTAGTTTATATAATATAAGCGTTTACCATCAAGCAATTTCAAACACGGCGTTAGTAATTGATCTGATATTGTTACTTTTGTCTTGCAGGTTATTTTTGAAATTGGTGCGAGTGACATTTTTGGTGAGATTCTTGTTATGATCTTTGGCAGGAATCAATGGCATATATTGGGTTTATTGGATGGTAAATAGTACATTTTTTTTCCTTCTGAAAGTTCAATCTGATTTTGAGTATAAATTTTGATGTTGGTTGAGTGTTTTGTGGAAACTGGAAAATTGAAGTTGATCATTTTTACGATTGAAAGTAGAAAGTTCAATCCGCTTTGGATTCGTTTTTGGCGACACCCATGTTGCATCTAGTGAAATTGATACCTTTTTTTTTGACGATTATATGTTTATGAAACCATATTTGTTTTCTATCAGTATGCTCAACTGTAGTGGTTACTTGTAGTGGTTTGATCTCTAGAGCTTGATCTATAGGGATTTGCACTGGTTCATAACCATAACCAGAAATAGGAAAAGTTAACCAAAACCTGTAACTGGATAGTGTTTTAGAATTGGTTCAGTTTGTGACCAATGAAAATTAGTTGATTTGTTTTGGATTGGTCTGACTGATTTTAGTTAATGGTGAGTTGGTTACTTAAAGTATACCGGGTGCAATTCTGTGTAGCAGACCAATTTTGGTCTCAGAACCCAATAAGTTAATCGACTGTCACACTTGGAGTGCTAATATGCAAACCTCTATTTAAGTGATATATACTCTTACCAAGCCAGTAAGCCATCACATTTTCATATAATATTGAGGTTAAGGATCTCAAAGTGAAAAGTGTACAGGTGACATTGCGGCATCTTTGACCTTATAGCTTATTTCCCTATGAATTAGTCGATTTGTGTTATTCGGTTGTTAAGTGTTACGATCCCACATCGGCCAAGTATGGGATTGGTTGATGGTTTATAAAGTCTAGGTGTCCCCTCCTCCTTTGAGCTAGCTTTTTGGAGTGAGTTCTACACTTAGCTTATGAACCGATACGAGCCTAGTATGGGATCGTATCATTAAGGATCAAACTAGTAACGATAATAAATTAACTTACTAGAAAACTAGTCAAATGAGCATATTCACATGCCATTTGGCCGGACATGTTTTGACTTAGACAAAAAAAGTACCCTTCTTATATAAACTTGTTTTAATCCATTTCTCAATCTGCCATTATGCCGATGAAGTGCAACAATTGCTATTTGGGTTGGATGTGATTGCATCTGGTGTTTTTCGTAAATGCTTTGTTCATCAGAACAAAAACTACTTGTGATACACACACAAACTATCAAGGTAGAAGAAAACGAAATACATGGTAATCCCCATACCCATCCTTCATGAATACAAAAACCCTCGTCACAGTATAATAATACCGCCAAACTCCAAACTAAAATGCCCATTTATCAGTTTCATTTTTCCCCGTTTGACTTTCTGACGACACCTTAAACGGTCAGCTTGACCCAAATGGATCTGAGTCATCAAATGAGTATGTATGACCATGGTCAAAACCCGCATTGCTACTCATTGAATCAAACCTTGCGAAACTACGGTCTTGTGCCGTGCTGCTCATTGAGTCGAATCTTGAGAAGTTATTATCATGTGTGAGCTGCTCATAGAATCAATTCTCGAGAAGGTTTCTTGTTTGGAAGAACCTCGGTCAGTGGCACTGAAAGAATCGTATCTCGAGAAATTAACAATGAAAGAATTCTCTGCTCCTCCCCCACTGTACCGTGGTGAGGTGCCTGCTCGAGAAGCTGGTGAGCCAGGAACCGAATCATCAAACCCAAATGGACTCTTTTTCTGGAAGAAACTATTACTGCCTTGCGGGGAATCACTTTTCCTTGGACTTGCAGTGAAGCTACTGGAGTCAAAGAAATAACTCTCTCCATGCTTCTCATGTTCGGCATCCTGTAAAAATGAAGTTTTTTGCATTCATAACAGAGATACGTTTCCAATTGTTTTTTATCTTCAAACAGCTTTGTTCTAGGTTTATGTTTTTCTAATTATGACAAGCATACCAAAACAGTTCGCAATTGATACAAACCAGATATGGATTGGTTCAGTTTCCAGGTCCACTCTAGAGCAGTAAGTAGCATTAATTTTCAGATATGGATTGGTTCAGTTTCAGTATTAATTTTCACTCTAAAGCATTTATTTATCTTTTCATTTAGTAGCACATATGTAGCATTTTTCCACCTTACGTTCTAATAATTGAAAAAAAAGATATGAACTCACCTTAGCTGTGTCACTATTGAATCCCCACACCGAATCTACATCATCATTGTTGTCGAAAGTACCCCATCCTTGGTCATCAAAACCCCTAATAGAAGAAGATCGAACTCAATAAACAAGAGCAATAGACTAGTGCATGTTTAGATCTTTCCAGCAAACAAGGTATAGGTACACGTTTTGTTGTATTTAGACAATGAAAGATCAGACCATAAACAGAATCCAATTGGTACCTTTCTGTGTCAGCATCAAAGCTCTTTCCGAAATGGTTAAATGAATCCTCCTTGGTTGGACTTTCAAATATCTTTTGTGTTGTGGGACTACCAGCTGGGCTTTTAGCCGACTCATCTTCACTATATGCGTATGCTGATTCAGTCTCGAAAGGCTTCTCTGACTTCCTGTCAGCATTTGAATATGAATCCTCGGAAACATCATCCATAGTAGAGGAGTTTTCTGCCTGAGATGTAGATTTGGTATTTGCAGGCACCGTAGCATCAAATGAGAAACCTGTCATTACAAACTAGTTTAGTGCAAAGTGCAAATGTGGTTGAAGGGAATAACGTGTGAACACGGGTCAAAAAGGATATTTTGTGTGGAACACGGGTCGGATTGACCCACCAACGATGATATCTTTTAACAAAATGAGCTGACATTGCTCCTTCTCTGATATATAGTTACTACGAGTATAAAAGAAAGAGTGTCAAAACCTTCATCTTCGAATTTATCCCAATCCTCATCCCACACGGCAGATATCTCTGGAACTCCAGGTTGCCAACCTTGACAAACAAAATAGGTGAACCATAACGCAATATCAATCATTTTATTATAATATTATACAGATACAGTGACATTACTGCTAATGTAGTATTCCTGATAGCATGAGATGAAAGATGATACCCTTCGGAAGCTCAATAACCGCAGTTGACTTGACATCAATTCCATGTTTTTTGCAACGTTCAGTTAAAGCCTTCAGTAGTTCCTCGAGATCGGATTGGATACGATTAGCACGAACCTGGGTCAGCCGAATATATGTTTAATGATTTATTGTTTTATATTTATTTGATTAAAAACAAAAGGTGAAAAAAGTGATGGGTCAGTCAAGCTGTCCTTAAAACTTAACTAAAATCCGTTACCCGGGATCATATGGAAGTAAATGAACTTACTTTAAGGATACCATCAGCGCTGCCACCCTGATCCATTTTCACAAGAGCCTGATTCAACTCCATCTTCCTCTCCTAAAAGTCAACAGAAAATTTAATTCAATTAACATAAAATAGATCTAAAGTGCACTAAGCTGCCAGTCCAGTAGAAATTAATAACGCAATGCTATTTCTTAGGCCATATAGCAATTTTAAAGTAGAGGGAGCAATTCAATGCAATTATGTGGAAACTGGCCAAATGGTTTAAAAGTCGACGAGTGTTTACAACATACTAAATTGACTTGTTCAAACAAAATTAATAGACATTGTAATAAATCTTAATAAATTTACCCAGCCCATCCATGTGCCACCTATAATTCCCAGCATTTTCCGTTTCACTACGTCTTTTAACACCAATGGAAACCAATCGACAGTGAGCATTCTAAAGAGGATAAAAAATGTCGCATGGATAAATTGACAGTATATGCGTAATTATATCATCATAAGAAACATGACCCAGATGCATGGTTAAACTGTTCATTTTTGTCATAGTATAGTCCTATAATGACCATGGGCAGAAGTATTAACATGACCATATAAGAAGTCCAACTCACTTTTCTCGGGTTACTATAAGTATTAACATGACCATGGGCAGAAGTCAAAAGATCCAAAAAAGTTCAAATAACTGAAGATACGGAACTACGATGTATGCTAAAACATATAAGAAGCATCTCTCCTATTCAAATGAGAGTGGGTTTGGGTAAATTAGTAACATGAGCGATCAGTTGTAACTACTTTTGGAAATTCACAGTTTCAAATGAGATAGAAGTAGAAGTCCAACTCTTTACACTTAAGACAAGCAAGCACTCATATATCACAAGTAAAACCACATGGTCTAAATATGATGACACAAGTGTCAACTAAAGTAGTTAACCAAAGTGGGAAGTTGCCCATAGTAGAAAACTGAGGAATTATAAAGAGTAATTCAAGTTTTACTCCGTATTTGATCGGCCAAAAGTAGCTACAACTCACACGGCTTACTAAATAAACTCACTTTCTTTTTTAACACCACATATTCAATGGATTCATTTTGAGGTAACGATGGCCCACCTGACTGTAGTGGAGCATTTTGAGTTAGGCCTGTTGATTTGGTCTTGGTAGAGATGGCCCCGCTGACTGTACTGGAGCACCTGGGGGTTGCCTTGTAAAAGCATTCAATGCACCAAGTGGGTCTGGGGCTCAGAAGTTACAGGAGCAATTGCAGAAGAAACGGGTGGAATGCTTGCAGTTTGTGTTGGCATTGAGGATGATGACGGTTTGGATATAGATTGGTAAGCAGAAAACAAGTCACCTCCAAACATAGCGGCAGAAGTAATTGCATTTCCTCCAACAGATGGTCTAGGAGCTGTGAAAGATGAGGATGATAGTGGCTCTTGGTGTTTCGGTACAGTAGCCCCAACACCTCTGCCCCCAAGCCAATCACCCGAGACATTAGAGTTTGATAGACCAGTACCGGCCAGACCACCACCTTCCGGAAAACTAGGACCACCAACACTCTGTGATGGAAGAGGCCCGCTCTGAGGTGGTGGCTGCCTCATTGACTGATTTCCTTGAGGTGCAAAATACTGTGCAGAAGGTGGAGCAACTGAAGGAGGAGCCATTGAATTAGGAGGCCCCTGTGATCTTATGCCGAAAGTTTGAGTTTGCATTGAATTAACAACCCCGAGCTGTTGCATGGGAGGGCGTGGGGCCATTGAATTGACAATCCCAGGCTGCTGTGTAGGAGGACGTGGTCCCATTGCATTTGGTTGAGCCGGAGGCAGAGCTGCAAGATTAATCTGTGGAGCAGGGATTTTAGATGAAGCAGGTCCATGTAATGCCGCCTTTACTATATCTGGTGTTAGTTCTCTTTTACTTTGTGCAACAGTTACCAGCTTAAGAGCGTTATAGAATTCCTGACGGCCAAGGAAGCCAGTGCGGTTCTGATCAGCGTGTTGCCATATCTGCAATCAAATACAGTAATATATCATCATAAGAAACATGACCCAGATGCATGGTTAAACAGTTAATTTTTGTCAAAGTATAGTCCTATAATGACCATGGGCAGAAGTATTAACATGACCATATAAGAAGTCCAACTCACTTTTCTCGGGTTACTATAAGTATTAACATGACCATGGGCAGAAGTCAAAAGATCCAAAAAAGTTCAAATAACTGAAGATACGGAACTATGATGTTTGCTAAAACATATAAGAAGCATCTCTCCTATTCAAATGAGAGTGGGTTTGGGTAAATTAGTAACCTGAGCGATCAGTTGTAACTACTTTTGGAAATTCACAGTTTCAATTTTCAAATGAGATAGAAGTAGAAGTCCAACTCTTTACACTTAGACAAGCAAGCACTCATATATCACAAGTAAAACCACATGGTCTAAGTATGACACAAGTGTCAACTAAAGTAGTTAACCAAAGTGGGAAGTTGCCCATAGTAGAAAACTGAGGAATTATAAAGAGTAACTCAAGTTTTACTCCGTATTTGATCGGCCAAAAGTAGCTACAACTCACACGGCTTACTATATAAACTCACTTTCTTTTTTAACACCACATATTCAATCCTACAAACGCATAAAAAAAACCCTTGTATATTGATTATATACACTAAATGGATGTATATAACAATCTATGATTTCGATCGAATTACTAGTAAGTATCCTAACAACAGATGAAAATTCAGTTGTGAGATAAATAAAAATAAATTATTGAATGAATAAAATGAAAAGAGTAGTAAGTAAGTGACCTGAGCGAGAGTGGGTTTGGGCAAATTGAAAAAACGCAACGGCTTCTAATTCTTCCATCTTTAGATTCAATTTCGACATCTTCTTTTTTTTAGATTCAATCAAACTAAGGAAAGAAGAAATGAATTATTATTGATTCAGTCCATTGCTCAATTTTACATTTACAATCAGATCCATCCAACTCATACATACAAACCAACCGGATTTTTTTTTTCTTTTCTTTTTAACTATTATACACCTATCTAATGTAACACGTGTTCGGTCAATTTTTAAGATTAATATCAAAAATGGTCCCTGAACGCGTCCGGGTTTAACACTTTTAGTCCCTCGATGAAATTTTTACCGGATCCAGTCCCTTATGATGCGACCCATCACAGGTTTAGTCCCGTGACCATATTTTTCCCTACTTTGACCGTAACCTGGGTTAGGTTAGCAAATATTGAGGGCTAATTTCGTCATTTTACGTTTAATCCCTTACCTCTTTACTCTTTTATTTTGGCGGGATATTGATTGAAGACCACAAGCACACATTGAAACACACACTTGACTAATTAGGTCGTTTTATCCCCAAATTTTTCATCCCCAAACTCTCTCTCAAAAGTCCCAGTTGTAATTAATGGTTTCTGAATGGAGGGTTCGAATGCAGGGAAGGAAAGTAACCTATCATGATTATGGTGAGTATTTTTTATTGTTATTGCTTAACTGATGTTAATTTTATCAATAATCTTGTTTAGATAACTGTTAATTTTTTAATGTAACCAGGTTATTTTCCAAGGGTTTTTTGCTTGAAGATCAACCATGGTGATGCATTTACCAATCCTCCCAAGATAAGCTATAAAGGTGGTAAGGTAGATTGGATTGACTCACTAGATTCTGATGTGTTTTTTATTCTTGAAATTAACAAAATGATGAAAGAGCTTCGTTATGAAAACTCATCATTTGAGTATTATTATAAGGAACCTAACACTGATTTAGATAATGGCCTAAAGAAGTTAGTTAGTGATCAGCATGTTATGCAAATGATGAAGTTAGTTGCTAAGTATAAGGTAGTTGAGTTGTATGTTGATCATTGTGTTAATGTAGAGCCACTGGTTGATAATGTAGTAGATAATGCACCAGTGTTGATTTCAACACCTCCAGTTGGATTTGAGATGACACCACCAGATATGACAAAAAGTCGAGTAAGAATGAGGGTTGGTGGTGTGAAAATGAGAGGAGGTGGTGTGAGGATGAGGGGTGGTAGGGTGCAGGGGAGGGGTGGTAGTGCAAGTGATGAAGCTGGGAGTAGCAGTAGCACTAGGCTTAGGACCATAAATGGAAAAATTGTTAGGTGTAGAGGAAAAGGAGATGGTTCAAGATCTTCCAGGTATCCTGGTGGAATTACACCTATATGATATGGTGTTTCTTGGGATCCAGTTGATGGAGAAGCAAATTATGGTCTGCAAATTATGGTCTGCATAATTTGTGGTCTGCATAATTATGGTCTAATGGTCTGCATAATGGTCATTATTAGTCAAATTCTCAAAATCAGTCACATAAGGAGTGTTTGGGATAAAGGTCAAAATGGGTTAAAAATGTCAAGTACTGTTCATGTGCAGGCTTAGGAACTTCAATCTAGTCTAAATTCACTAATATGAGTTGTTTGTAGGAGGTGCTTTGCTGAATTGAAGGGTTTTGATGTTTTGAGTTGGCTGACATAGATCCTAGGATAGGTACTGATCTGATAAGCCACTATAGGATTAAGCCATTTTTGTGTTTCATTTTGGTGTTTCTGGTCTCCATTTAGTTCCATAAGTTAGTTCTCGGATGATGGTCTAATTTCAACCCCTTATGTCTGCACTGTTATGGTCAAATTTTGGTGTTTCTGGTCTCTATTTAGGCAATTCAGAGTTCATTATTCCACTGTTGCATCAGTAGCCTATATTTGCCCAATCAACTCTTCTTTTGCACAATCTTTTTCACAATGTACACAGTTATGGTCTCAAAGTCGAACTACACATTCTGCACAAATTCCACTTTACCAACCTGCATTTACCCATCTGCACCAATTCTACTCTAAAAGTCTGCACAAATTCCACTCCCTTATGTCTGCACTGTTATGGTCAAATTAGACACTTATGGGACAAATTGCACAGCTATGGTCAAACTACACAATCTGCACAAATTCCACTTTACTAACCGAACATTCAATAGCATTTACTCTATCCTTGACCATTTTGAGTATAATTGTCTATAAATTGGGTTATGCACATAATCTGCATTCACCCAACATTTCCCACAAGCAAATCAACCATGAGTTCCAATCCACCCATCATTCAAATCTCCTCAGATTTAACATCCTCAGAGGAGCTCAACTCTCCCCCCTCCCCCCATGGAACCTACCTTACAACTATGCTCCATCAGTGAAAAGAAAGTCCAAGGAAGAATCTTCCTCTGAGCTTAGCTCTCTGCCCAGCTGGATCTCAAGCTACCATTCAACATCATCTGAGGATGATCAAGATGTTTCAACAGCTCCAAAACAAAAGGGAAAGGAAACAGTTTCTAGGGCTTTGCATGTTGAACCTCTTTATACTTCAATCCCTGGTAAAAGGGAACAAGTTCTAGGGCTTTGCAATGACCGCATTTGGGAAGAAATCAAAGGAAGAGGGAAGCAAAGCATGCCAGAAACAAAAGGGAAAGGGAAACAGAGCAAAGGGAAAGGGAAACAGAGCATGTGGTGATGTTTAGATGGTACTTTTAGTTTATTGCTTTTGATGGTAGGTTTTAGTTTAATGCTTTTGAATGTAATCAACTGATGATGGTTTGCAAGTGATGATGTTTAATCACCTCCAGTGTTATGAAGTGAACTCTTTTGTTTTTATCAGATTGTGTTGATTGTGTTTTATAGATTTGTATGATATTGTGTTATTTGTGTTTTTTTTTTTATTCTGGGTTTTGAATTTATGTTTGTGTTTTGTGTTTTTTTTTTTTTTTTTTGTTATGAGATGCTTTAGAAGATGAAGATTAAGTTCTATAAGAGACAACCCTTTGAAAAGACCTAATTAGCCCTCAATATTCGCTAACATAACCCAGGTTAAGGTCAAACTAGGGAAAAATATGGTCAAGGGACTAAACCCGTGATGGGTCGCATCATAAGGGACTGGATCTGGTAAAAATTTCATCGAGGGACTAAAAGTGTTAAACCCGGACGCGTTCAGGGATCATTTTTGATATTAACTCTTTTTATTTTGACAGCCTTGACTTGAGCTGTTTTGACTTTTTTTTAGCCCACCATTTTATTTTATTTGATATATGTTGAAATTTGATTTTAGTTAATTGATTTTGTAATCGATAAAATTTGAAATGTATTTTGTAGAATTTAGATCAGTATATACCTCATATTCTTTATAGAACCAATATTGACCATTCATCCTTTAAAAAAAAAAAAAAAAAAAAAAAAAAAAAAAAAAAAAAAAAAAAAAAAAATCCATTTTCTATCTTTTTTTTTTTAAATAAAATATTTTGCAAACGGTAAATCGTTAAGCGACAAAAAATACATCATCACGGCGAGAATTTTTTATCTTTCAGTAGACGGGCACTTCGATATACTTTCGACGAATTTTTTTTTTCCAGTTTTATTTTAGTGTTAAAATTTGCATCTGAAAAAATCACATGTGATTTGTATGCTATGAATCACATGTGATTTCATAAAATCACATGTAATTTTAAAATAACAAATCACACGTAATTTTTCCAAACGTAAATTTCAACACTCACAAAAAAGTCGAAAAAATGTTTTCGAAAGTATATAGAAGTTCCCCTATATAGAAAGATAATTTAATTCTCGTCGTATTTCGCGTAACGATTGACGGTTTGTGGGATATATAATTCTTTAAAAAAAAGATAAAATTGGATTTTTTTTAATTTTTTTTTATAAAAAAAAAATTGATTGCTATAATTGGTTCATTAAGTCTAAAAATAATTTGAGGTCTATAAAGAACTTTCTCATATTTGTATGAATTATTGACATGAGTTTAGAATTATAAGAATTTTGAAAATGTATGTTTTTTTATGTTGTTATGAGCTGGAAATGTTGGCACGTGAGGTGCATGTGCACAGTTTTGAACTGGTCACGTGAGGTTCACGTGACATACTCCAATTAAATTCCTTAGAGTTAATTACAATTTTGGTCCTTTTGGTTTACCGGGTATAACGGTTTTGGTCCAATAGTTTAAAAAGTAACGGATCCTGTCCAGAATCCAACGACCCGTAACAGGTTTGGTCCAAATTTACTAACATCGTTAAGTTGACTTATATTGACTGTTAAATTTGAGGGCGTGTTTGTCTTTTCTCGAGAGGTAAAACTTCTTGAGAGGGTTCGCAATTCCCGCATCACCTAACCCTAATTTAGGGTGGTGGCTGTTTCACTCGTGATTGTTCCAGCGGTTTGGGGCGGTTACCACATTTGTTGTTCCGACGCTAAAAGGTGGTTAGATCTTTAAGAAAAAAAATCTTGACAACCCGACAAACCTTATAAATAGTTGAATTTTTTGGGTAAAGAAATACAATATAGAAGAGAGGTGTTTCGTTGGGTTTATGGGTGAGTTTTTTGAAGGTAACAAGGAAAACAGTTTAGGGATTTGTTTATATTTATAGATCTAAAAATTGTTTCTGTGATTGGGACATTGTTAGTTTCTTGGAGATGATTTAAGGTGATAAGATTTGGTGATAATGATGTTGGTGTTCGTGTGTTTGTCTTTTTTTTTTTTTTTTTTTTTTTGGGTTTTTTCATAAAGATGATAGTGTTGGTGTTGTAAGTTTTTTTTTTTTTTTTTTTTTTAGATTCTAGTTTATCTTTGAAAGATGACTATGGTTTTGTTTGTGAATATACAATAATTGTTTGTGTGTGTGTTTAATAATAATAATAATAACAATAATAATAATAATAATAATAATAATAATAAAGATGATAGTGTTGGTTTTGCGGTTTCTGTTAGTGCAAACGCATCAAAGTTTAATCTATATAGTGTCTTCATGTTTTAATGATGACAAACATGTAGCTTGTAATACATAACGTAAAGTGCACAAGTTACTCATTTACACAAATCATAAATGTATGCACACATCAACATCTTTCGACGGCTCAAGTCTCAATCACTTAAGGTATGTACAAACAATACTTCAAACTTGTTAAGTGACAAAAGAATTATTTTTGTCCTTAAACTTTTTTCTTTTTTTTTTTTTTTTTTTTTTTTATTTATTCGACTTTGACTTTAAGTATTTTTTTTTCATGTTATATAATACTTGATGAAAAGTATACAAATGAAAATACATTTAAAACATAAATCCATTTATATATTTTGCATTAAGTATTATATAACACGAAAATAAATAATTAAGGTCAAAATTGTAATAAAAAGACTTTAAAAAGTAAAAATAGACTTATATTTTGAGACATAGGGAGTACTACTTTTCTGGCGACATGAAAACCTCCATAAACCAACAAAACATGTTTCATTGTCACACATTTCAAACAATGTGAAAATGTTGTCTATCAAACACATCTTATTTAGGTAACACGTCTAATTTAGGTGAGTGGAAAATGATCAACGTGCTTCACATCTTTGTTTTTGACTAAATCAACTTCTTAGGAATTAGCTATTGCTTTTCATTTTCTTTTGTTAAAAGTACGCTTGGCTATGAAGAAGCACATATATGAATTGATGACTTGTAATTTGGTGATAATTATTTAGGTCATTCAAGCTATTTATTGTCATGTTTTCACTTGTTTATGATAGAAATGATACTTAAAAAATAAAATGTTCATTTTCAGATATCACAAGAATGGTAGAAGACTTTAAAGCTGAAATACGGCTTGAGATCACCTCCGTCGTCTCATATCAGTTGGCCACCTGAGTTCCTTCTGGAGCTTGGGGAGGGGTTTTACCCGGGTTCGAGTCTCGCAAGTGACAAAGAAAATCCAGATTTTCCTTTTAGTACGAAGCCGTGAGTTCTAGGGGTTTTCCTTCGTGGGTCCCTCCTAGTTGTTCGGTCCCGGGGCCTGCTCATTTGGATGTTTTAACTCGGGGGTCTGATTTCAAGTGTGGTGCCGTTCTAAAAAAATAATAATAAAAAAAAAAGTTTCTGATCATGAAAAAAAAAAAAGAAAAGTTTCTTACGTTAGTTACACTACACACCGATTGGACTAAAGGGATTGCAAAAATTTCTGATCACGAAATGAAACATAAGAAACTATAAAATATATACATAAGGTCACAACAACAACAATACCCAATCCCGCCAAGGCGAGGTATGGGGAGGTGAGATGTAGACAGTCACACCCTGAAGGTATAGAGAAATGTGAAATATATATACATAAGGTGAAATGATAAAAGTAAAGGATAGAAAATGTGAAAAGATTAAATAGAAAGGGGTATAATTTAGCAAGAGAGCCAATCTCAGTCGTCAAGTTGAATTGAATGAATCACTCAGATTTACCATGGAAGAAATTAATCTATACTATCTAAAGATTCAATGGCTTAATTTAATGTGCAAGAGTGATTGTGCACAACAAATAGTACGGTACAACATCATTCAAGCATACTCTCAATTGCGTATAAACTACATTCGGTGGGTTGAAATCATTCAATTCGTACAATTGAATGCTGTGAAGGATGGTGTTACGGAAGGTCAAGAGGATGCAGGAGTTAAACCACATGGTATACAAACCATATGGTCATAAATTGTCTTAATGAAGACTTTAGGCCTTCCAGCAGGAGCCTATAAATGACAACCACATAAACCTCGGTTTACACATCATCGGTCGAAACCAAAACCCATCACTCCTCAACTCTCATCTACATCATAACACCGCAAGACACATACAAGAACAAAAACAAAGATCTCAGATTCGTTTGAGTCATATCAAAACCTTCAAAGATTCAAAATTACGAAATCGTCATCGATCTATAGAAGCAAATAGCTTCTTTTAATATCCGAATATTTTAAAGAAAAAAACAAAACCAAACGGTTTTCATTCTTACTTTCATTCGGTTAAAGGAAAAAAATGAATCAAAACAAAAACTTTCACCCATCTTAGATTCGTTTGAGTTATCATCATCGATTTATAGAAGCAAATAATTTCTTTTAATATCCGAATATTTTCAAGAAAAGAAAAACCAAAGGGTTTCCATTCTTACTTTAATTCGGTTTAAACAACAAAGCACCTACCTGAGTTCGACACCTAATCTTGGGTCAGTACGATCTAGGGGTGAGCAAAACCGACCGAAACCGAAAATTCCCGAAAAACCGACCGATCCCGAGCAGTCCCGATACCGAAATTATATATTTCATTCGGTACTCGGTTTTAAAAAACTTGTAAGTCGGTATCGGGTCGGTTTCGGGCCGGGAACCGATTAAACCCGAATGTTGCCCGAATAACCGAATAATAATTAGGCCCATTGTTTGCTGCCAGTCCAAGTCCATACATACCCTAATAAATTGGGTATTAATACCTCATTAACCACCAACCCTAATCCTATATCCGCCCCTCTCATTCTCTCACATTATCTCAGATCTACTCATCCACACAACTCTCCATCTATCTCCCAAATCGATGAAGTTGACAAGTGTTTTTCTCAGCAATATTGAAGTCGATGACGCAGCTGTTGTTGTGTCTTTATATATGTTAAATGAAGTTGGAATCTTTCCAAACGTTCTAGTGTTTTTGAAGTTGGAATCTTTCCAAAAGTTGGAATCTTTCGATGACGCAGCTGTTAAATGAAGTCGATGACGCAGCTAGTGTTTTTCTCAGCAATCTTGCTCAAATGAAGTCGAACAAAAGATTGAGTGTAACAATTGAGTGTTTGTTTTCTTTGTTTCAAACCAGTTTACGTAGTCAAGTGGTCGAAGTAAGAGTCGTTTGTTCATCAATTTGTTAACTGCGTTGTTTAATTTGTATTATCTTATTGGTGTTGTCTTTTTTGTATTATTTTGTAGTCACTAGAAATAACACATCTTAATAGATACGAAGAGTTTTTTGTTTATGAAAGTTGTTTGCAGGTCAATCATACCAGACCCACTTTTGACACTTATCAAGAACGAAATGTTTCAACCCAAACAAAGTTTTGTTTTGTCTTGAATCTTGTATGAATCTTATGGTTTCACTGATAAGAATTGTTTCGGGTTGTGGTGCATTGTCCCGAAAACCGACCGACTTATCCCGAGTATTACCGAACCGACCCGATGCCTATTCGGTTCGGTATTCGGGCAACCATTTTTACTGTTTTCGGTTTCGGGCTGAGTCGGGTCGGTTCGAGACGGGTCGGGATTCGGCCCGATGCTCAGCCCTACCACCATCTTGAAGCCTTTTTTTGAAGAACCTAACGGAACGGTTGTGTGTATTTGTTTGTCATTCGTTGTGAAATAGAAATCAAGAAGTGGATGAAGTGTTTTGAGTTTAAGTTAACTGATTTTGTGTTTTGTTATATTCGGATTTACAATCAGATAAAAGGGACGAAAGTTTTTTAGATTTGTTAGGGTTGAGGAGCGTGTGACTGCACACAATGAAAAGGGGGATTAGGGTTATAAGATTGAGAAGAATTAGGGTAGTGAGCATTGTTATACAAGGTTTTTATGGTAACTGTTAGCAGTTGGTGTTTGGGCTGCACAATTTTAAATCCAAACTTTTATGAGCTGTGTAATTTTGGGCTGAAAAAGGGACACAAGGAGTTGGTTTCTATCAATAAAGAACATCACACGATTAGTTTAGTTTTTTTTTTTTTTGTTTTTTTTTTTTTGTCTATTTTCCAACTATTTCATCTAATAAATTATCACTATTATCACTAACATTTGTATTCGAATTTCATACAGGAAATGGATTCCTATACAAAAGACCATTTTATAATGTGCATGGCTTGAGCCATGTTTGGAGTTTAATTATTTAGGCCCGGATCATTGGTGTGGCTCTTGAGCTATATCATTGCAAGATGTTTGCATCATATGGGCAGGCCAAGATGATGATGACAACGACGACAAAAACGAAGATGATCAAAAGGACAAATAAGGCAAAACGAAGAATGAAAAGAAAGAAGGGCGCGTTTTGCTACCATGGGAGATGTTGCAACCAATGTTGAGGATTTTAAGTCATTGTTTGATGGGGATTAGTAAGAGTAATAAGAAGAACAAGGAGTTGCATGAAGCCGCATGCCATGCGTGTAGGAGTTTGTACGCTAGGGTGTTACATGATATTAACCCGAAGGCGATTTTGGCTATAGGGAGTCTTCTTAAGCTTATTAAATATCAACGGACTGGTGTTGATCATACTGAGTTACCTACTACTAATTGTTGGGATTTTATAATCATGTTAACCATTAACTACAAGTACGCAGCGAATAATGGATCTAGTTTACAATTAAAGTTAACACGTATAATAAACAAACAAAGAATAAAAGGAAACGAGAAAACTAACCCTCGTAGACACCAGCAAATGAAACAAGTGATTAAAACAATCACCTCTACGGTTGCTCACACAAACACGTCAAACAAATACGTTACGATGCTAGTCATTGCTTCACGTATGATCAAATGAAAAACAAGCTAGACACTTGTTACTTGCGTCGAACTGAATAAACAAAAAAACCGAACAACGTTTATTGGTTTATTTGTTTATTGTTATTGCCTTTGAAAAGTCAACAATAGTAGGCAGAAAGACTACAATATTCTTTTCCAGTTCGTAGATGAATTGCTATTTAGGTTTAGTGAATGTGTCGTATATTAACAATGAGCCAAGGGGTGTTTATATAGCACCCCAACTTGTCCAACAAGCCATTATTATTCACTCCTTTAATTCGCTAAAACCGACACATAGCCCCCCTTCCTAGATCCTTCCATAGCTGGCCACTTTGGAGGAAGTCCGGGAGTTTCATTTTTCGACATCCAAGTCCCTCTCTTTATATTTAACATATATTTAATATTAGTTAAATTATTACGTGAAACATATTAAACACTTAATAAATATAACAAGTATATATATTAATTATTTAATAAACGTACTCTTCGTGTATTAACGTGTGTGCCCCCAATAGGCTCACACATTTCTAGTCGTATAACGGCTAATCTAACTACCATAACCCAACAGCTCCCACTTGGGAGTTGGAGTAGCAGACACCATATATACCAACGACGGAAACATCTAGCAACACTCACATTCGTTATTGAACTAGAAATGTCTGAGATAAAGTTTCAAAAATATTCTCAGTAGCATGGTTATTTATTTCTTGCTATAATCATCCCTTGTTATAGATACCGTTAAACCATGGATATGGATCCTAACTCATTCCATATAATTTAACCATTTAGATTCTCGTTATAGAATTTAATTCAGATATACCAAATGTAATCAAGAATCATTTTGTATTACCCTTTGGGTTTGGCCAAACAATTATCTGATTAATTCTGGAGAGGGCCCATGGTATCTTTCTGCACATATCAAGTGGAGTAACAAATCCTTTGTTGACTACAAGTGTTGTGGATGCTGCTTCACATCACTCCGAAAAATAGCTTTTATAACTACCTTATTCAGGACAGCGTTTGGCATATAATTACAAAAGTGATATCCACACATAACAGAACTTACTTGTATCTCAAGTCTAAGGATGACTTAATAAACCATTTTCAACATCTTACTCATGACAAGGATCCAAAAGTAAATGTTCAAAAGTTGGGGTATCCAATATGCATCCCTTGTGAATACATATGAGTTTGGCGGGAACAATCCACATTCTCATAGAATATAACCAACACTCACATTTGCCTTGCATAACAATTTTCCCAAATTATTAACCGACAATGGACATATTTAGAACGATAAAATCATTCAAGGATTAAACATGCAAATATAGGATAACAATTATTATATGAATGAATAACAAATACCAAGTATCTTTATTCATCATAAAGTAAAAATTGTCTTACAATCCCAATTATCCAAATACTAAAAACAGATATGCATGAGACTAATTAGTAAATTGAAGTCTAATGTTTCCAACATTCTCAACTTTTCTTTACAAGAAAACTAAATAGTCATCTGAGTAAACTTTCCGAATACTAGTTTCAAATTTCACATATAGTGAGGGATTTGAAATATATGATGAGTGTCTTATCTCATATGCTCATACTATTGCAAGTGTCATAGTATGGAGATGTCGCCCTATCTTGCATAAGGCATTAGAAGTCAACGACATACTGACAATCATCTTTACAGTTTCTTAAAATGTAAAGTATTCTTATTCCTTAATGTGTAATGCAACAATGCTCTTCGTTGAGCATATCTAGTTAGCAGATTTATCATAAATGATAAAATCATACTTTAACTAGTTTTAATTATCCTCTAGCATCATTGTACGTATACAACACTATGCTTTATAATTCGTAAACATCTGTATTAGCAATAATCTAAATATTCTCAATTAGATATTGTCGTTGTCAGCTCATCTTGCTCTAGTGCAAAAGTAACAACTAGTCTTATACACAATATAATATATATACATGACAAATCCTTAGTTAAAAACATAAGGTTTCCATCCATGTAATAAATTATTCCAAGTGAAATATACCATTTAAGACTTGCTTGAATGATATATTGCATTTGTGTTGGACTTAATTTTCCGCATATGTTTATTCCAAATAAACATTTATTCCAAGGTTGTTTGTTCTATTCCCTAAATCCCAAGTGAAGTTTCATTCCAAGCTTAAGGATTAATATCTAGCTTAAATAGAATGATATCATCAATATGTTATACAACATATGTATTTTAAGGAAAAACATAGTGCTCCCACTTAATGTTAGATGTACTCAAGGAGTTATCTGATGGAGAATTGCAACGGAAATATGCAAGACCCGAGGTTCGTTTTCCCGTGAAGGTGTGAATGGAATTTCGTGTTTTCGGAACGTGAAACGTGTCGTGAATAGATATAAAAGTGAGATATTTTGATTTTTTTCTACACTACGAATAATGGAATATCAAATAAAAACAGCTAATAAAGCTATGAGTACAAGTAATCTAAGCATGTGAACTAAAAATCGACAATCGGAATTTAAAAACGTTACGCGACAAGTTTAAAAACGTAAATAAAAGTAAATTTCTAAATTCTAAATCCTAAATTTATAAAAATAATTTTACTAAACTCTAAATATAAAAAGAAAATTTTGGAAAAAAGAAAAATATTTTTTTGACTTTTTAATAATTTTTTATAATTTAAAAACTATTTAAAAGAAAATAATTGATTAAAAATACTAAATGGAAAAAGAAAATTCTGAAATTTTTTTCTAAAATACTTAATACTAAACTTGAGCTATGAAAAATATAAAAAGTGAAAATGCTTTTTCAAATAAGCCGAAAATAAGCCAACAGCTCACAATAAGCTAAAAAAAGGGAAAAGAAAATAAAAGGGTTTTAGTTCAAATTTTGTAAGGTTTAACTTAAAAGAAAAGTGAGTGCAGTGGTTGGTTGCTTGTTTTGCGAGTCTGCTAGCCTGGGTTCGAATCCCAGGCAAAGCAGTTTTGCTATATACTTTTTTTTAGTGATTTAAAACCTTAAACTTTGAATTAGATTCCACTGATAACAAACTAACAACTAATTTTTAAGCTATGATAAACACAAACAATAAACACAAACAGATCCAAATCCAACTCAAACTAAAACATTCACCACTTAAGCTAAACTCAGAACACAAACATTCACCACAGCACAAAACTAGGCAAGATCAAAACAAAATACTTAAGCTAAACTAAAACTAAAAGCAAAACAGCCAAGAGCAGTAATAAGCAAACTACCCGTTTGACTCAAAAAGTCAAACATATCTTTATAACACTGATGACAATAGAAGGACTAAATTAACTAACAATATCAAGCATACACTAACTACTCTAACTAATTCAGCTAGCATATTCAAGACCAAATAAGCAGAAAAAAAACCAAATAAGCAAACATAAGCAGAAAAATGACAATAAGCCGAACAAATAAAAATAAACTTATATTAAATCAAGAGTAAATTACAACTGAATAAAAAAAGTACAAACCTTAAATTAAAATTGCTAAAATAAACCTAAAAAAAACACTCGACTGCTACTATCCTATTTATACTAAAATATATCAAAACCCTAATTCGAGTGTGTTTGTTGTGTGAGAGTGTTTCCCTTGTTGCTACTTGTGTTTCTTTGTCGACCCTTGGATCATTTCGTGCTCCCCACAACTTTTTATCTTGAACCGTTGATCTTCTTTGGTGCCTCGGATCGATGAGGTGGAGGGGAGGGGACCAAGAGCAAACCCACGTGAAGGGTTTGGCTGGTAGTGGTGAGGTGGTGAGAGGTGGGATTAGCAGAGGGTTTGGTTTAATTGGGCGGTAATTTAGGGAAGAAGAAGAAGAAGTAGTGAGTTGGTTAGGGATTTTGACCGGATTTGGGGATTTTGATTGAGTTTTAGCTATTAATATTAGGTGTGGGTCGGTTTATGTTTTGATGGTTTTAGGGTTATGTGTGGCTTGGTTAGGGTTATAATGTAGTTGGTGGTTGGGTTTAGTGGATTTTGGGTTTTAGATCGGTTGTGTTTTTGGGATTAGTGATATGGGTTTAATCCGGTGTGTTTTTAGAAATAAAAAAATGGAATTTAAATAATGGCCAAAGTGTAATTTTTAATCAAGGACCAATCAACATTTCAAAGTTAATCCAAGGGTATTTTTGCAAGTAAAATAATCAAGGCTTCTTCAAAATTATCTTTGACGAATTTTTCCCCGGCTTCGGCTCTATAAATATCTTTTCCACGTCTCGTGCTCATTTTCTCGGATTTTGCTTGATTTTGTCACTATTTCATGATATCCGTACCTGCACAGAAACAAACACAAAAACACAATATCTTTGGCATTTATGGTTAGTTTTTGGTCTATTTGGGTCCGGTTTTGGTCAAATAAAAGTATGTGTTTAAGCACATACCAAAATTCCCCCAGACTAAGATATTGACGTGTCCTCACGCAATGTTATAAAAACACGTTTTTGAAACCAAAAATTTCCAATCTCTTTTTACTAACCTTGAGAAGTAGCAAAATTTTCAAAAGAGATTGAGAAATCTTAAGTTCTAAAAACTCCCCGATTTTCCTTTTTATTATATTTTTGTATTTTTTTATCATAATCATGTGACGGCTTTGTTGACAATCATTATCTCATGATAACTTTCAGGTTCTTCGAGTAGGAAACACGACTCATAAAGAAGTGACCATACGGATAAAATTCGTCGTTCCTGATTTTTCACAAGTCCCCAAACTAAGCGTAAAAACGAAATCATTGTCTATTTATAAGTTAGATGCCAACACTACCCATGAAAGTTACTTGTGTAATTACCTCTTGCTCCCATTTTTCCTAATTTCCTCTATTTATTTTATTTTTGTGAGAAATGAATTTCTTCATATTCTCGTTTTGATAAGTTTTAGTGCCGATAAAGATGCTAAGTTAAGACGCTAAGTAGTTTTCAATCTTCTCTCGAGAACCGTTGCTTTGAAAATGAGGTCCACATCAAGGCTTTTATTTATATTTTTGACTTTTTCTATTTTTCTTTCATCAATTTTTTTTTTTTTTTTTTTTTTTTTTTTTAAACTTTTTTTTCATTTGCGTACCCTAAACGACGGACCTTCACGGTTTAATTCCAAGACCTTACACTTTTCGGCGTAAAGGATCCAAGGGCCGTTACAACGGAGAGTTCCAAGACTCTAGACATTCCTGAAATGAGGATCCAAGGTGGTTAGACCAAGACCTCACACATTCCTGAACTAGAGGTCCAAGGGCCGGTGCAAGAGGGTAGCCAAGACCTAAACGCCTTCCGGAAATAAGGATCCAAGGCCCGATCTCGAATCCGTAGCTTAGAGCACTTAACTTATTATTATTAAACTTATTTATCAAGGAACCTTGATGTGTACCCAATTTTCAAAACAAGAATTCTTTTAAGAAGACTAAGAACTAATCATCGGCAAAACCTAACATCTTTAATTATTCTTACAGTTATATATTGTGAAACAATTTTGCGGGAGCAAAAGGCCACAAGTAACTTTGATGAGCTCTAAAGAGAACCAACTACTCCACGTTTAGCATCTAACTTCTAAATAAACTCTATCATTTCTCGTTCTTCGCAAATTTAAAATCTTAAATAATAAGATCCGCGAATGCTTAGCCTTATAATCAAGCCATGCATATATAAAGTTGATACGGGAACTTGCAAACTCTTGAAAAGAATTCGCATTTTATAGCTCCTTGTGTAAAAGACTAGCACGAGCTTATAAATTATAAATGGTTAAGGAAACAAGCTAGGGCTCAACACGCCCGGTCAAGTCAGAATTTTATTCCTACTCTCACCAGCGGAAAGTCAACAAAAATGTCAAAATTTATTATATTTTTGCAAAAATTTTTAAATTTTTCTCATTTTTTTTGGATTTTTTCAAATTTTGAGGAAAAACGGGGTTGCGAGAGAAAACGGCAAAAATGCAAGGCAAAAATCAAATCGAAAGATTACCCCCCCAGACTAAAACGAGACATTGTCCTCAATGTCTTAAAGGTAAGGGTTCTCCTACATAAATCTAAGGCCGTTTATTAATTATGCCAAAGATAAACGTAAAACGATAAGATTAAGGATATCGGATGAGCAACGAATGATGAAACTCGAGTGGAGAGAAGGCAGAACCATGAGCACGAGAGTCTTCATCAATCGGGAAATCCTGGACACAGCACAGAAAACCACGAAACACAACAAATGGAAGAGGAAACCCCTCCTCACGTCACTTTATTAGAAAATAGATGGATAAGCATGGGGTGCCTCCCACGAAGCGCTTGTTTTAGTATCGAGTCGGAAAGCTTAGACTCGCCCCGAATTCATTTGTCCATGGGGGAGCATGTGGAAAAAGAAATCTCCATCGGACTTTCGTTCAAGATGTTTGGATAAACACTGAAGCATACGAAAGTTCCACTTCGATGAGACACCCGCGGTATTTTTAGAAAGAAGAACCAGAAATGGTAATACCGGGGTCAAAGATGGTATCCTCACTCCCGAAGGAGTGAAGGATGGGAGAAGCCACAGCATATGTGATGAAGAGCATAAAGATTTGGATAATTATCATGAAATACTCTTCATCATCAGCAGAAGTTTTGTTAATAATCTCGGGTGGGAGGGTCGGGATGAAATCTTCATGAGAAGGTACACCTCCCCCCAGACTAGTATCTTCCTCCAGATCAAAATAGAAATGATCGTATTCCGGAGGAGATAACAAAAGAGAGAGTTCATCGGAGAACTCCTCGTGATAGAGATCATTCAATTCGAAGAGAAATGAATCATATTCGGGAGGAGAGATATGAGCATGAGAAGTGGTACTGCCACTACTCGTCTCCTCCGAATGATCAATATCAAAGTAGAAGGCTTCAAAAGCCGGGATAGAGAAATCAGAATGAGAAGTGGGATTGCCACTACTCTCATCATCAAATATGAAACTCTCATATTCGGGAAAAGCATCCTTGAGCTCGAGCTCCAAAGGATCTAACGGCTTTTCCTTAACATCTTCCGGGGGAAAGGAAAATTGTTCATCAACTTTCATTTTTAATAACGAAACATCTTCCCCCGGATCACCATCGGGCTCAACAATTTCCGGTGAAATTGGAGCATCATCAAAGAACACCTCGATCTCTTCCCTCGAGATAACACTTCCCTCAATCGGAGGAGAAGGATGGGAAGACTCGAAAATGTTTGGTTCAGAATTCGGAGTGAGAGGTATAGAATCAATAGTCTCAATTCGATAAACCGTTTCCGGAGATGGGACAAGTGGTGTGCTCTTAGAGCTAGCAATTTCCACCACTTCCGTTGTGGTCTCCGAATCTGATTTATCATCATCAAGAATACTCTTTACATCCGCGGAACAACTCGCAAACCATTTGCTTGAACCGGGTGTAATTTTCATAGCCTTAAGCTCAGCACGTTTTTCAGAAAGACTCTTAACCGCAAATCTGGAAAGAATCGAATCACTTCTTTTGGAAGTAATTACGGGATCAGATTTTTGATTAACCGTAGCAACGTTGCATTTGTCGGTTAGCGGTTTAGAGTTTTGATTTATGTTAAACGTTACTTTCTCATTATCAACTCTTAAGGTTATTTCTTCTCCATACACATCAATCAAAGCCTGCCCGGTCCTCAAAAATGATCTTCCGAGAATAAGAGGAACCCGGGGGTCAGCATCAAAATCAACCACCACAAAATCGGCGGGAAAATGGAACTTCCCCACCTTGACAAAGACATCTTCGGCTACACCTTTAGGAAGGGTTATGGAACGATCCGCAAGCTCGAGGGTCATGCAAGTGGGGGTGAGGTTGGGCAGAGAAAGTTTTTCCCAAACGGACAACGGCATTAGGTTAATACTAGCACCAAGATCGGCCAAGGCGCAGCATTCAACCATTCCCGGAAATTCACAAGGAATGAGAAATTTTCCGGGATCTCCAAGCTTTTCCGGAAGCTTTTTAAGAATTGCCGCTGAGCAGTTTTCATTAAGAGGAGTTTTTGCCAATTCAAATAATTTTTCTTTGTTGGTCAATAAACCCTTGAGCGTGGAAGCAAACTTAGGCATCAGAAGTAAAGCATCCGCAAAGCTTATATCAAAATGCAAATCTTGGAGGATTTGGTAGAATTTTTCCATTTGATTTGAAGCTTTATCGCGGAGCTTTTGATCATTCATTCTCGATGGATAAGGAAGTTTTGCTTTTATGGGAGCTTCGTCGGGCTCAAGCACAACCTTTGGCTTAGATGGTTGGACAACCGGAGGTTGGACGTCTTCGGTCCTTCCGTTATTAGTAGTAAGTTCCGTGTCCTTTGTCGCCTCGGTCTCACGGGCAACTACCTTGGGAGGAAGAGAAGAATCGGTAGTTGGAGCCGTGGGTCCATCATATGATACACCACTCCTTGTAGTGATCGCCTTAACATCGCCCCTCGGGTTAGCGATCGTATTGCTTGGAAGAGTTCCAGAGCCCGAGGGTCGATCATTTAAAGATTTTTTCATTTCGGTCATTTCCTTAATCAAAAACCTAGTTGTTTCTTCTTGGGATTTGTTAAATTTTAGTTGATTTTGACTTTGAAGAACTAGTTGTTTCAACAACTCTTCCGAGGGCGATTGGTTTTGCACAAATCCTTGATTTTGATTATTGTTGAGATTTGCCCCTCGGGTGTTTTGATTAAAACCCTGGTTGTTGTTTTGAAAATTTCCCTGATTAACATTTCCTGGGTTTTGATTTTGAAAATTTCCCTGATTTTGAAAATTTTGCCCTTGATTGAAATTCCCTTGATTAGCCCGATTTTGATTGTATGGAATATTGCGGTTTGGCACATTCTGATCTTGATTTTGGGTGAAACCGGGTGGTCCGAGAGAGTTGTTAGAACGGTAGCTGAGCAAATTACGGTCTCCTTGGGGTTGGTAACCGTTACCTCCTTGATTAAAGGATCCCGTGGCAGCGTAAACGTTCTCTTGAGTGTAGCCACCGGAGGCTGGGCACTCGAAATACGGATGAGGACCACCGCAAGTTTCACAGCTATTATTAACAACATTGACTTGATTTTTGTTGTTGTTTTGATTCAAACTTTGATGTATTCTTAAGATTGCAGTGGACATATCATTCATCTGCTTAGAGAGAGCTGCTATCTCGGGGTTAGAAGAGGAAGTAGTAGTGCCAGATCTAGTAGACTCATTCCTCTCGGCTGAGGAATCCCAATAATTGTGATGGGTAGTCATGTTTTCAATGAGATCATAGCACTCTTCGGGTCGCCTTTTCATAAAGGTTCCACCGGCTGCAGCATTAATCGTATCACGGTGTCTCAATGTTAGACCATTATAGAACGTATCTATTATGGTGACTAATAACATGTTATGATTTGGACACCGATCAATCGAAAGCTTGTAGCGTTCCCATGCCTCAAATAAGGATTCATCGGGAAGCTGACGGAAGTTACTAATTTCATTCCTTAATTTCGTCACCATTGACGGTGGGAAATATTTCGCCAAGAACTTTGAAACCATCTCATCAAAAGTGTGAATGGAGTTCTTGGGAAGACGATCAAACCAAGCGGTGGCATGATGCGTCAAGGAATATGGAAAGAGATAAAGACGAAGGGCGTCATCGGTGACCCCATTGTGTTTCATACTTTGGGTGACGGTAATAAATTTGTCAAGATGCTTGTTTGCATCGTCACCCGGCAAACCGTGAAATTGGCAAGAATTTTGGACTTGTTGGATCATATGATGCTTAAGTCCAAAATCTGCGGCTTGAATATTGACGGGGGCAATCGGGCCACCACGTCCGTGTATTGTGGGTTGGCACAGCTCCTCCATCGTTCGGAGATCGGGAGCTGGCACTGGGTTAGGATTTTCATCACCCATCGGCGGATGTTGATTGTTGTTGTTTACTTCCTCAACGTTTGGGAAATTAACACGGTGATTGTGACGGATAATTCTCTCGGGATTTGAGAGAGGTGAAAGAAGAGGTTGAGAAGAAGAACGGGTGTGCATACACCAAAAACAAACAAAGGTTTAAAAAGAAAACCAAATTTGAAAATGAAAATATTTTTGGGTTTTTATATGGAAAAATTAAAATTAACTTCTTTTTGGTGATCGTTGATCAACCGTACTCGTTTCTTTCTAAACTACGCGCAGCGTGGCGTAAGAGAAGAATGGATCTCTTTTCGGCTTGCAATTTAATGTCAAAGCCTAACTAGAACCCCGTAATTAGGTTGTAGCAAAGAAATAATCCGAGTAACGTTTAACTTCACGATCTCTTTTGTTGTTTAATTAGGAATGGTTTACAACACTTTTCAGAAAAAGTGAGGTTATATTATTTTTGTATTTTTGAAAACACTTTAGGAAAAGTGTTTTATATTTATTTTCTTTTTGTATTTTTTTATTTTTTTTTATAAAAGCAAATAACTTCCGAGGAAAGGATCTTCAAAACACGAATCGAGAAACAAATTCACGAATTCACTTCAACCCTCCCCGGCAGCGGCGCCAAAAATTGATGGAGAATTGCAACAGAAATATGCAAGACCCGAGGTTCGTTTTCCCGTGAAGGTGTGAATGGAATTTCGTGTTTTCGGAACGTGAAACGTGTTGTGAATGGATATAAAAGTGAGAGATTTTGATTTTTTTCTACACTACGAATAATGGAATATCAAATAAAAACAGCTAATAAAGCTACGAGTACAAGTAATCTAAGCATGTGAATTAAAAATCGACAATCGGAATTTAAAAACGTTACGCGACAAGTTTAAAAACGTAAATAAAAGTAAATTTCTAAATTCTAAATCCTAAATTTATAAAAATAATTTTCCTAAACTCTAAATATAAAAAGAAAATTTTGGAAAAAAGAAAAATATTTTTTTGACTTTTTAATAATTTTTTATAAATTAAAAACTATTTAAAAGAAAATAATTGATTAAAAATACTAAATGGAAAAAGAAAATTCTGAAATTTTTTTCTAAAATACTTAATACTAAACTTGAGCTATGAAAAATATAAAAAGTGAAAATTCTTTTTCAAATAAGCCGAAAATAAGCCAACAGCTCACAATAAGCTAAAAAAAGGGAAAAGAAAATAAAAGGGTTTTAGTTCAAATTTTGTAAGGTTTAACTTAAAAGAAAAGTGAGTGCAGTGGTTGGTTGCTTGTTTTGCGAGTCTGCTAGCCTGGGTTCGAATCCCAGGCAAAGCAGTTTTGCTATATACTTTTTTTTAGTGATTTAAAACCTTAAACTTTGAATTAGATTCCACTGATAACAAACTAACAACTAATTTTTAAGCTATGATAAACACAAACAATAAACACAAACAGATCCAAATCCAACTCAAACTAAAACATTCACCACTTAAGCTAAACTCAGAACACAAACATTCACCACAGCACAAAACTAGGCAAGATCAAAACAAAATACTTAAGCTAAACTAAAACTAAAAGCAGAACAGCCAAGAGCAGTAATAAGCAAACTACCCGTTTGACTCAAAAAGTCAAACATATCTTTATAACACTGATGACAATAGAAGGACTAAATTAACTAACAATATCAAGCATACACTAACTACTCTAACTAATTCAGCTAGCATATTCAAGACCAAATAAGCAAACATAAGCAGAAAAATGACAATAAGCCGAACAAATAAAAATAAACTTATATTAATATTAGGTGTGGGTCGGTTTTATGTTTGATGGGCTTTTGGGTTATAATGTGTTGGGCTTGGGTTGAGGGTGTTTAAGATAAGGTGGGTTGGTTGGGTTTAGTGGATTGTGGGTTTTAGATCCGGTTGTGTTTTTAGGATAGTATAAATGGGATTTAACACAAGGGCCAAAGTTGTAATTGTAGTCAACATCAAGGACCAAATCAGCCATTCTTCAAAGTTAATCCAAGGGTAATTTTTTTCCAAGTAAAAATAATCCAAGGGCCATTCTTCAAAAATATTATCTTTGACGAATTTTTCCCCGGCTTCGGCTCTATAAATATCTTTTCCACGTCTCGTGCTCATTTTCTCGGATTTTGCTTGATTTTGTCCCTATTTCATGATATCCGTACCTGCACAAAAACAAACACAAAAACACAATATCTTTGGCATTTATGGTTAGTTTTTGGTCTATTTGGGTCCGGTTTTGGTCAAATAAAAGTATGTGTTTAAGCACATACCATTATCTTAATTCAATCAAAATCATATTGCAATTAAATTCAAGATCTCAGCTCCTAGATGCATGATTCGATCCAAACTTGGATTGCTTAAACTTGTATATTACATAAAGATTATATAGACTCATAACCCTTTTGATTACACACCGTCCTCGCAAAAGGTAATCATAAAGAAAAGATTTATAAAACTTAATTGCCATATTCCACATTCAAGGAAAACTTGTATGACAATTAATTATCTTTATTTAATTAATGCGTGTATATAAGAAAATCTAATCACAATCAATTGCATGAGTATGATTAAAAACTTCTTATTATAAACCATGCATTAATCATGTATACAATTTTGCCCTTGTAAGCCTTTCTTCAAAAGAAACTTATTCCAACCTCATAGGTTAACTATTAGGCGAAATAACAATCAAGATCAAAAGAAACTTTATAATTATGTCTTAACATGTAAACATAATTATACTAACAAAAGTAATCATGAACGCAAACTCTTGAGTTCTGTAGTAATTTCAAGTTAATTTTATACTTCAGAATTATGATTATTATCATTTAACCATAATTATGTTGACTAAAACATGTAGTCGAAATGTTGAAGTATCTTTACACTATATCATGACATTTGAATGTAGTAGGGCAACAAACATCTTGCGTGTTCAAGTCCTAGTAGAATGATTAGCTTTCTTACCTTGCGGTTAAGAGAAACCAATAATATGTTGTTCCTTGCACACACTTTGAGATTTCTCCCACTTGTGTAAGGCACAACATCATATTATGAAAACAAACAACATGTGATTGATTGTGTAAACAATATGATAATGTTACAGATAACGTTCAGAAAGCAACAGCAGAAAGGCAACGTGTTATCTAATAAAATAAAATGCAATTATCCTTTAAGCAATGGTCGTTCATATTCGGAAAGTAATGAATTATTTCAAAGCAAGTTTGAAATGATATGGGTGACTAACAAGGAAATAAATCTCGTAGCTCCCACTGAAATTGACAACATTACAGGAATGTTATTTCAGTAATAAAACGCAATGCTCCCACTGGATTTGTCAACATTGTAAGTGTTACATTGCCAGTAGAAAGCATATTGCAATTTAATACACTTTCCTATTCTCTTCGAATGCCTACAAGTAGCAATGTACTTAGGTATTGAACAGAGTATATGAAGTCCTACTTATGTAAATGAGGGACTAGCCATTCATGCTTTCATTTAACTTGAATAGTTAGCATGCAATTCCTCCTTTATCGTCTACATAGCCCCAAGGGTATTTAGCACTATAAGGAATAATAAGAGTCCAAGAAAAATACCTAGCGAATATGCTAGTAATTTCTTTACTCTTTGCGGTTTAAACTCATACATCGTGACAAGTGCAAGATGTCATTTATTTTGGTAGCTATAGACAAAAAAAAATGTTTTCTAGTTACACAAAATATTTTATCTTTCAATTATTTCAATACCGGAAAAGGGTAATGAAAGATCATAAGTGAGTTTAACAATTGTAATCCTATCTTAGTTTGTCAGCTAAGGAGAAATAAATAGGAATAAGTCTCACTCTTCTTACCAGGAAAAGAGACTAAGTGTGTCTTTTTAAGAAAAAACAAACTTTTGTTTACGAATTATGTTGCAACAACACAATTTTAATCAGAACATAGAAAGTTCAATGTTAGTATTTTCGATAATTAAATTCTTAAAAGAATTAACTACCCAATTAATTACTAATTAAGACTAAGATCCATCTTGACCTCCCACTTATTACCGGAGGTCTGACCAGCGTGTAAACAAGTAGGGCAAGAGGTAAGCGACGAGCGTTAATTGCATAAACTGCAACTCTTAGACTTATGAGACTGATCAAGACATTAGTAGACAAGTAATAATTTCATGAGCATGTTTAGTCTCATCTTATGCCTCGGGTCCAAGGTCTGACCAAGCATACTCGAAATAAGTCGACCAAGCAAGAACGTGCAAATATCGCCAAAGGTCTGACCAATGAGCAAAATTCGCCATGGGTTGAAATGGCCCTAAGGTCTGACCAAAGAGGTCAAGTCAAATGCACGTGTTCTTGGTTGGGTGGCATAGACTTAAAATTTACATATAGGGTATACACATAAATGTGATAAAATCGTGTACAAAGAAGCATGCAAAACAACTTTGTAGCACTTTATTTTAAAAACTTTTAGTAATGACACTGTAGTGATCATCATGGTTCACGGTAGCTCCAATCGAACTCGCAAGGAGGCGGAGGACCAGGTCAGCGCGAAGCTATGACCAGAAATCCTTTCGGTGTGACTGTGTGCACCACCTGAAACCCCCCTTATAGTTTGTTCTAGTGGGTGAGCCGTACTTCCCAAGTGTCCATAGCGTCCAGTTTTTAATTTCATGAAAACTTGTTTCAATAATTTAGGTCACTTAATTTTACAAAAACAATTTCCCACGAATCAAATAGCAGGTCACAATGAGCATGGTATTTAGGCATGTAAATTAAGACCATATTAATGTCATCTTTTTATAGGTATTAGTCCTTTTTTATTTTAGTTTTAGGCATGTAAACATGTAGGCTAAAAACAAAAATCACAAAAGAACACAATACTAAAAACATGACAATAATATTAACAAGTAAACATTTAGATCCGAGAACTCTAGCAAGTCTTCCCCAAAAAGAGAACCATAAGACCCTCACTAGGTTTTCATCAAGTGCCTAGATCGTCACATGCATCACAAAAAGTGATTGCGTAGGTCTTATAGCCGGAATATACACATAAAATAATCATGGCAAACTTATTAACTTTTAATTTTTGCTATTTTATGTATCTAATTAACCGTTAATTAATTCGTTTGTGTCTTGTTATTTTTTTTATTAATTAATGACAAGTATTGCATTATAGTTGTCAAAATAAAAATAAAACAAATAACTAAGTTAGATTTCATGCAGCCTTTTCGCGTGTTTATTAAATCGTGTAACCCATAATCGATAAACGAGATGGCTCGTGATGCCACTGTTGGGATTTTATAATCATGTTAACCATTAACTACGAGTACGCAGCGGATAATGGATCTAGTTTACAATTAAAGTTAACACGTATAATAAACAAACAAAGAATAAAAGGAAACGAGAAAACTAACCCTCGTAGACACCAGCAAATGAAACAAGTGATTAAAACAATCACCTCTACGGTTGCTCACACAAACACGTCAAACAAATACGTTACGATGCTAGTCATTGCTTCACGTATGATCAAACGAAAAACAAGCTAGACACTTGTTACTTGCGTCGAACTGAATAAACAAAAAAAACCGAACAACGTTTATTGGTTTATTTGTTTATTGTTATTGCCTTTGAAAAGTCAACAATAGTAGGCAGAAAGACTACAATATTCTTTTCCAGTTCGTAGATGAATTGCTATTTAGGTTTAGTGAATGTGTCGTATATTAACAATGAGCCAAGGGGTGTTTATATAGCACCCCAACTTGTCCAACAAGCCATTATTATTCACTCCTTTAATTCACTAAAACCGACACATAGCCCCCCTTCCTAGATCCTTCCATAGATGGCCACTTTGGAGGAAGTCCGGGAGTTTCATTTTTCGACAGCCAAGTCCCTCTCTTTATATTTAACATATATTTAATATTAGTTAAATTATTACGTGAAACATATTAAACACTTAATAAATATAACAAGTATATATATTAATTATTTAATAAACGTACTCTTCGTGTATTAACGTGTGTGCCCCCAATAGGCTCACACATTTCTAGTCGTATAACGGCTAATCTAACTACCATAACCCAACAGCTCCCACTAATGTCATTAATCTTTAGTGTTTGTACTTGAAAACGTATTAGGCCTCGATAGTTTGCTTATAAGAACAAAGATATTGTACTAATAAAAGGGGGCATGAAAAGAATGCAAGAACAGAATCAAGCAAGTACATTTGCAATTGTTGAGTCTCAAAATTTGCTATATTTTTATGTATATATTCTTAAGTGGCTAACAGTTTGTATAAGGATATAAAAGTTGTTCCTTTATATTAGTCCAAACATTTGTGTAATCCTACAGCAACATAGATTATAAATTTCATAATACAACAAGGTTATATATGGGGATACTTCAAAATGAGAACGTTGGCATACATTATGCTTAGTCGCATAGTAACAGGTGAGATATAAGAAGGTTGTGGTGTTTTGGTGATTCCGCTTTAACTGATGGCAGCCAACTATCGTAGTAGTGCAGACTACTCATCTCAGCAATGGTGGTTGATTCTACAAGATAGAGTTTGTCTAGACATTCCGTTCTTATTTTCAGTCTCTTTCTTATAGTGATGATGTTCGTTTTCACCTTTGGTAAAAAAGTGAGGAAATTATCTATAGAATTTGATTAATGCTCTTCAATTAAAAGTGATGAAATAACGAGACCAACAGTTTTCATGCCATGCTAACAAAAGTTGTGGAAACAACATCACAACTAAGAAACTTATTGACCAACGAAATCCGTCCATGATCAAAAGGTGAGAGTTTCCAAAATCACAATTGATGAACCTATTGACCAAAATAACGAAAATTAGTGCTCAGCAATACGCTACGAACAATTAGAATGAGCCCGAAGTACCAAATAAATAGGCCAAAAATAATTTTCGTAACTTATTCATATTAAAAGATTACATGTGAACATGTTCGCCATCATTGTATGGTTCTTCGCCATTATCCGCCTTAAATGTTGACAACAAGAAAAAAAGTAATTTCGAAAGTGCATAATCTTGACCTACCTGTTGCACAAACCATAAAAGCATACAATCATACAATTTAAAAGAACCGGCAACATTTAAACTAATTAGTTTAGATAGTGTAAACCTAATGACTACCAACCATTAAGCTATGAACACTTAGACACAATTCGTGCAACGTACGGGCTTTACAATGCCTCGTAATAATAAAGTTTCAAAATCAGAAACTGAAGAAAACACATTAATTTTTGTTGATTCACTGGATCATTATTTGGTATTAATCGATTCATTATCCAACACTCTTCTTCGTCAGGTAATTCATTCATCACTTTATCATTTCATTTTAATAAAGGGGCTGGCCTATAAGCTTTTTCTGACATAATAAGTATATATAAGCTGGAAAGTTTCAAAATAAGCCACAAAAAGTGAACTTGTGAAACATAAGTTAAAAACCAGATAACCTATAAGCCGGCTATATAAGCCGAAACAAACACCCCCTTAAGCTTATTTGCCCGGCTTATTCAACTTTTGAAAAACTCATAAGCCAAAAAGTTTGAGCTTATAAACAACACCACCCAATCCCATTGTAGCATAGTATTGGGGAGTTAGAATGTAGACAGATTATACCCCTAGTAAACCCGAAAGTTTGGAGACTGCTTCAAAAATTTAACAAGGCGGCGAAATAAGCTGAAACAAACACTCCCTTATTTATGCTTGCCCCGAAACAAACTTATTTATTTTCCAATTTTACCACTGGTTGTGATGTGCGATTATTATTCTAGGAACTTGTGCTTAGGATTGTTTTTGGCTGTGTTTTGGACAAAAAGAAGTGGATTGTGTTTTGGGCTTAATAATAATCCTATGTAATTCAGGGATGGTTGGAGTTAGCTGGTGCTCGCTATTCGATGGGTGCTTCACGTGTAAACACCGCATTGCTTAACCTTCAACCACATTCTGCTGCTACCACTGTAGAGATTACTCACCACCAAGATGGTACCATCATCCCTTTAACCTTAACCACACATATCTTGAATGGTTTGCTCGATTAGTTTTTGTATGATTCACATAAGGTACACCCTAAGTGTTACTTCAGATTGTAGGATATGATATGTATAAGCACATGTTACTAGATATGCATATATTCACGAGAGATAACTACACTGGCGGAGACAGGAGGGGGCAGGGTGGCACGTGCTCCCCTAGCGAAAAAAATTGTAGTGTAAAATTTTTAAAATATTTGGCTATTTTTGTAATTTGCCCCCCTAACGAACCAATTTGTAGTGTACCCCCTCGACCATAACTTTCCGCCCCCGGATAACTATTGAGCCTTTTTGTGAAAATGTCATGTATATTCACCTTCCATGGCAAAGGCTAAAAAAGTTGGCACTAGTAATAAGCGAAAATGAATGATGAAATTCCTATCCATCAATTTATGTAGGTGCCGGTTCCGTATATGTGTGAAATCAAAATTGTAAAAAGTAAATGAGTCAAGTGTATTTTCATCTTATTCAGAAATTTTGATTTTTATTGAAATAATATCGATTTTCTAATCATATTTGGTACACTGATTTTAATATTTTATAGAAAATGTCTGTTGTGTAATCGAACCTGATTCAACATTAATGAAGGACCTGCCCGTTGGACTTATTGCCAACCCACCCGACTCTCCCATTGTTTTCTACCTCTGCCTAAAAGAGATGAAGTAATAATTCTAGTTTGTTAACGTGTATGCCTGGACGTAAACATCTGCAAATCATAAACTTAGTTTCACTAAGCCATAGAAATTGGATCCGACCTAGTTTTGCCCCTTAGTTTTGCAACTTTTTGGCTTATATAAGCTTATTCTGACATAATAAATATGTATAAGCCGGAAAGTTTCGGAATAAGCCACATAAAGTGAGCTTATGAAACATAAGCCAAAAACCAAATAACTATATAAGCCGAAACAAACACCTCATTAAGCTTATTTGCCCAGCTTATTCAACTTTTGAAAATCCAGAAAGTTTGAGCTTATAAATAACAACTGTAGACAGATTATACCTGCCTCAAAATTTTAACAAGCCAGCCAATTAAGCTTAAACAAACACCCCATTCAGCTCCTACCACAGTAGAGATTGTGTTTTGTCTCTATATTTCGACAAAAAAAAGTGGGTTGTGTTTTGGGTTTAATAATCCTATGTAATTCAGGGATGGTTGGAATTAGCTGGTGCTCGATATTCGATGGGTAGTTCACGTGTAAACACCGCATTGCTTAACCTTCAACCTCATTCTGCTGCTACCACAGTAGACATTACTCATGACCAAGATGGTACCATCTTCCCTTTAACCTTAACCACACATATCTTGAATCATTTGCTCGATTAGTTTAGTATTACAACTTCAGAACGTATGATATGATATGTGTATATTCACGATCGAGCCTTTTTGAGAAAATGTCATGTATAAGTTCACCTTCCATGGCAAAGGTTGAAAAAGTTGACACTAGTAATAAGGCAAAATGAAAATGCCGGTTCGGTATATGTGTAAAATCAAAATTGTAAAAAGTAAATGGGTCAAGTGTATTTTCATCTTATTCAGAAATTTAGATTTGTATTGAAAGTTATATCGATTTTCTAATCATATTTGGTACACTGATAATATAGAAAATGTCTGTTGTGTAATCGACCTGTTTCAACAATGATACATGAATGATCTGCCCGTTTGACTTATTGCCAACCCACCTGACCCTCCCATTTTTTTCTATCTCTGCCTAAAAGAGACGAAGTAATAGTTCTAGTTTCTTAAGTTTTAATGTAAACATCGAATTTCGATTCACACAGCCATAGAAATTGTATCCAACCTAGTTTTGCCCGGTAGTTTATGTCCTATTCTTTGGTTCACAAGCAATTGCCTTCTTTGAAGGTATAGACTAATTAGAAAACTTTCCTTTGTTAGTTTTGATGACAAGTGAATGGAGATCGGATCGTGAGAAACTTATCAGACACCCTTTTTTGTTTGCTGAGATATCTAAAGGAAATAACAGTTTAGCTCAACTATTTTGCTTAATTTAAAGAAAAGTCAAGTACTTTTTGTCACTAAAGGGTCGTTAGATCAGGTTGTAAAGTTTCGGGGGTCAAAATGTAAAAGTCATCATAAGCAAGTTTTAGCTAGTGCACATTGTATAACGTGAAAATTGTAAAATCCTTAGTTACATACTTAGAGATGACGTGATATGTAAATATGAAATATACTGCACATTCTGTGTCCCAGACAATTCAACGTGTGACGTAATTTTTTTAAGAATATGTGATTAGTCAAATGTCTATATTGAAATGGTCATCGTTGTCAACCAAACTAAATTTTATCTGTAATTTGTGATGGTAGCCTAATAACTTTTATCTAATGTTTATGTCAATACGACAACCTTGTCATAGTCGCCCCCAAATGATAATTGATGCAACTTTCATGAGAAGCGGGTACTAAATGATCTTTCAATGTCACACTTATGTGTTATCTGGTGATTTAGGCTCAGAAATGTCATGCTAACAGGTGTAGAAAAGTGTTAATTAGTTTCACCTCTTTGAAACTTTAGTAATAAAGCTGTTTGTGAGAAAACAACTAACATAAAGAAATTTACCCATTTGTCATGTCCTGGAGATCAAATCCAGATAGATCAGCTGCCTTGGATAAAGCTTCTTTCCATTTACCGACATCTGCACTGTTTGAAACTTCGTAGTTACGGAACGCTTCTGCATAACTCTTTTTTTGTTTCCTCACCACATCAGGCTTGGCATCATAAAAGATAATCCGAATCTCATATTTGGGATCTTCAATCTGATTGCACTCAAGTATTTTGACAAGTTCACTCAGACACCATGTTGAAGAAGCGTAATTTTTGGAGAAGATAACTTTCAAAAACCTCGATTCTTCAATGGCTTTATAGAGATGAGGAGATATCTCTTTTCCTTTAGGCAATTCGTTGTCATCTCTAAAAGCATAAATTCCTTTTTGCTTGAAATCATTGAATAGATGATCCATGAAGCTTTTACGGATATCTTCACCTCTAAAACTAACAAACACATCATATTTCTATCGATGGGCAATGGAAGACGCAGCCATGATCATTGATATGAAAGCAACTGGATTTCCATGTGAAAGATTAGCCCAAAATAATAGTGTACTAAAAAAGTAATGTAATAAGTAGACGTAAAACCAATTGAACATGAAAGAATCATTAAGTGCAGGGCATATGTTGACACAGAGACACTTGCTGATAACTTCATCTACAAAGTACTTTTTATTAAGAGTAAAAATATGTGAAAACTAAATAAATTAACAACAATATGATTCACTTGGTTACTAGCTCAATTAAAATAGACTTTATGTCATATAGTACATACATAGAAAGATGGACTATTGTTGTTTAAATCCTTAAATGGATGATTGCTGAAGCTTTTATTGATATTTTTAATCCCAAAACATAGAAAGAGTCATGAGTTACTTTATATATATCAATGTTTTTGAAACCGGTCTTTTAATCGATTCGGCTGAGCTCCCGGTTCCTGGTTTAACTGTGGGTTCAACCGGTTTTTACCCCAAAACCAGCTTCTGGTCACACAAATATATGCAAGTTGACTTTCCAAAAGTATCCATAAGACCACAACTATAAGTTTATCTGACTGTGTTTCAAAATTGATTCTTTTAAGATACTTTTTATCATGATCTTAGTACATAATATATATACTCTTTCTAAATGATAAACATACATAAAAAATATGAAGTATAGATGTAAAAAGGATTACCAAAAAATTAAACTAGGAAATAGACAAAAGAAATGTGTACAAGGAATGGGTGACTTACAGGTTTCCAAAGGGTTAAGAAGCAGATGACATGAATGCAATCAACAATGGAAGAACAGCTCTACATGTGTTAACTCAAACTTCTCATATCCAAAAGTCAACTTAATATCAACAAGTTACAGTGTCCCCACTTAATATAAAGAGGTAATTCCCTATCTACCCAAAAAGTACAACCCCATTCTTCCTATATGCCCAAAAAAAAAATATTTTTCAAAATGCCTCAGGGCGAAGGTGTGCTTGGGCGACTCATATAATATTGTGACACGTATCCTGGGGTAGGGTTTTTTTTTACCGAATTGACGAAAACCGAACCGAACCGAATCGAAACCGATTTTGTTAAAAACATGAATCGAGAACCGAACCGAAGTGACTCGGTTCGGTTTTTTGTCGGTTCGGTCGTTTCGGTTCATATGGTTTAGATGTGTTTTTCTCGGTTTTGGCTCGAACCGAACTGAAACCAAAAACCATTAGTATATAAAACCAAAACCGAACCGAATATGGCGGGTTCAGTTTCGGTCAATCCGGTTCATAAACACAAACAATAATCACTCAGATTTACCATGGAAGAACAAGTAGGAGTAGTAGATCATCAAAACGAAGAAGCTGCAATTAATAATAATAAAGTTTCAAAATCAGAAATTGAAGAAAACACATTAATTTTTCTTGATTCACTGGATCATTATTTGGTATTAATCGATTCATTATCCAACACTCTTGGTAATTCATTAATTCGTTCATCACTTAATCATTTCATTTTAATAAAGGGGGTGTTTATAGCTGGCTTATGGCTTATTTGGTTTTGCTTTTTGTGCTTATTTTGAGACTTTTTAGCTTATATAAGCTTTTTCTGACATAATATAAATATATGTAAGCCAAGAAGTTTCAAAATAAGTTGTAGAACCTTAGATCTAACTTATCACATGAATCACTAAGCTCGTTTGGTGATTCAAGAGTATATGTGTGGCATTAGATTCTAGAGAGAGAAACTAGAAAGAGAAACTTTATTAATAAAACACACACTACACACTCAAGCACACCCACACAAATGAGGTGTGTGGTGGCTTTTATAGTTCCATACAAATGAGTCATGGGCTTTCAATGGGCTTGATCATGGACTAAGTATAACATAACTTATAACATATTAGATTAATCCATGAGCCCTTTGACTATCCTATTAAATAAAGAACGACATATTATAAAGATATAAATACGTAAATGACCATCACTTTTCATAAAAGCTAACAATCTCCGCATAAAGGATGGTCATTCAAATGATGCTTCGTGTGATTATATCTTTAGTCTTCATTGTCTTGAGCTTTGTGTGTCGTTGTAGAATAGTCTTGATTCTTTTGTTCCTTCATGCTTTGTGATCTTCAAGATAATCGTCTTTTAGTTCTTCTTGCCTTTGATCAACATCTTCACAGGTTTGCAGTGTCGTCTCTTCCATCATACTCATACTTCTTTGATAATACTTTGAACTTCATACTTATTTCTTCCTCATATGATACATGAACTCGTTCTTGACATCTTGATTAGCTTCTTGACTTTGTCGTAACACTTTGTCTTTAACTTGATCCTTTTGTCTTGAACATTCTTCACTTAAGTTTGTTGAGGATGATCTTCATAAGTATGAGTATGAGGAGATGAAGATGTTTGATATATGAAATGATGGTGTATGGTCTTTCTCCAAGGGGACTTTCATCAGTACCTGCATAAATATTGTTAGATGAAATCACCAATCGATCACGGTGGACTTTTCTTAGAGAATAGACCACTACGATTGTTTTACTGATGAATGTCTTGATTCCATTCACCTTGGTCTGGCACATCAGCCGTCCTAATCCCGTTGTGGGACAATTTTCAATACTATGGATAAATCCAAGTAGAGACCCACGTCATAAGGACTCAATTCGTGAAAGGAATCTCCTTGGCGGGATTTCCAGCGCTTACAGGCTCAGACTTCGAGAGAATTAACAGCATAGTGTGAAAACTCTCTCTAATCCTCACAAAGGCTGTTCCTGAATTGGATACCCTCAAGAAGGCTTACAACAGATATACCGAAGTATACCCACAATTCAGGTGAGCCGCTGAAGTATACCGAAGTATTACTCCACGACTGTAGACTGTTTAAAACAAATAACCATCATGATATATAAGGCAAGATCCGTAGATCTCATTAAGACTCTTATACACCTTGTGTCCTTTTTGGCGAACACAAGTGTATTATATTGGAAGTGTATCCTAAGAGATCTTTTAGTGAATCTCATGACTCTAGACTCGATTATGTGCGTTTTGGTTTTAGTCGTCGGAGGCATGGAGTAGAGTGCCACCTTTTCAATATCAACACATCTCGGAGTGAGAGGCCGATAGATTATGCCAGGTTCTCCGTGAGAAATGAAACAAATATCTTTTAAGAGATACCTGAGTGGCTAGGAGGGGTTGTGCAGCGCGTCACTGGGTCCATGACGTCTTGTCTTCAAT
Organism: Artemisia tridentata subsp. tridentata; assembly: GCA_021014915.2. Lineage (NCBI taxonomy): Eukaryota > Viridiplantae > Streptophyta > Magnoliopsida > Asterales > Asteraceae > Artemisia > Artemisia tridentata. The sequence goes on along the minus strand of CP139503.1, from coordinate 20,562,407 downwards.
ATCAGTATCAACTTTGTGATTACCGATAGCAGATGTATTGACCCGGTTTCTGCCCTAAGTTTTCATAGAGGGCTATTTCTTTTCACCCTTTCATAAACTTTTCTTTTTCATTCTTCAACCCCTTCTTTCTCCTTTCTCATATACTCCTTTTTTCAATCTTACCTAAGGACTTCTAATTCTAATCTATTGGAATTGTCCTTGGGTAGATCACTCCGGCTCTGGCGGATCATAGGACATAACCTAAGCATAATCACCTTATTACTCCATGATTATCCTAGATTTATTGATCACTTGCCATAAAACCTTTTTGAAAAATCTCTCAAAGTGTTTATAAATAGAACACATTTTAGTTAACACTTCGAGAGTTTTGAATTTTCTAAAATACTCCCCCTTCTCATGTGCTCATGCATTTTAAGATAAGTTTGCACATGGTGGGTAGAGTTCGCACATTTAAATTGATCGATTTTCAGTTAATATGACCATTGCGAGACGTTTACATCACTAGTTAGACTAGCTTGAAATTATTACCCGTCCAGGTCATATCAAAAGAGAATCTCTCGAATTGGTACATTCTACTCAGACAAGTCTTTTGCGAGGACGTTTACATCACTGGATAAACCAGCTTGAAATTATTACCCGTCTAGGACATGTCTTTTCGATTACTGACATTCGATATTCATCAATTCGAGGGTTCAGTCCGAGTCGAGCTCTTTTGAGATTCAATCCACAATCTTTAAGCATTTTGATCACATTTTAATCACGTCTTCTCCCTCTCAAAAATAGCATGATGTGATATTTTTGATATCAACCGACTAAGGAAAGCTTTTGGAGAGATAGACGGATTTGTTTTAGCATGAAATTGGAACATTTTTGTATTTAATTTTTATACTCCCCCTTAAAGAAAGCATGTTTTTAAACATAGAGTTTAAAATCAATTTTAAGGGTTTGGAGAGAGTTATCTTGAGCACAGAATAATTTGAAGGATTTTGAAAAATATTTTGAAAAATCTTGATCATGTGCTCAAGGATTCTTTATTTCGACTTTGAAATTACGAGTCCTGATCTGAAATAATCAGAAGTCATCATTTAAGCCCGGGTTTCGTACTGAAGTATACGAAAGCCATAGAGATTTTTAGGATAAGTGCTCGAAAAAATATTTAAAACCTTTGTTTTGATTAAGCACTTTCCTTTCTTTGAAGCGCGGGTCCTGAACTGATGTGTCCAGAAGCCATTACATTAAGCTCGGGTCCGAAACTGAGTTGTTCCGAAGCCATTATGAAGAAAATTTTGAGAAACGACATGTTTTGAAAATAATTTTAGTGAACTCTCGCTCAAGCATCTGTACATGTCTGTATCATTGTTGAATGACATTTGTCGATTATATGAGAGACATGTCGTGAGAAAAATATTTTTATATTTTTTCATTTTTATATTGTTTTTGTATTTTGAAATTTTCTACTTTTGTATTTTGATTTTGTTGGTTTTTCAAATTTTGTATTTTGTTTTTGTTTTTATAAAAGAAATGGAAAATCAAAAATAGAAGATTGAAAGAATGATTTTGAAGAATTTACAGAATTAGAACCCTCTGATGAACTGGGTTCTGAGATAGTTGAATCACCTGCAACCAAAGACGAAGAGTTTTCACAAATAACAGTATTAGAAGTACATGAATCATCACTATGAGGGTGTTGACTATCAACAGTTGTAAGGGTTTCTACTTCCTGTTGGTGATTATCACTATTATTTGTCTTGGTGCTAGTATCAAAAATCTTCCCTGTGGGAATCCATCTGAGACCAACTGTTTTAAAAACTTTTCCCGTGAGAATCCACCTAAGTAAGATCTAGATGTAGTTTTCTTATCAGATGCAGCGGAAGTCTCAGTGTTTGAAAAACTACATCCTGTAGATATCCACCTATTAGGTTTTTTATCCATTTGCTTCTTATCAACGGGTTTGTTTCTATTTGGTGTCTTAGTGGATTGTGCCTTAGCACTTGAATTTCCTTTCTTGAGAAATTGTGCAACACATGCATCGTGATTAGCTGAAAAAACACATTTTTGACATGTAGGACAGACAAATTCAACATTCTTGTTTAAAACGGCAACCTTAATTTTGTCACTACTGTCATTTGGAAATTGTTTCTTGTTCGAAGAGGAATTTGAATTCTTAGTGTTGCATTCTACGTGCATAGCATTTTCATTTGAGCAACTACTCTTAGATGCAAGCCAATCCCTAGTATTTTGTTGAGTGTTCCTAGGTAATGGTTGACTACTACTAGCAGTGCCTTGTAATGATGTAGAATTCATCACCCTAGATTTTGTACCTAAAATTTCGTCTTTTCGAATCTGTGCCTTTTTCCTAGCTTTTTCTAGATAGTGAGTGTAGACCATGTCGTTAGAACCAACAGATTTTTTAACAGTTTTTGTGGTCACATTCGGTGAGCTATTCCTAGAAAGATCAGGTGTAATGACTTGTGGTTCCTCGACAAACGCTTTTTCTTTTTCAACACCTTTTTCATCAATCTTTAATATTCTTTTCTTGATGGGCAAGGAATGTGGAGTGGCTGGTTTTGACAAATCATTTTTCTCATCGACTTTTGGAACAACCTGAGAAATAGACATTTGTGGTTTTTCAACCGGTTTTGAAGCATTTGGTTTCACCGGAGTCGATGGTTTTGCAAACTTAGTATCCACACCCTTCCCTTTTAGACTTACCAGCTTAGCCCTCAAAAGATCATTTTGCTCTTTCATGTCCTTGTAGGCACGCTCATACGACAGTTTGTCATACTTGCATTCCTCGGTTTTTCGATCAAGTTGTTTAAAATATGAGACGTTTTCGTTTTCAAGTTTAATAAGAGCATTTTCATATTTTAAAACAATTGCAGAGGTCTCAGCTCGCAGTCTTTCATCGTCTTCAACAGAATATGTTTGTAAAATGATGGACATAATATCGGTCGACATAGCTGCTTCGAAGAGTCATTTAGGTTTTCCAAAACTTTGATGTTTTCAATATTTTCATTAGCTTCCTTTACCAGGGATTTGTGGTCCTTGACAAAGTCGGCTGTTTCTTTCAAAAATGCTTGTTCAAAATGAATTACTCTCGCATGAATTGCACTTAGTGGAGTAGTAATTTCTGTTTCACATGATAACTTGAATGCCAGTTGTTGATACTGATAGTTGTTTTGGATGCAACAATACTTTGAAGTGTTTCAATTCTCTTTTTAAGATCATCCAAATATCCTCTAGCAGCACTTGTGTTAAAAGGATTGTTTGAGGACATTTGTTCCAAGTTTGAAAGATTTTTAGAAACAACTTTTTGTTTTGTCGAAACAACTGGTTTTTTGGAAACCTTTGGTGTTTGTTTTTGTTGAACAAAATTAACTCCAGAAAGTATGTTTAGTTTGTTGTAATCAATTGGTTTTATCTCTGGGTTCTTTTGTTTCATTTTGATTCTACTCTCTTCGGCAAGCTCAATTGTTTCATCAGAATCCCGAACAGCGGGAGGATCATGTTTAGCATATATCACATTACCATTGTACAAAACATTCTGTTCTTTCTGAGCTTTCTTTAGAGTATAAGGGTTTTCACAACCGATAGCCATTTTCTTCATTGTGTGCAAAAGCGGGTTTGGATCTTTAATTAGCATATGAATTGTTTGAGCAGAATGACCCGTTTTCACAAGCAAATCTTCCAACTTTTTAATTGTTTCTTGTTTCTCAACAATTTCATCAAGAAGATCATTTTCTCGTTTTGAAAAATGTGCTTTCAACTGTTTCTTTTCTTTTTCACGATCAGAACAAGTTGATTTTTGTTTAGAAAGTTGGTTTTTCAAATAAGAAATTTCCGCGTTTAAGGATTTTATTTTCATGTTTAAATTAACATCAAGTGTGTCAAACTTGATTTGCAATTGTTTTTCTCTTAAACGGAATTTTGATAATCAGTTTCTAATTCTGACTGTCGTTTTTGATGAAACTCAAAAGCTTTTTCGTTTTCCTTATACCTCTCAAGCTCAGCGGTAATTTCCTCCTTCGCGGCCTTAACATCGCGATTGACCTTTTTCACTTTTTCAATCTCAATGCTACAATTATTCAGTAATGATTCAAAGAAAGCACGGGTTTCCTCATCATTAGCACCATTCTGTGCATCTTGAACTCCATTAGGATTCATATCTAGAGATTTATAGTTAACATTGCTATTAACTTGCTCCCCCACATATGTGTCATAATTAGGTTCGGGAGGCACAAAATGTGGCTTTTCATGAGCAAACGGATTAGCATCATTGCTATAATTTGGTACCTCATGGAGTGGTTCTGTGTCATAAGTAGGAGGAATATCAGAATCACTGCTTGATGTTGTTTCTTGCTGATTAGCCATAAAGTTGCAGTTTCCATTGAGATCTGCTGCATTCTCATTAACACTTGTTGTAACCATGAAGTCATGTTCCTCAGCAGTCAACAGTGTTCCCGACTCTTCTTTATTGGCTAGCATCAACATGTATTGGAGCTTTTGTACCTTCGTCATTGTATGGACATTGTAATCTCTACCAATATCACTACTGTGAATGTCAGATGTAGGTTTCTGAATCGTAGTCATAAAACATTCATTCCCATTTTGATTGACCACATTATGATTCACAATCTGATCCATTTGATTTCCAGCATACTGCCCTGCATTTTGCATCTGATTCCCCATCTGTATACCCGTAGCATTTCCTTGTTGATTCTCAATAACTTCAACCATTTGTCCTTCTTGACCCATATATATACTTGGTTGAGCAAACTGCGTATTGTCAGTGTACGATGAAATCCTTTGGTTGTTATGTGGTTTGATGTTTAATGCCCTGGAGAATGAAGCAAAAGCATTTGTCAAAGCAGTTGTGATATTGTCTTCCTGAGTTGCCATTGATGAAGTTATGTGTGATAAAGTTGATCTTGGATCGTTTCAACGATGTAGGAGTTGTGTTTGTTGTTGGTTAAGGTTCAAAAGTTATGTTCGTTTGAAGTTTTGTCCTTCCTCGAAGTTTGCTTACTTGAAGGATTCTTACTTGAAGGATTCTTACTTGAAGGATTCTTACTCGAAGAAATCAACCCTTGAAGAAATTCTTCTTACTCGAAGAAATCAACCCTTACTTGAAGAAATTCTTCTTACTCGAAGAAATCAACCCTTACTTGAAGAAATTCTTCTAACTTGAAGAAATTCAAATCCTTACTAGGAGAAAGTCTTCTTACTTGAAGAAAATCAAGTCCTTACTAGGAGAAAGTCTTACTTGGAGAAAATCAAGTCCTTACTAGGAGAAAGTCTCCTTACTTGGAGAAAATCAAGTCCTTACTAGGAGAAAGTCTCCTTACTTAGAGAAATGCAACTCCTTACTAGGAGAAAGTACACGTTAACACACAAACACACACCTAGATCATTGTTTGGCTATTGATACCACTTGTAGGACCTTAGATCTACCTTATCATACTAACCAACAATCACGTATGGTGGTACAAGAGAGAAGTGTGGCGTTAGTATTCTAGAGAGAGAAGCTAGAAAGAGAAACTTTATTACTAAAACACACACTACACACTCAAGCACACACTCCAAAATGAGGAGAGAGGAGGCTTTTATAGTTCCATACAAATGAGTCATGGGCTTTCTATGGGCTTGATCATAGACTAAGTATAACATAACTTCTAACATATTAGATTAATCCATGAGCCCTTTGACTATCCTATTAAATAAACAACGACATATTATAAAGATATAAATACGTAAATGACCATCACTTTTCATAAAAGCTAACATAAGCCACAAAAAGTGAGCTTATGAAACATAAGCCAAAAACCAAATAACCTATAAGCTGAAACAAACATCCCATTAAGCTTATTTGCCCGGCTTATTCAACTTTTGAAAATCCAAAAAGTTTGAGCTTATAAATAACAACAGTAGACAGATTATATACCCTTGCCTCAAAGTTTAACAAGCTGGCCAATTAAGCTGAAACAAACTTATTTATTTTACAATTTTACTACTGGTTGTGATGTGCGATTATTATTCTAGGAACTTGTGCTTAGGATTGTTTTTGGCTGTGTTTTGGACAAAAAGAAGTGGATTGTGTTTTGGGCTTAATAATAATCCTATGTAATTCAGGGATGGTTGGAGTTAGCTGGTGCTCGCTATTCGATGGGTGCTTCACGTGTAAACACCGCATTGCTTAACCTTCAACCACATTCTGCTGCTACCACTGTAGAGATTACTCACCACCAAGATGGTACCATCTTCCCTATAACCTTAACCACACATATCTTCCATTTAATGTTTTCCACAGCCATTCTTGCTCGATTAGTTTGTTCACATAAGGCACACCCTAAGTATTATTTCAGAACATAGTCACAGTCACAGGAAACGCTGACTCGGCCGCGTTTCGCGTTTCGGATCGTTCGTACCCAAACGCGGTACGATCGCGACTCGGATCGCTCGGGATCGCGATCTGGATCGCTATATCCGGCGTTCCCAAACAACATCAATCGGCGTTCCCAAGTCTATTGGGTCGACGTACCAAAATGGATCGGTACAGCGTACCAAATTGAAGTGGTACGGCGTACCAAAGTGAATCGGTACAGAATTAGCCACTCATTCGTGGTAATGGAGTTTTCCGGTGGATACAGTGTTGAAGGAGGAAAAGGTGAAAGAAAGATGTAGAAGGAAGAAAAGATGCGGCTGAAAATAGTCTTTTGTTCTTTTAATTTTTATTTTTTGGGCTAGTTAATATGTTTGATAAATGGGCCAACTCAAACCAAGAATATGTTAATTAATAGTGAGCTTTACTCAAATATATATTGTAATTAAATGCATGCACAATTAATTTTTGCAACATTTGTATTAAATATATAATTAAAAATATTAAATATAATAATAAAATTAATAAAAGTTTTTAAATATTTATATAAAATATATACATATATACCTATTAAAACTTATATATGTATAAGTATAATATGGTACATTGCGTACCAAATTGGGTACATCGAACCGAAGCGAACCGGAGCGTACCGAAATGAGCCTACCCCCCTTCGTACCAATTTTTAAGGACCTAGCGAACCGCGTTCCCGTTTCTCGTTTCCGTACCGGAGCGAACCGCGTTCCATGTGACTATGTATTATTTCAGAATGTAGGATATATTCACGAATCACGAGAGATAACTATCGAGCCTTTTTTTGAAAATGTCATCTAGTTGTGTAATGTCATGTATATTCACCTTCCATGGCAAAGGCTAAGGTGTTTGTTTAAGCTTATACGTGGCTTATGAGCTTATTTGTTTTTCAGCTTATATTTCACAAGCCTCAATTTTCCGGCTTATTTTGAGACTTGTGAGCTTATATAAGTTTATTACGATATGATAAACTTATATAAAGTAAGCCGGAAAATTGGGGCTTATGAAATATAAGCCGAAATCAAATAAGCTCATAAGCCCACGTATACGCTTAAAAAAACACCCCCCAAAAAGTTGACAGTAGTAATAAGCCAAAATGAAAGATGAAATTCCTATTCATCAATTTGGTTCAGTATATGTTTCATCTCTAATGGGTATGTGTAAAATCAAAATTGTAAAAAGTAAATGGGTCAAGGGTCTCATCAAGTGTAGTTTCATCTTATTTATAAATTTAGATTTTTATTGGAGTAATATCGATTTACTAATCATATTTGGTTCACTGATTATATAGAAAATTGTTTCAACATGAATGAAAGATCTGCCCGTTTGACTTATTGCCAACCCACCCGACTCTCCCATTGTTTTATACCTCTGCCTAAAAGAGGTGAAGTGATAGTTCGATTCACACAGCCATAGAAATTGGATCTGACCTAGTTTTGCTCTGTAGTTTGTCTTATTCTCTGATTCACAAGCAATTGCCTTCTTTGAAGGTATAGACTTATTAAACAGCTTTACTTTGTTAATTTTGATGACAAATGAATGGAGATCAGATCGTGAGAAACTTATCAGACACCCTTTTTTGTTTAGTGAGATATCTAAAGGAAATAACAGTTTAATTCAACTATTTTGCTTAATTATAAAGAAAAGTTAAGTACTTTTTGTCACTAAAGGGTCGTTAGATCAGGTTGTAAAGTTTCCAGGGTCAAACCGTAAAAGTCATCTTAAGCAACTTTTAGCTACCGCACATTGTATAACATTAAAAATGTAAAATCCTTAGTTAAATACTTAGAGATCATGTGATATGTAAATACGAAATATACTGCACATTCTGTGTCCCAGTTAAGAATATGTGATTATAGTTAAATGTCTATATTGAAATGGTCATCGTTGTCAACCAAACTAAATTTAATTTGTAGTCTGTGATGGTAGCCTAGTAACTTTTCTCTAAAGTTTATGTCAATAAGGCAACCTTGTCATAGTCGTCCCCTAATGATAATTGTTGCAACTTTCATGAGACGGGGACTAATGGTGATCTTTCAATCTTTAGATCCCCATTATATTTTTCTTTCTTATATTTGTCACACTTATGTGTTGTCTGGTGATTTAGGCTCAGAAATGTCATGCTTACAAGTGTAGAAAAGTGTTAATTAGTTTCGCCTCTGTTTTAGGTAGCATCATGACAAAGTCGCCAAAGTTCAATTTATGCAAATGGGCATCTCCTGACAATAAAGACTCCTCTTTGGAGAAGGAAAACATCGAGGAAGATGAGCAGTTAAAAGAAAATATTAGCAGCCAAAGCGATTCTGGTAAACATATGTAATTACCTATAATGCGCACGACAACGGTTTGATAATATTTTATAGGGCAGTGCTTATATTGCTTCATTATCATAGTAAAACGTATAGTAACGCATGTTTCTTATCAAAATCTATGATTTTTCCATTCTAACTTTACTAATGAGGATTGTCTTTTGTTTCTTGTAAAGAAGTGTAGCTTGACTTCGGAGACTATTATAACCTCAAGTTTTATTGAAAAACTTGCATCTACAAGCAAGAATTCTCGTCTTTCATTCAAATGAGAGATGTTTCAGCCTTTTGAAACCAAATGCAAACACATTTTTTTGGTATATATAATTGATGTTGAGTTTGTTACTTGTAATTTTTTATATCTGTCGATTTTTGCAAATTTTGATGATATTGATTATTTATAAATTTTAAATCCATGATATTTTTTGAAGTCTAACTTCTTCATTTATCATATGGAAGGATTAAACTTCAAGAAAAGTTTTAATTATTGCAACTTTGTGCAAAGTTTTAACGGAAGGATCTGTTATATTTACTGACTACTTATAAAGGTTTCTTTGTTCTTAAAGGAAACCAGGAGAGTTCACCGGATAGCAGCATTGAATCTGTTACTAATGCATCGCCAAGAGAGAGCAACGGATCTGAAATCAATGCATCACCACGTAAAATAGAGAATCCTGTGAGTGAATCAATACGAAGAGTATTTCTGCTCTTCAAGTATTTTACGATTGTGACTCCCTTGCTATCTTCTTTTTTTTGTATGCAGCTTAAGAAAGAACGAGCAAAGGTACTATCAATGTTTGGGACTTTAGTTTCACCCAAGCTTCGGGCCTCTCAACTTACATTTGAGACAGGTGAATTCAGAAAGCTATTTTTAGAAAATTGTCAAACTCCGAGCATAACGATATATATTTTGTTCATCATTTTTCCTGACTTTGTGTTAAAAAGAAATCATTATTTCTTTTGTTGTGCAGCGCTAGAAACACTTGTAGAAATAGCAAATGCTCGTTCATCTATTCTTAAATCTTATGAGACGTTACATAGGGATATGAAAAGCACTCAGGAATGACAAGTGAGAGGGGTTCAACTGTCCAAAATAAAATAGTTGAAGCAACGAAAATTGATGCTAAACACTCCAGCTTAGACTTCGGATTTTGTTCATCAGATAATGGATCTTGAAATATTGTGTAATAGTTTATGAACAAAAGATCTTGGATCGTTTTTGTTTGCAGCAAATAATTTATTCGACTTTAGACAGTTAAGAAATTCTCATGACACCAATTTCCTTAACGTGTTACACTTTTATGTCATATTGGTTTATTTCGGATATATACCAAAGTATCCGTTCTTTTTTTTTTTTTTTTTTTTTTTTGGAATTGATAATAAGGGATGATATAGTTCCAAATGAGTTCAACATGCAGATTGCTTCCACCGCGGTGCCGTCACCAACTAAATTACACATCATGTATATATCAAGACACTTACTACTACTACGTTGATATTAAAGAAGTTGGTTTATGATATTGGATTGCACCAATTAAGAAGTTTAAGTGATGTGATCATCAGGGGGAGAGAATATACGCGTTGCACTCTTTTTCCCTTGACCACGGTTTTGTTCGCACAGGGTTTTCCGGCATGGTTTTAATGAGGCAACATCTCCGAGCGTATAAAGGAATTATGTACTCTTTTTCCTTCACTAGATTTTTGTCCCACTGGGTTTTGTCTAGTAAGGTTTTAACGAGGCATAATCCTCAAGTGGACATCCAAGGGAGAGTGTTATGGATAATTATAATATGGAGTCCATATATTAGGAGATTACATATCTTCCGGAATGTTCTATCTTGTATTATAAATATATACCTGTTTATGAGATGAATAAAACTGAATTCTCCATTCTCTTATTCCCTTTGTTCTTGTTTATTATTCATTGTTTTATTATTTTACAATAATATTATAATTTTTGGTAAATAGAAATAGATAATAAAGTTAATTATTATTTTAATATAAAATTCAAGAAAAAATAAAAGTGAGGGTAGTTTGGTCATTTCACTTTGTTTGGCCATGGATTAAGAGTCAAACTAACAGAAATGGTAGTCATGGGACCAAACCTGTAATGGATCAAAACCACAAGGATATGACCCGCTTAAAGAAAAACACAGGGACGAAAAATGTGAAACTCAACAAACCACAAGGACGGTTTTTGTAATTAACTCTTAATGTTAAAGCTTGAATAATCATTTTCTTTGCATGTTGAAGGTATATCCTTCTTTCTTCTTATCTATGGTCTTCTTTTTTATTTGTATGCACGAAGATAGTGTTATATTCGGTGATACAGCCATATGCTACTCAATAATTTCCTCTTTTTACTGTGATTTTTTTATGCCATTGCTTGATTTAATTTGCCTTTAAGAAGGAGCCGCAATTTTGTGCTCAACTTTGATTGTCGACGAAAGTGATTTATGAAAGAGAACAAAGTTTTTGATGAATAGAAAGAAATGGTTGATTGATTGCTACTCAATATATTGCGTGTGTATTATGATAGTTAGGATTTTTGTGTTTTAGGGTTTATGAGACACTCCATTTTTTTTTTATTATTATCTTTTTTTTTTTTTTTTTTTTTTTAATACAAAACATTTCCATTTAGAAGCCGTCAAAAGTTACGCACTTTTAGTACAAAATTCTAGGCTTTGAGAGCTTTGAAAACTTCAATTTTTATAAATGCAAATCTATCGTTTGGGAGCCATTAAGAATAGGGTTAATGACATGTAATAGCAACGTACTTTTCCATTTGTTCCATTATTAGATACGAACCCAAAAAATTACCATAATCACCATCCAACTCTTTGCTCCGTTAGTCCTTTTGGCATGTAATAGCAACTTTCTTTCCCATTTGTTTCATTATCACACGTTTTGACTAACGACCATTTGTAATTAAGTAAAAAAAATATGTTTTCTTGCGTTTTCATACGTTTTTATATGTTTTCAAGCGTTTTCATATGTTTTTATCCGTTTTTATACGTTTTCGCCTGTTTTCTTACGTTTTCATACGTTTTTGTTCGTTTACACCGTTAGTCCTTTTGACTAACGACCGTTTGTAATTAACTTAAAAATATATTTTTCTTACGTTTTCATACTTTTTATATGTTTTCAAGCGTTTTTGTTCGTTTTTAAACATATTTTTGAGTTAATTACAAATAGTCGTTAGTCAAAAGGACTAACGGTGCAAATAAAAACGTAAAGAAAATGGGTGAAAACGTATAAAAACGGATAGAAACGTATGAAAACATAAGAAAAACATATTTTTGAGTTAATTACAAACGGTCGTTAGTCAAAAGGACTAACGGTGCAAACAAAACGTATGATAATGAAACAAAATTTGAAAGTTGGATGGGTATTGTGGTATTTTTTTGGGTTCGTATCTGATAATGGAACAAATGAGAAAGTACGTTGCTATTACATGCCATTAACCCTTAAGAATATTGCATTTTGACTTGTAACACATTTTGACCGATTACAATTAATTTATGGGAAAATATGCAGTTGTCTAATAAAACTTATTTTCAAAACACAATTATAAGATTCATAAATCATTTCGAATGTCTATACATAACCAAACATACATTATTTACAAAACACGGAAACCATAATTCTTAAAGGCCGGGTTTGAACCCAAACACACCTTCTTGTTTCAAACTACAAAACGTTACTACGGGTTCTTTATAAGACCCGTATCATGAAAATATCATTTACACTTAATTAAACTTAAAACACATTAACAACATTTAATTTATTTGAGATAACCATTACTTGATAAAAGATTAGAGTTTAACTTACTTTCAAACATCGGTCCAAAGAGCTACTCGTCGACTAGAAGCCAAGAGGAGTATATCTACCATTCTCTTTCATTCCATAGGTCCCTATCTCTTATCATTTACTTGAGCACATGATCCTACAAAACGTAGAACATTTAACATATAAGCTTAAATCTTACTAGTAGTAAGTAAATGGTATTAACATTGCTAGCATTACACAATTCAATGACATAAATCATACACTATATATAGTTAGTTAAATAGCTTACAAAGCTAACATTTTGTAGAAAGCGCTATAAATATCAAATTGACAAAATTAAGTTGGACCTATTACATACTGATAGCGTATCAATATTAATGGCCCAAACCCATTAATTACACGCTCGGATCAAGCCCATCACCAAGGCCCAATCAACACTTGATAAATGTCCAGCTTAAATCCCAGGCCACGTAGAGCCTGGGGAGACCTCTCAGGCCTGGCTGAGCAAGGACAAAGCCTCTGCTCCCCAACTGTCACTAGCGGTTAAGATGTACGATCTGACATGTGTAGGGGGAGTAGTTCTTCAAAACAAAAACTCTCGAAGTGTTTCAAAACAAGATATTTCTTAAATACTTTGATTGATTTTCAAACAGTTTTATGGCTGAGATATTACACCAAACCGACCTAACCAACACTTATGATTCGTGGAGAAATAAGGAGGTTAGGAAATAGGTTTTATCCCATGGTTCAGCCAGAGCTGGAAGGACCTACCCAGGGACATTCCAATAGATAGAGTAGAAGTCCTTAAGTATGAAAAAATGAGTAAATGAGTAAAGGGGAATGAAGAGGTTGAAGAATGAAAAAGAAAATTTAATGTAAGGGTGAAAAGAAATGAGCCATCCATAAACTTAGGACAGAAACCAAGCCAATACATATGCTATCGGTTATCACAAAGATGATACTGATATTGAAGACAGACATCATGGACCCAGTGATGCAATGCACAGCCCATCCCTAGCCACTCAAGTTTCTCTCAACAGATTCTTGTTTCATTTCTCACGGAGATTAAACACGTAATCTATTGATCTCTCACTTTGAGATGTGTTGATATTGAAAAGGTGGCAGTCTGCTCCAGCCTCCGCTCACTAAAGCCAAAATGCACAAATTGAGTCTAAAGCCAAATGATATTCACAAATAAAATCTCGTAGGAAACATGTCTAATCTACACTTGTAGCTCATCAATAAGAACACAAGTTGTAATTTTAGAGTCCTTCGAAGATCTTAGTAATCTTGCCAGAACATTCATGAGTGGGAATCGCACTTGTGATCCACATTGATCGAATGGAAATTCCTGCCAGTGTCAACATCAAACAGCACTGACAGCATATCACTTTGTTAATCCTTTATGGGTTAAGCTTAGTGTTCATGGTGGTTACTTTGCTTCAAACGGTCTACAGTCGTGGAGTGATATTTCGGTATACTCTAGCGGCGCACCTGAATTATTGTTAGCACACATGTGGTGTTAGACCCGTTTTCCGATTACTTGGACCCCACCCTAGATGAAAATGAATTAAGACCTTTCGTGATTGGCCAGTCAACGAATGTTGCATTGTAGTCAAATTTAATAGTCAAGGTATGACTAATGTAGTTATATAAAATGTGTTGCATAACTAAAGGGGCCTAGGTTGCCAAGTATTAAACATGTGATAAAGTGTGTTGTGGCTAAATAAGAAGGAATGGAACTTGAGGGGCCATTCTTGCCAAATGGCCAAACTTGCCACCTAACTAATATATCCAGGGAGTTCTAGACTCCTCCATCATTATTGAGATAAGTTGGAGGCCGGTTCTTAGAGAGAAAAAGAGAGGGAAATGTTTATCTTGATGGCTTAGAAAAGAAGATGATCAAGTCCTAGTGTTTATGGCCACCCTTTGCTATAATCATTGCAAGTAAGTATCTATGATCTTAATGTTAGTGAAGTTATAGATTATGAGTAAAGTGGGTTTTCATCATATGATCAAGATATGATCATATGATGATATGATTTGGAAGATAAGTATGTTTTATGGGTTAGGTTAACCCTTGTTTATGTATTTGATTGTTATGTTGTTAGGTTTTGGTTAATTGTAAAGGATGATGATGATGATGATGGAAGATAGTGATGATGATGATGTTCTTGATATTATTTAGCTTGGATAAAGGTAAGTAAAATGATGATAGCAAGTGTTATATGAATTTCTAACATATATGTGTTATATATGTTTTGTGATTAGTAATAAGAGACTTGAGATGTGCTTATGTGCTATGACGAATGTGATCCAAGTGATGATTTTGGTTGTGAGAGTAAGATGAGGTTATGTGTTAAAGTATGAATTAGTATGTTGAGGCGCTAAGTAAGTTTTGGATATATGTGTATGATGCTTATGTGTTGATTGAAGTATAATGATATGTTATGATCGTTTTACTTACTAAGCGAAAGATTATGGTTTAGTTGTCTAACCTTTTGTAGGTTCTTATGATTTTGGATGGCGAAGATTAAGGAGTATGGCTCAATTAAGCGGAAGGATATAAGGTAGTATGTGTTAGGAGCTTAGGTAGAATACCGAGCTCATGTGTAAAGTTTGTACCCCCGCGAGTCAAGTAGTGTTTTATAATGAGTAGTCAAGTGTTAAATTGTATGTCATGAGTTGCAAAATGATTTGGTAGTCATTTGGTATGTAAAAGTATGGTTTATGTATTTGTAGTCAAAGTATAAAGGGGCGTTTGGTTTATGTGTAAAGGTATCCATTTTGGGTTGTAAGCGGGTCAGGTGTCATTGGAACATGTTTACTATATTAGTATAATGATTTCTGGAAAGTTTAGTGTAAAACGGAAGTCTTATGGGTTGTTTGTAGTGAAAATGGGTCAAATCGGGTTAATTGCATAACCCGTCTAAATTGTAAAGTACCATTTCGGGGAGTCGTTCGGTAAATGTTTTTGTATGAAAATGAGCTCATTGATATACTAAGTAAATCTAGAAAGTTTGGTTAGATAACGAGTTCGGGAGGTCGAGAGCAGGGCTTGAAAATCATTCCGGGCAAACAGCAGGTCTGAACCGCCGTGGTTCAAACCGGATTTTGGGCTCCCATCCGGCAGCTGGAAATCCCAGCCGGCGGTTGGGCTGTGTTTCCAGATTTTGGCGATTTTCTAAAAATCATATCTTTTAATCCGTAAGTCGTCACGGGTCGTGCCACCCGTCGTTTTGAAGGTATTTGAGTCTACTTTCATTTAAAAATAGTCTCAAGGGCTGAATGTTTATAGATTTTTTTAGTTGTCAAAAGAGTGACAGTATGTCCGTAAAAGTCTAGCGTTTCCGCGTATAAAGTTTTAATTTTTGGTCTAAGCGGGCACGGGTGTTACATGTGGCATCTAATTCGGGAATAGCCCTTGTGAAGATTCGAAAAGTGTTAGCACATTATGTTGCCAATACTCTCGATATCCAAACTTGTAAGTGCTAGAAATCATTCTAAGCATATTCCTTTCACGAATTGATTCCTTTCACGAATCGATTCCTGAAGAGGTAGGTCATTACTTGGATTTATCCAATGTATTGATAATTGTCCCTAATGGGATCCGGACGACTAATTTTCCCGACCAAGGTGGCCTTACTGGAAGACGGCTGGAGCACTAGTTCGATTCTAGCTCACTACACGAATATTCATGGGATTGTTCACAGTCATAGTGGATCGTATCTCTAAGAAATGATTCACAATAATCATTCGCCTAACATTATTATCTTCCTTAGTTGTGCATGTACCAATGATGTAAGCCACTCGTGACACACCACCAAGTTAATCAACATCATCATCTCCATATACTCATACTTATATGTTTCATCCTCAACAAGCTCAAATCAAGAACGTTCATGACAAATATATCAAGTTAAAGACAAAGATTTACGTCTAAGTCAAGAGCTTTTCAAGAAAGTCAAGAACAAGTTCAAGTATTAAGTGAGAAAAACACAAGTATGAAGTTCAAAGTCTTTTCAAGACGTATGAGTATGTTAGAGAAGACGCTACAACAAGTTCATGAAGATGTTGATAGAAGGCAAGAACAATCATGAGACATTAATCCAAGATCACAAAGCATGAAGGAACAAAGAATCAAGATTATTATATGACATCACACAAAGTTCAAGATCAAGAAGATAGATGGCCTAATCACAAGTGAAGCATTTATGAATGGCCTCCCTTTAGGGGGAGATTGTTAGCATTAATGAAAAGTGATGGTCATTCTCGATTAGGAACTTTGTAATGTTGTTTTAGAATATGTAATAGTTAGATAACGGGCACGTGGAACTTGGTTAAATCACTAAATAAGTAAATAGTTAGTATGTTATCTAGGCTGATCTAAATTGTAAAACCAAGTCCACCAATGTAAGCCTATTCCATAGTCCATACCAAGGCCCATAGTGGCATGAACATGAAGTATAAATACCTTCAAATGGTCTCATTTGGAGGTGTGCTTGAAGGTGTAGTTGTGTGTTTTAATATAAGATTCTTTCTCTCCTCCTCTCTACCTCACGCCACCCTCATCACCACCTTTGTTTAGTTCTCACTCTTCTCATTTTAATTTTCCTTCTCATTAAATCCCTTCCCCATGTGGGTCGGCTAAACAATTCATAAACTGAATGGAGTTCGTCTTGGTAGTTAGTTTTCCTTTTAGTCTATATATAGCCACATATAGCTTTTGACTAATGTTGTATACTTCTTTGCATGGGCGGAGCCATGTGTAAGCCAGGGGTAGCGGTCGCTACCCGTGAACTTTTATCCGGTAGTGGAATTTTTAGCGATTTTTGGCCATTTTTTGGTGATTTCGCTACCCCTGAAACAAATTTTCGCTACCCCTAAACAAATTTTCGTATTTCGCTACCCCTTAATTTGTCTCCTGGCTCCGCCACTGCTTCTTTGCAAATTCAACTTGGTAAGCTATCGTAAATAAAGTGAACGTTTAAGGGTATATTGTCTTGTGTGTTATGCTATTCTAGTCAACATCATTGTTTATCTCGTGTTCACTAAATTGCTGCTTGTGCTCGA
Organism: Artemisia tridentata subsp. tridentata; assembly: GCA_021014915.2. Lineage (NCBI taxonomy): Eukaryota > Viridiplantae > Streptophyta > Magnoliopsida > Asterales > Asteraceae > Artemisia > Artemisia tridentata. The sequence goes on along the minus strand of CP139503.1, from coordinate 20,544,827 downwards.
TACAAATTTATGATTTAGCGTTCCCGATCGAACATCAGGTTTGTTGTCGTAATTGTCCAACAATAATAACATGGTATGATCATATTTAACCAGACCATGTTGTATTTAAAGACATATTTTGTTTAGAGGTCTAAGAATCCCAGACCCTAGTGTTTATGTGCTTCTGATTTTTATCATTTTGGTGTATACATCAAACATGGTCTAATTGTAGCACGCTACATATATATATTGAACCTAGTTGCACATTTAGTGATTGATAATATTTGTCAAATGAATGAAAGTTACATTCAAAGTTATGAGGTAGTTTCATATAATATACGAGAAAATTGATTGTTTAATGTGTAAAAGGTAATTTCCAAGAAGCTTACAAGAAACTGCAGATAATAGATTTTGTTTTGAAAGATATCATTTTGCCATTTTCTATTTAATCAAACCACACTTTAGTTTTCATTTCTTAAAATTGAAGCACCCCAATGTAATTTATATAGAAAACTGTAGGACTAGAAGTGTATGTTTTGGATAGAAAATTGACTTGAAGTCAACCCAGTTGTATTATTTTACATGTGACGTGAGTATAATGATCCTCCATTGTTTATTGTAGTTCTAAAAACCGCAAGTCATCTACTCTTTTTCATTTTGTACTTTTTAATCCGGATCCTATTTAATTTGATGAGGTTTGTTATTATATTTCATAAGCTTAAATTGATCAGCAGTGCTGGTTGAAACCTCAAATATAATAACTACAGAAAGAATTATATAGACTTGGAGACTGTTGTCGACTCAACTTATGTTATTGATCCAGCCATCTATGTTTTGGAGCTGAAAATTATAATAAAAGCTTCATTAATCAATAAAAGTTACATCAATACTGCCCATTTATTTTTCATTCAGATTAGGAAAAAAAAAAAAAAAAAAAAAAAACTTTCCGCCTCTCAAAAACATAAATAAAATATCTTGCAAATAAAGGGGATGTTTGAGGGTATATTGTCTCGTATGTCATGTTATTCTAGTCGACATCGTTATTTATCTCGTGTTCACTAAATTGGTGCTTGTGCTCGATACAAATTTATGATCTAGCGTTCCCGATCAAACATCAGGTTTGTTGTCGTAATTGTCCAACAATAATAACATGGTATGATCATATTTAACCATACCATGTTGTATTTAAAGACATTTTGTTTAGAGGTCTAAGAATCCCATACGTGTGCTTCTGAGCAATTTTATCATTTAGCTGGCCTATACATCCAACATGATCTAATTGTAGCATGCTACACACATATATTGAACTTAGTTGCACATTGAGTGATTGATGAACTTTGTCAAACGAATGAAAGTTTCATTCATTTTAATAGGTAGTTTCATATAATATACGAGAAAATTGATTGGTTAATGTGTAAAAGGTAATTTTGAGGAAGTTTACAAGACACTGATATAGTGGTCCTTGTTTTGAAAGATATCATGTACGTAATTTCTAGAGCTTGGAGGTTGAAAATGTAACTTGTGAATATAAAGTTGACTTGCGGTCAACCAACTTGCATTATTTAACTTCTGATCGACATGAGTAGAGTTATCATTTCATTTTCTAGCCATTCATATCCTGTGCTCGCTTCTTAACCAATAAAAAAATTTGTAAGTCCTCTCCTCAACTTTGTTTTTATTTATGAATATGAATTTGTTGATTGTTTTTGCATTTGTGTTTATTTATAGCTTGAACCTAAAACGATTGTTTAAAGTAAACAAATATGTTCAAATTGTTGTAACTCGCCATTTTGCCATTCTCTATTTAGTTCAAAGAACACTTTAGTTTTCATTTCTAAAAAACGAAGCACCCCAATGTAATTTATATAGAAAACTGTGGGACTAGAAGTGTGTTTCTGATATAAAATTGACTTGAAGTCATCTACTCTTTTTGTACTTTTTAATTGTTTATTCTCTTACTCTAACTTAGGTGCTTTTTATAAATCATATTTCTAAGTGATTTCAGTTTTAATCCGGATCCTATTTGATTTGATGAGGTTTGTTATTAAATTTCGCTAGCAGGGTACCCGCGCGTTGCGGCGGCGGGTACTCTGTGATTGAAGTTTTTGACGAACAATGTTTTTCTATTAGCATTTATTTACGGTGACAATTACTTTACATATGAAAAAAAGAAAAAATTTGCTATCATGGTAAAGTATTGAAGTTTTGAGATAAATGATGATATAGGCCACTTCCAACTTTTTTTCTTTTCTAATTTTGAAAGCTCGAACATAAAAAACCATGTATTGTGGAGGCAGTTTTGTTAATTTTGGGGCTAACGACTCTATAGATATATGAATATGTTACTTTTTGTGTTTCGTATTTTTATACTATATCTAAAAAAATGTTGTATTTCTTAAAAAATATTCATGTAATGTCTTACATACTTTAGGAAGAGTGTTTTGAAGCTTGATTTGTTTGTACATTGTGTTTTATTAATTATACCTTTTATCAAAGGCGTTTTTTAAATAGGGGTAAATATAGACATAGCCCGGTCTAGTAAAGTGTTGGGCTTTTTTGGCCCAAAAAAAGTCGCTTTCCCAAAATAGCCCAACATTTTAAGCGACTGAATCTGGGAGTGACATGTGGCGGAAAAAAGTCGCTTAATTCAAAAAAAGTCGCTTAAGCGACTTTTTTTTTCAATCTACTGCTAGTGCATCTGTTTCTACTGCTGGGCTTAATCGAAAGTTGTTTAATTTACAAAAAGTCGCTTAAGCGACTTTTTTCCGCCACATGTCACACCCAGATTTAGTCGCTTAAAGTGTTGGGCTATTTTGGGAAAGCGACTTTTTTGGGGCCAAAAAAGCCCAACACTTTACTAGACCGGGCTATTTGTAGAATTACCCCTTTTAAATATGATATTAATTACAAATGTTGACCGGTCAATATGTGTAAGTGTTTATGCATAAATTAATTGTACATATACCTTAAGTAGTTGTATTTGCTTAATATATATATATATATATATATATATATATATATATATATATATATATATATATATATATATATATATATATATATATATATATATGAAAGTCTTAAAAAATTAAAAGAAAGAGGGTGCTAAATGTTTTATAAGTAGTTTAGATAAGCTTAAATTCATCATCAGTGGTTGAATACTCAAATATTACTACAAACAAAACTATAAACTTGGAGACTTTTGTCGAGTCAACTTATGTTATTGATCGAGCCATCTATGTTTTGGAGTTGAAAATCTATATCTATATATAAAGAGAAAATGGTCAAATTTTGGTCTTACTTAAAAACTTGAAAACTTATAAAATAAGAATTGTTTATGTGTCCGACGTCGTTTCCGGCTACTAAAACCAGGCGACCTACCGGTTCCTGTTGAACCGGCCGGTCTGGTCAGGTTTTCAAAACCACATTTTTATGTTTGTATACAAACCGTAAATCATTTTGTTTTAATATCTTGTGTGGTTATTATTCTAAAGCATTAACAATGATTATCAGATCCAGTGGGCCAAATGACCAGTTTTAAATAACAAAACAACTTGCAATAGTTCAAAATGTTAAACTGCCCACTGTATGTACGTATATTTCTAACTTTGTCCTTTTTTTTTGCATAGCATGAAGAATGTAAATTAAAATTGTCTGATTACAATTGAATTACACATATTTAGTAAAAGGAAATTTTGGCGAATTTCAATCATACAAAGCTTCTTTATACTAAGTTATAACTCATCTATATGAAAATAATTTGACTTATCAGCATATCATATGATGTTGTTTACATTATCTTAGTCATGGGTTCTTGGTACTAATTATTAATAATGGCTACTCTTTTTGGTGATCTTTACTTGTGAACACAGCTTGATCTCATTATTGATAATGGCTAATACGTCCATTCCTCATCGGTGGAAATATGATGTTTTTGTAAGTTTCAGAGGCGAAGATATCCGCAAAAACTTCATGGATCATATGTTCTGTTATGTATTAGTCATTATATTAGCAAGAGTCTAGGGTCGTTATTAGTCGAATAGTGTTAAGGGTCGTTGGGTTGGCTTGTGTCCCAAGCCCAACCCGTTTTTCCTTTTTTGCCGTTATCACAGCCGACATTAGGACTCCTTGTTAGAGTCGGTTTTACCTCCCCCCATCTCTATAAAAGGAGGTGGGGGGGAGGGGACGAGGAACATCATTCTTTCAATACTAATCAAAGTCGATTAGGGTACTTACTTGTGCAAAGCTCCTCTTCTTTTTCTGTCGATATTGCTGTGTGTCATCTTCACGATCGGGATTATTCCGCTCTAGTAATCAGGGTTGTTGGTCGACAAGACTAACAAGTGGTATCAGAGCCTTGGTTCTAAGGTTTCTGGTTACTTGGTCGATCGATTGAAGGGTTTTTTGTTGTTCATTCTTCTTGTAGGAACAGGAGGTAATTTCTGTTTGGGCTACAAGGTTCTCGACAACAAATTTCTTGGCGTTCGGGTTCGTGAACGACAAGGGTGCAACAAAGGTATCGACAGTAAAGGGTTCTTGGGTCTTCGATTGTCCGGATCCGCGACAAGGTGTAGGAGGCTTAAGGGTTTGTTGGTTTTTTTTTTTTTTTCGGGTTTATCAAAGATCACCGGTGGTGGGTTTTCTTTTGGTCTGTTGTGGTGATAAACAAAGAAGAAAACCAGATCTTGTTTTTTTTTTGTTATAAAAGGAAAAGTCAACAAAGAAGATAAAAGGGCTTTAAAATAAACAAAAAGGACTTTGTTTATTTTTTTTGTTTTTTTATTATTTAGAAAACAAAAAGGTTTTTAATTTAAGGGTATTGCACAAGGGACTTTGTAATTTGTGATTGTGAGGTTTTTTCACAAGGTTTAGCAAATTAATAAAGGGATTAAAGAATGACGGGAGCCAAGTTTGAGATCGAGAAATTCGATGGAACTGGTGATTTCGGGTTATGGAGAGTCAAGATGCGTGCTTTATTAATCCAACATGGATGTGAAGCAGCTCTGGAGGTTTTACCCGCAAATATGGATGCTACAGCGAAAGCTGAGCTAAACAAGAAAGCTCACAGTGCCATGATTTTGTGTTTAGGTAACAAGGTACTGAGAGAGGTTACCGGGGAGACGACTGCAGCGGGGGTTTGGTCCAAGCTCGAGACTTTGTACATGACAAAGTCCTTGGCCAACAAGTTGTTCCTGAAGAAGAAGTTGTATACATTCTACATGCCGGCTGGACGTACGATTTCCGAGCATATAGATGAGTTCAACAAAATCGTTCTTGATTTAGCAAATATTGAGGTAAAATTCGAGGATGAAGATCTTGCTTTATTATTACTCACTTCTTTACCAGCATCATACGAACACTTTGTGGATACCTTGCTTTATGGACGGGAAGCTTTGACTTTGGAGGATGTGATGGCCACACTGAATTCAAAGGAAATCAAAGAAAGGTCTAAGGCGAAGGGGGATGATGGTGAAGGGTTATATGTGAGGGGAAGAACTGATCGCAGGAATTCGCATCAGTCTAGGGGAAAGTCAAGATCGAAGTCTCGAGGTGGAAGACTCAAGTGCTATATTTGCCAGTCTGAGGAGCACTTGAAGAGAAACTGTCCAAAGAATAATCGCAAGAAGTCAAATGGTTTCGTCAAGAAAGATGATCAGCCAAGCTCCAGTGGTTCGATTTATGACGGTTCTGAGGTGATGATGGTTATGAGTGCAGAGGCTCTGCTAGATTGGATCATGGATTCAGGAGGTTCATACCACATGACACCCAGGTTAGATTTATTTTTTGATTTTCTGGAATGCGATGGGGGCAGGGTACTGTTGGGTGACAACAGGGAGTGCAAGATCAGAGGTATTGGCAAGGTAAGGGTACAACTGAAAGATGGATCAAGTTTTGTGTTACACAATGTCAGGTATATTCCTGAATTGAAAAGAAACTTGATATCGCTGGGAACTCTTGAAAAAGAGGGATATACCGTAAAAATGCAGTCGGGCAAAATCAAGGTGATTAATGGTTCCAGGGTTATTTTATCTGGAACCCGAAGGGATAATTGCGTATACTCTTTGGATGGCCATGCAGTGGTGGGTGAGCTTAATGCTAGTGTTGAAGAAAAAGACAGTCTTGCGCAGGTTTGGCACAAAAGACTGGGACATATCAGTGAGGCGGGACTTCAGGTGCTAGAAAAGCAGGAGCTGTTTGGAAAGAAGAGTCTAGGTAAGCTCGATTTTTGTGAGAATTGTGTTCTGGGAAAGTCACATCGAGTCAGTTTCGGTGTAGGAAGGCACACTACTCAGGGAGTGATAGACTATGTTCATTCAGACTTATGGGGTCCGTTCCAGGTGGAATCATTGGGAGGTAAGAGGTATTTCTTATCTATTGTTGATGATATTATTCTAGGAGGGTATGGGTTTATATTCTCAGGTTCAAACACGAAGCATTTGGAAAGTTCAAAGAGTGGAAGCAGTTAGTAGAAAATCAGACTGGGAGGACGGTTAAGAAGCTTAGGACAGATAATGGTCTTGAGTTCTGTAACCGGGAGTTTGAACAGTTGTGCACAGAGAGTGGGATTGCTAGACATTTGACAGTTGCCGGGACGCCGCAGCAGAATGGATTAGCAGAACGGATGAATAGAACTCTCATGGATAAGGTACGCTGTTTATTAATTCAGTTTGGATTGCCCAAGACCTTCTGGGCGGAAGCGACATGTACGGCCGCATATCTTATCAATAGGTCACCATCGACAGCGATTGAGAAAAAGACACCTATGGAGATGTGGTCAGGACATCCAAGTGATTATGGGATGTTGAGGATTTTCGGCTGTGTCGCATATTCACACGTTAAACAAGGTAAGCTCGAGCCGAGAGCGGTAAAATGCGTTCTTTTGGGGTATCCTGAAGGTGTGAAGGGGTACAGGCTATATAGGCTTGATAATGAATCACCTAAAATAGTCACTAGCAGGAACGTGGTCTTCAATGAAAGTGTCATGTACAAAGACACATTGAAGGATTCTGGTGCAGGTACTGATAAGTCTGTTGAGGAATTACAGGTTGAGGTGGAACTGCAAAGGTTAAATAATCATTCGCTTGAGGAAGATCAGACAGATGATCAGGAAGATGGCGATGATGAAGATGCAGGGGATCAGGATCATGATCAAACACCGGATCTCACAGATTATCAGTTGGTTCAGGATAGAGAGCCAAGGACAAGAATGAAACCTTTGAGGTTTCGAGATGAGAGTAATATGGCTGCTTACGCGTTTGCTGTAGCAGAGGAAGAAGATACTCATGAACCATTGACATACCAGGAGGCAGTTGCTTGTGAAGATAGTTCTAAGTGGAAAGCTGCTATGGATGAAGAGATGGATTCTCTGAGGAAGAATAAGACCTATGAGTTAGTAGATCATCCAGCTGGGCAAAAGCTGGTGAGCTGCAAATGGCTGTTCAAGATAAAGGAAGGGATTAAAGGTGTTCAAAAGCCTAGGTACAAGGCAAGGTTGGTGGCTCGTGGATTCACACAGAGGGCAGGTATTGACTATAATGAAGTATTTTCACCGGTAGTTCGACACACATCTATTCGGGTTATACTTGCATTAACTGCGTGTAGAGATTATGAGCTGGAGCAGCTTGATGTAAAGACGGCATTTTTACATGGGAATCTTGAAGAAGTGATCTACATGAGGCAGCCACCGGGATATGAACAAGGTAACAAGGTATGTTTGTTAAAGAAATCCCTTTATGGTTTGAAGCAGTCACCTAGGCAATGGTATAGGAGATTTGATGAGTACATGCTGAGCAACGAGTTTAAGCGTAGCAGTTACGACAGCTGCGTATATTACAGGAGTTATGCACCAGGTGAGTATATCTATCTACTGTTATATGTAGACGATATGCTGATTGCTTGTAAAAGCAAGGTTGAGATTGGGTCTATCAAGTCTTTGCTTAATAAGGAGTTTGACATGAAAGAACTCGGGGAAGCAAAGAAGATTCTTGGTATGGAGATCATCAGGGATCGGAGTCCCAAGATTCTGAGGGTGTCACAATCCGGGTATGTTTCTAAGATTTTAAATAATTTTAGAATAGACAATGGGAAATCGGTTCAGATGCCATTGGGTGGGCACTTCAAGCTGTCATTGAAGGATTGTCCGGTTAGGGATTGTGATGTTGAAAGGATGAGTAAGGTGCCGTATTCAAATGCGGTTGGGAGCTTAATGTACTTGATGGTGTGCACGAGGCCAGACATAGCGTATGCAGTAAGTGTTGTTAGCAGATAT